>JARFJB010001131.1:297500-407500 GCA_036346205.1 Vesta saturnalis | reverse complement strand
ATCGTGTTCGCGAGTTATGTCTAAAATTTCCATTTTTTTAAATGGCACACACAATATGCAATAGCCTTAATCGATAGAAAATTAAATTCTGAACGAATAAGTTTCTATGACATTTCACCCTAATGTAAAAAATGACAAAGTTATTGATCATTTACCAAATTCATTAAGGTGGCTGTGTCAACTATTTTTCTGTATTACCATAGAGCAGAAAATAAAAAGAATATCAGACAATTGAAACAGGATTCTTTATTCTAAGTGATAATAATAATAAGGAACAAAGCAACAAAACAAAACTCAAATTAGATGCTCGAAAACATCACCCTCTTGCTCCAAGCATTCTGGGCCCGCTTGTAGACACTTTTAGTAGCCTTAGCAATGGATCTACCATCAATATTATTGATGGCGTGAACGATGCTTTGCTGGAGATCCTCAAGGTTATCATATCGCCTGTTGTACACCACACTCTTCACATATCCCCAAAAGAAAAAATCCATTGGAGTAATGTCAGGTGATCGAGGAGGCATACGGACAGGCCCATTAGTTGATAAATATCTGTCATCAAAAAAATTGTTTAATATTGTATCTATCTGACGAACGTTATGGGGAGGAGCTCCGTCTTGTTGTTGTTCTGCCTATCCATTAAATTTACATCATCCAAGAAGTCTTGGAGTGTGGCAGTCAACATTTAGGCGTACCGCTCACCAGTTAACGCACCCTGATAAAATACTGGACCAACAATTATCGATCCAATTACACCGCACCCAGCATTAACACCGAAGCGTCTCTGCGGGTTACAAGATCGGTAGAGCATCGGATTTTCTCGACTCTAAAAATGGCTCTTTTTCCTGTTGAACATGCCCTTATTAGAAAAAGTTGATTAATCACTCCATAGAATTGAGCTACAAAAATCATTATTGGTTCTCATTTGATTAATAAACCAGTGACAAAACTGAACGCGTCTTTCTTGATCTCCTGGTACTAGTGTCTGAGTTGTAGGTCGGAACTTATACGGCACAAACTTATACTTTTTTAGAATATTGTGGATGGAACCGAAACATAGTCCATTTTCTTGCACTAAATCATTAATTGAGTTGTTGGGATGTGCTTCAAAATAAGCTAACACATTAATTTCAGTTTCTTCTCTAATTATACATTGTTTATTAGATATGGATTTCTTAAACACACCCGAATTACATCTAATTTTACGATACAAAACCAAAAAGTATCTTCTATCCGGCAAATGACGCGTATGAAACAAATCACTGTAACGCTCACG
Organism: Vesta saturnalis; assembly: GCA_036346205.1. Taxonomy (NCBI): domain Eukaryota; kingdom Metazoa; phylum Arthropoda; class Insecta; order Coleoptera; family Lampyridae; genus Vesta; species Vesta saturnalis. Next base: position 406,224 of record JARFJB010001131.1, on the reverse strand, counting down.
CGCTCGATAACTGTTTTTTTGACAAACGATGTAACATTCTAACATATCACACTTTTCTGAATGAGTGAAAGGCATTTTTCTATTCAAAAAACACAAACTCTTAACTCTTTATTAGCAAACTTCGCTTTGACATATCAATTGTGATGACATTTGTGAAAATGACAAATATTGTTCACGTAATACCAGCCACCTTGACGAATTCAATAAATGATCAATAACTTTGTCATTTTTAACATTAGGGTAAAATGTCATAGGAACTTTTTTGTTCAGAATGTAATTTTCTATCGATTAAGGCTGGGTGTGCCATTTAAAAAAATGGAAATTTTTGACATAACTCGCGAACACGAAGTTCAGTTTTTATTTTGATTTCACCATCGTAACGAGCGGAAAAAATGCTACTTCTTTGCCCATTTAACCGACTTCGTAGCACCAATAATAACGAAGGTAGCAATAGTGCCGACTTAACTTTGAAAACCCTGCATATATATATATATATATATATATATATATATATATATATATATATATATATATATATATATATATATATTAATACTGTAAACCATATTTTATCAATATAAGCTTAAAAAAAGAAACAAAAAAAGGATTAAAAGGGTTATGTGTGCGACTCTGCTAGACGTGCCGTTTATCTTTACAATATCTTTTAATTTAGATTTTTGTTGATTATAAAACTGATACCTACGTGTGAACTGTCTTCATTTCCTTCGTAATAGAATCCGTTTCCATTCTTTAATGTTATATATTCCTAGCTTTCTTTACGTACTTCTGGGGCTCCTATTATGCCCTAATATATTCTATTAAGTTGCTGATCTAGCTCTATTATCCTTTCTTTGGTTGTAAACAATTTGGTATTAACTGTTGCTGCTGTTAGTTTATATCCACGCTTTTAACATCTATATAATAAGCTTACAGAATCCATGAGATTGGCCAGTTTCCTGGGTATTCAGTGGCTGATCCACACCTGGGCAATAATTCCTTGTCTCTTAAAGTTGATTTTGCTTTCGTGACGTGAGGGCTTAAGGGTTCTAGAACAGAAGTCTCACGCTAGGACTGCGGTTTCGCGACTAAGATTAGGGAATATTGAGGGGATTATATTGTTTAGGAGTGGTATTCCGATTTCGGACATGTTGTTCCTTAGGAGAGTTAAAGAACATCATGGGTCGTCATAGGCAGGGTCGCGTCCTTGAAGTAAACCTGTCCTCTTCCGGGGTTGAAGAGAAGTGCTTACCCGCTACCCAATTTAATGCATTACTGATTTCAAACTAATAATCAATAAAACGTAAATTTGTATACGATATAAGGCAATTTTCAAAAAATCAGCACGTAATTACGTATATATAGTGTGTTCCAAATTTGGCTTACATGTATTGCTATTGCGGAAACTGTTTTGGATACAGGGTTGCTTAAACTAGGAAAGCTTTACAGAACTTTATTACCTTAATTGGTTTATCTCTTGTTGTTCTTGAGATATTGCGAAAAAATGCAAAATGGTGCATTTTTAGCTTTTGACGGGAGCTCATAAACGGGTGATTTTGTAGTTCTTCGATTAATACATTATTGGGATACTTTGAAAAGAGGAATTTAAAGAAGACAAAAATTATTTTCTAGCTTCATTTTCATTCGAGATATTTACATGAACTTTTTGTCTTCTTACCGCCGCCATATTGGATTTTTCAATTTATGGAAAAAGTTCTTCAAGAGATTTGCAATGACCTATCACAACTTTAGGTTAATAGTTTGTTTAAGCTTCAAAATTCGAAATTATTACTTTTTTCATAGTAGGTTGAGACTATGCGCGGCTGCCATCATGAAATGAAAGAATGTTTCGTGTTATTATTCCGTATCGCTGAGTTCAAATTTCCTAATTTATTTGCTTTTACAAAAGTCTTAAAAATTTTTTAAGTATTTAGTATGGTTGTTAATTGTTCCGAACACAGAAGCTGCAGCACAAGCATATGAAGAACAATTTCCGGAGCGACACCAACCTAACCGTAGACATTGTTGATTTTTAGTTACGAATTTGTTAGCTTATCGATCTTTTTTGAAACCAAAGCCAAAAATAATGAAGCTATAAATGCGATCATAGTGGAACGATCAGCGACGACCCTAGGAGTTTGGTGAGACAATACTGCAATTCCCAAAGCAACTGTGGATTGAAATTTAAAACAACACTGTTTTCATTCTTATCGTATAGTACAGAGTCTTCACCCAGATGATGTTAAGAAGAATTAGATTCAGTAGATGGTACATAAGAAAATGTCAAGAAATACCGAACTCTTAATCCAAACATAGTCATCATTGCTACAAATCGGAAAACCCAAATTATTTTGGCGAAAGGCGTCTACAAACAATATTTGTGGTAAGGCGTTATAGATAGGTTTAAAAATAGCTTTTTATAACGTCAGATAAATAAAATGAAACCTATCATTTTATATTTTAGACAACAATTGATTTAACCGTTCATTTTCGATGAAAACCTTACCGAAAATAGATATTTGAAACTATTTCAGGCACAAATTACTTCTGGTATTAGGAATGCCGTTTCCCCAAATGATTGGCCCACCATTTAGTTCTAACGAGATGAGATATCCTATCCACAATAACAGAGAGGCAATGGAGTTCCTCAAAAGCACTTTTGGCGAAAACATTGTCACTTATAATAGCCCAATTGCTTCGCGTGCGAGGTCACCTGACCTTTTACCGCGAGATTGTTATTTATGGGGATCCGCCAAAATAATGTGAACGAATATTCTCCACATGAAAATCGTCAAGAATAGGAAGATAGGGTATACGATGTTTTATCGTACTTCAACAGAAATACGTTAAGACAAGTTACCCATAAGATGTTGGACAAGTGTGAAAAATGGGTTGAAAATGGAGGGAAACACATGTTGTAAATTTTTATATTAATTTGTTTATTAGATTTTTGTTTCATAGTTATATTAAAGTTCTATTTAATTATGAGGTAATTAGATTATTAGTGTAAGCATAATAATAAATGAAAAGTTCTTAATAATGTCTTTTGTTGCATTGATATCAATTTTTAAGTAAATCTAAGCTTAAGGAAACCAAGTAATGACTTGAGGCATTCCTTTGTTTCATGATAGCGGCCACGCGTAATCAGAGCCTACTTTGAAAAAAACAATAATTTCAAATTTTAGAGCTTAACGAAACAATTAACCTAGACTTATAATACGTCATTCAAAAGCTCTTCAATAGCTTTCTCCAAAAACGCAAAAATCCAATATTGCGTCAGTAAGAAAATATAAAATTCATGTAGATATCTCGAAAATAAATGAAGTTATAAAATTATTTTCGTCTTTATGAATTTTTACCGTAATAATGTATTAATAGAAAAACCATAATATCACTCGTTTAAAAAGTTAAAAAGGCACCATTTTGTTTGTTTCCATTGTCTCAAAAACTGTTCTTGATCAATAGGTCTTGTTAAAATTTGGCATCTGACTGTCAATCAGATGCCAAACTGTATTAACCCCCTAAACCCATTAATCCTTTAATCTCAAAATAGAATATACCCATTTGTTTTGTACGACCTGAAAAACTATAGATGCTCCACTTTTAATTTTATTGCTTACACCACATACCTACATTTCTACATTTGCTTTGAATAGATTATTGCATACATTTACCCAAATTACTTGCGTATTCTCTACATTTTCGCTAGTAATTGGTATAAAGCACAACTGCAGTAACATCTGGTGCATTTATTGAAGAGTGTCATCTTTCTCTCCTAAAGCTATCTCTTTTACCATCACTCTATTAAGCTTAACGTGGCAGCCTTACAGCTTACAGCAAGGGACTTGACACATGGACTTAGTCTGTAGAGCTAAAGGAACGGTCAAACTTAATGTTAAAGGAGGAAACTTTCCATTTGACACGCTACATTTTTCAAAAGGAAAACCTTATTCACCCTCAATAGCTGCGACTAACCCCTTTAATGCATTAAGATTTTCGCTTAAACGTTTTTCGTTACAAACTTTGTTGATGGCAAATTCACAAACACTCCTAGTTTATTGTTTTAACTAGATTAGTTGACGCACAAAAAGTGTTTGTACCGGAAGCTTTACATAGACAAAGCATCAGAAACCTTAATCGCCTTTACATTCTAAAATCAAATATCTTATCTACATAAAGGAGAACCTTCCAATTTGTCACAGAAAAAGCCATTTACATCCTAAAAATCGTTTATTCTTTTATAAAAAATAAAAATGCTGAGGATCCTATCAAATCGAATTAACAACAATATATTTACTGATTTAAATGAAAAACGATTTTGTTGCACAAGTGATTTAGAAGAAAACTTGATACGTGTATAAATCGTCTAAAAACTTTGAAATTCCTATACCGCCATGACAAACGCGACTTGCAATAGGAAACAGACATGCATATATGATAATATTTTATATAGAGTGAAAAAAAAACGAAACTTGAAATATTTTTCAAAGGTTTTTCACTCGTTTTCATGCATTTATATTTGTTCATAAAAACGCGTCCTACGTAACATTGAGGTTTTAAATCATTCAGGATTAAATGCGCCTGAGGGCTTTATTGTAAATTCCTCGTTTCAGTTTAAAAGGAGTACATGAAAACTTTTTAAACGCAGCTTTATTGACTAGAAAGATAAGTAATTGTGAAAAAAATTATTTCCTAACGAATCCATTCATTTATTTTCTTTTCTGAGATTAACCAAATAAAAATATAAATCTTTTAGCAAAAATTAGAAACTTAATTATCCAATTACTAAAAACCTAACTTCTCGGACCATTCTATGCTGTATTAATCGTTTAGTTAGCCTTTTCGAAGTATCATCAATATACACAATATATACACCATGAGCGACGTTTCTGACCTCTAAAGTATAATTGTTAACCTTTTTGACTTTTGAAATGTCCCTTTGAGTATTATCTCGATAACAAACGAAAAAAACCTGGTTTTTCTAATCAGATAATTCATTTAGTAGTTAGCTGCCAGGATTGATCACTGCGAACTTTGTAAGATAAGGATACAACTTTTATCATGTCTGGGTAATTTGGATTCAGCATATAAAACATAACTTTTGGGAAATGGCTACCGTGCACACACTGCAAATATTTAGATCTCAAATAAAGCATATAAAATACGGCAATTGCAACGATATTCAAACCTTTAAACGTCATGTTTATAAGTAAGGTATTGATTGGTCTGCATGTTTTGAGCATTTCTTAACAATTATCAACATTTTAAACATGACGTCCGTTTGTCTGCATGTGTGTGTGTGTGAGTGCGTGCGTGCGTGCGTACGTGCGAGCGTGCACGCGTGCATGTCTGTGGGAGCGTACGTGTGCATGTGTGTGTGTGTGTGTGCTTGTGAGTGTGCGTGTGTGTGCATGTGCGGATGCGTTGTGCGTGTGCGTGTGCGTGTGCGTGTGCGTGTGCGTGTGCGTGTGCGTGTGCGTGTGCGGGTGCGTGTGCGTGTGCGTGTGCGTGTGCGTGTGCGGGTGCGTGTGCGTGTGCGTGTGCGTGTGCTGCAAGGTTATTCTGACGCATCATGTATGTGCAGTATTTTGATAACGTATGTAACGTATTTTGAATGCATCTGAAGGGGTTAGGTGTAGAAGTAAGCGTGTTTCATCTGTAGGCACCGTGACGATTCCTATTGAAATTAAGGGCAAAATTTTTATCATGGCCGTGATGATAGTCCCCGATATAAGACATCAGTTAATTATAGGATGGGATTTCGAAAAGGGCCGGTTTTGTACCCGATTTTCGTAAAGGCGAATGACAATTTGAGACCTGAAATGAAATTGAAATTTTGGAGACTGGGGACATCGTGATACATTCCCGTTTAGATTTGATTACCGACCAATTAAATCTGTTAGACCATTTAGTTGACGACTATTTCATAAGGACTAAAGAAAAAGAGTTAGGGTATGCTAATTTATTAGAGCACAGAATTACGGCTAATAGTGAGCCTATTATGCAAAAGTATTATCGTCTATCACCGTTTATCAGAAGCACATCGATGAAGAATTAGAGAAAATGTTGAAACTTGATGTAGTTGAGAAATCTAGTAGTGCGTGGGCTAGTCCCATTATAATGGTCAATAAGAAGGATGGAAGGTATAGGTTTTGTGTAGATTATCGTAAGTTAATTAAAGTTACCGAGAAGGATGCTTATCCTATTCCGTACGTTTCGTCAATTCCAGATCGTCTTCGTGACGTTACGTTCATTTCGTCATTAAACATTAAGTCTGCGTATTGGCAATTCCCAATGGCAGAGGACTTTTGCCGAATAGAGGGCTTTATCAGTTTAAGAGAAAGCCTTTTGGCTAAGTTAATGCAGCGGCATCGTGGCAACGTTTAATTGAGTGTTATCGTTTCAGAATTGGAACCTTACGTTTTTGTTTATCTTGATGATACGATTATTTGTACACCGACCTTTGAGAAACATATAAGTGTTAACGGAAGTGTTAAAGCGTTTTGAACAAGCGGGTTTAACGTTAAGTAAGGACAAATGTTCCTTTTGTCGTGACGAATTGCGCTATTTAGGTTATGTTGCAAATTCTACCGGTTTATCAGGTGATCCCGAGAAAGTTGAAGCTATTTTGAAGATTCCTGTTCCAACTACAGTTACGGAAGTCAGAAGAATAATTGGTATGTCATCATGGTATCTTCGTTTTATAGCACAGTTTTCGTCAATTATTACTCCCCTTACGAAATTATTGAAGAAGAATGTACGTTTTGAATGGACTGAGTAATGTAGCGAAGCATTGATATTATTATGAATTGTTTAGTGACAGCGCTGATTTTGCTAAGTCCTGATTTTAATCTACCGTTTTCGATACATACTGACGCATCAGATTATGGAATTGGCTCAGTTTTGACGCAGACTATTGACGGAGTGGAGAAGTTGATATGTTATAATAGTAGATGACTGACGCGTAGTGAACGGAAGTTTTCGACTGCGGAGAAGGAGTGTTTGGCAGTGTTATGGTCGATAGAGAAGCTTAGATCATACATTGAAGGTGTTAACTTTACCGTTATTACGGATCATGCATCCTTAGTTTGGTTGCATAACTTGAAGGATCCGACAAGAAGATTGGCTCGATGGGCAGTTAGGCTTCAACAATATGATTTTAAAGTTATACATAGGAAGGCTGAAGATCATGTAGTACCCGTCACCTTATGGCGTACAGTTTCAGTTGTTGAGCAGACATCTAGTGAAGACAATACCGATAGTGACATAACCGACGAAGATAATACTGAGGAAGATCAGATGGTGGAACATAAGTGGATTGAGAGGATGAAATGATGTATTGAGAACCGACCTATAGCGTACCCAAAGTGGAAAATTCAAGATCGGAAGTTATACAAGTACGTGGCATGTAGTAATCCGAATTTACGTAAAGACGCAGAAAGTTGGCGTGAAGTTGTTCCAAAAGTGAAGCGTGGTGAAGTGTTAAGAAAATATCATGACGAACCTACTGCAGGGTATGCAGGAATATTTAAGACATATGAGTGTGTAGAAAAATTGTATTATTGGCATAAGTTAAAAAGTGATGTGAAACGTAACGTAAATAAGTGAAAAGTAGTTATGGCGCATAAACCCGAACAACGATTACCGGCTGGGCTTATGAGTCAACTTCCAGTTATTGATAAACCCTGACAGATGATTTTTACAAAAATAGTGGGAACTCTTACTAGGTCTAAAAGTGGGTATAGTTATGTTTTGGTGGTATCGGATTATTTTTTGAACTTTGTGTTATTTTTCCCATTACGTACGGCTACGGCAGCAAGTGTGGTAAATAATATCGGAGAGAATGTGTTTTTATTATTTGGAGTACCCCTGTATGTGTTATGTGATAACAGATCACAATTTCGAAGTGAACATTTTAGGAAAATGGTGGCGTCGTGTAACGCTAAGATCACTTTCAATGCCCACTTTCAATGCCAATTATCACCCTTAGGCGAATCCAACCGAGAGGGTTAATCGCGTAGTGAAGATTATGTTAGCATCCTCTATTGAAGATAATCAAAGATAAGCACAGATGCACACGATTACTGGAATGACACCGTATTTTGCGAATTTTGGAAGAGATGAATCTCGATTGGACGAGACATAGAGAACCTGTCGGGGGAAGTACCCTGAATTATGTAGCGTTTGCAGATAGAGAACCTTTAATTGCTAGAGGCAATTTGTTTCAAGAAGTTGATGATATTAAAACAAGATTTAATGCTGCTTATATTAAGAGCAAGAAAAATTACGATTTACGTCGAAGATTAGCTACATTCCAAGTAGCAGATACTGTGTGGAGGAAGAATTACGTTTTATCGTCGCGTTATCTCGCCGCGAAATTAGCACCTAAATTTATTGGATGTTTTAATATAAAGAAAAAAGTATCGTATCAGATGTATGAATTATCGGACGCCTCAGGCGATTCCAGAGACATATGGCATGCGAAAGATTTATGTTCAGACCCTCAGCCGAGTAAGTTAGTTCTTATATTAGCATAAGGCTATGTTAGGCTATTGCATTATAAATTGGAGTTTTCTTTTTATGTTTCGGTTATTTCTACCGTCAGATCGGTGTTGGTAAGTTGGTCGAAAAACCATTGGGCGAGTGGATGACTGCTTAGTATTTAGGACTGTCTGTTCTGTTTGTGTCCTTGGGGCACATTTGGCTGTGTAGGGACGGCCTTAAAATTTTCCTACAGCAGAGACTAACTGCTTGTCGTAAGAGGCGACTAATCAAAGGGGCGCGTTGAGGTAGAATGAGTGCAGGAAGTGGTTGAAGCGTTGCTGTTTAAATACTGGGTTTCTTGCAGAAATTCTGTTGTGTCATGCAAAGTGTGACGCAAAGCGGGTGATATCGTGAGCGAGTGTGAATTATTTAAGTTTACGTTCCTATTTGTTTGTTGTTTGGGTATAGGTGGGTTATTGTCTTTCGTTTTAGGTTCATCTCATCATGGGTTGTTTTAGGATTTAGGGTTGTTGTTCTCCACGAATTGTTTTGAGTTCTTTCTTTTTAGGTTATTTTGGTTGCGTTTATAGGCACATACATATATATGTAACACATATTTATTTTGAATTCATTTTAGTATAGTAAGATTACTGTAGTTTTCGACCGTTTTAGTTACGGACGACATGTTTAGTTGTTGTGGGTTTTTGGGTAACGTTAGGTTAGTTATTTTCCTTAGGTGGGATTATTTAGTTTAAGGTAGATTTGGGGAGTCTGACTATGTTGCTTTGTTGATTACGATACCTGTTTGACGAGTGTGATACTTTATTGAATTGACGACTATATACCGATTTGTGTCTGGTTCTTTTGAATTCTATCCGATTTGACTTTATCAATTTTGTTTTTTTTTTGGCGTTGTTTCTTTAAATTCTTTTATTATTTTGGTATGAATGATGTCGAAAACCAGGGGCGGGCGTTGTGTTGGGAGGTAGCCACGTGGGACACGATTATGCACCTCCCAATGTCAACGGGTTTAGTCCCGCGCGTACTGGAGTGAAAGTGGCGTAGATGGTAGTTGGTGGGGCTAACCCCTCACCTACTGCGAAGCGACTGTTCATTTATTCTTTTGTATTCTACCCCGCTTTGGCGGTGACGATTGATTTTTGATGGTTTACGCCACTCCCCATGGATCCGGACCGCTTCTCGGTCAGGCCATGTTCAGGGTTTGGTTTCAGCCTACTTTGTTCTAGGATCGGGGTTTGCAGTGGCGGTCCTACGATCCAGTTTTGTTTGTGGTTATCGTTGTCTTGGTGCCGGGGAGTAGAGCGGATCCACTCTCCGCCACACACCGTTGGTTGAGTTGTTGCTTCACGAGCTGACCTCGGTGGAGTGTATCGATTTGTGACAGTGTAAGTCTTCTGAGACCGGTATTTTTGAGCTTTTCTGGAAGAAAATCTCCTTGTGGTGGAGGTGTAAGGTTATTTTGACGCATCATGTATGTTCAGTATTTTTATAACGTATGTAACGTATTTTGAGTGAAGCTGAGGTGGGTTTGGATGGAAAAAAAATCTTTTTTTTGTCTAAGTTGTATAAATGACACGCCACTGAATTTTTAATGAAGTCTTAGTCATCGCATGAAGGAATATTTGAATGCTGAAAGCGTTAAATTTGGTTGAGAAATAATGTTTTGAGTAAATTTTTATTGATACGGCACTGGTGAAACTATTGATCTCTTTGCTACTGTGTATGAAGAAATTTGAACTAAAGAAATGGTTGTAGACGTACGAATGAGTGAGTTTATGGTATATTGAAATTGTATCAACGTGCAGTAAGGAATATGGATGCATGTTCTTGATTGTGGAAATTTTTGGTAATGTTGTGCAATATTGGTAAATTGAATGCGTATGTGCGTAAAACGACATTAGAATGGGATGATTTCACGAAAATGATGCGGAAATAAAATTCGCGCATGAAAAGACGAAAGACGACTTGGCATATAAGGGTGTGCCCGTCTTGAGATAAGGGGAAGGGAAGCTTAAGCGTTGACGAGAGTAGACGTCACGCGCGCTGAGTTATGATTAACGCTTAGAATGTTTTAGTTCGAGAGTTTTGTTTATGAAAATGGTAATGTATGCAGCGAATATGTAGCACGACTCCAATAACTCTTAGTGGGATTGATAGTAATTAGACATTCATAAATAAACCAAGTAGTAAATTGAGGGTGGAAGGAAAAAACTGTTTTATATAATTTTTCTTCAATAAATTAAAAATGCTTGTGCAGATCTGAAAATTAAACAAGTATCTTGTAAAAAGTGTTTAGCACAGCGCGTGACAGAAAAATTTTATAAGTTTAAGGTAACCACTTAAGTTAACGGACCGCAAATTGTAAAAGTAGCTTAAAGAAGTGGTGATTTTATGTACGTTCGAAGTATATTCGTACAATCGTCACCAAATACAATTGGATTGTATAACAAATCAAGTAAGAGAATCGCTATCCAAAGGGGAAGCAAATGTACCCTTTGTGTTAAACGAGTAGTAGCGAAGAGCTAACATCTATACATAAATACGATGTTATGCTAAATTAAAGAAAAACAAAAGGACCATGAAGACACGTGAATGAAGAACTGTTCGCGGGTGCCTTAAACGAATACGGTTGTTGTGTGTGTACCCAAAGTGCTGGCCAGTTTAAAAGCCGTTAGCAAATAAAGGATTACGTCTCACCGATTAAATGGATTACATATCATACCGGCAGAAAACGGATGAAGTAACCTTTATTATAAAAATGAGCTATAAGACTTATTCACGAATACGAGATTTTCTTTCTTTGCTTTGACGATTATTCATTTAAGTTAAAAAAAAAGGGTAATTGAGCCGTATCGATATTTCTGTATATGTTTAGATATAATATTTGTGGATTTTTTTATTTGTTGGTTTCGATCCCGGTTGTGGTCGAACAATATACGTGCAGAGTGTTTAAATTATTTCGTTGTCTATTTGTGACATTGACTTGACTGGTTACATATTTTTAATAATTGAAAGTTACCTTTGCCTTATTTTATTTTGGAGATGGAGGATCGATCTGACATCTTGTATTGGCCAGATCGTTCACAAAATTTCAGTAAAAATTTGGAAAAGTAAAGCAGAACATTAGTGACAAAAATTCTCAATTTGGAATTAGTATTTCCATAAAGCAGAACGTTCATATTTGAAGGGATAAAGAATAGATATGTTTATGAGTGGCTAACTACGATCACTAAAGTTGGTATTTCAGTAAAATATAAAGGGAATTATTAATGAGGAAAGCACTAATCATAATAACGTTGAGTTATTTAACAATTAACGAGTAGTTCTCATTGAGATAACTTATATCATTAAATCGTTTCGTTTATTCATTTTGTGTTAGAGGTTTTTCCAAATTGGACATTGACTATTAATTTAATTTTAAAGTTCATTAACTGTTGCAGACATAATATGGTAGATATACGAGATACGTTTTAAAAACTACATAAGTTAACGTTTTATTTTTATGAATTGGAGTTTCCATTATACAGAGTGTGTTCAGTAAGTTATAACGACCCGTATATCACTAAATTTTCTGAAGTTTTGAGTTGATTTGTTTGAAGTGTGCTTGACTTTGAGAAGTTAGTGTATGAGTTTACTGAGTAGGCTTCAATCCTGTTTTCCACAATCAAACAGGATTAACTTATCATCTCGCCTCAGACGATTTATTTTAGCAAAATTTAAGATTGTGGTGGCGCTAAGAGACACTTTCCCGCACTGAGCTGTATAAGTTGTGAATTTATGGTGTGTGTAAGGTGTTTGAGCTTGTTATTCAATCATTTTACTCCTTATCTCGTCCCCGCCCATTTCCAGTGTAGCTGGCTTGGCAACCCTCTTACTAATGTAAGCGTATGCGACACTTAGTGCGGATTGGATGTGTAATAGTGTGTGCGTGTGCGTGTGCTTGTGAGTCTGCGTGTGTTTTGCATGCGTGTTTATACATGTGCGAGAGAGGCTGCGCTTGCTTGTGCGTCCGCTAGAATTTGAACAAAAATAGTAATTCAAATTGCTAGAGAAAAACGAAGGTGTCTATATAGCGTATCCAAAAACAAACTGCTATTTTTGTGTTTTTGGGAAGTCTTCTTGTATTAGTGCTTTAGTTGTTTGACTATTGAAGCAAAATAAGTAGACCAATTATGAAAATGTTAACTTTCACCATTAAAGCTCTCAAGTACAACTTCTCACCTTTTAGGTTCACAAATCGTATAATTTAAGGTAATAAAATTTTTACGGTTAGTATTTATATAATAACCGAGCGCCAGATTGAAAATCAATTAATGTATTAAATTTATAAAATATGGAAACGCAATGAATAGGTCTGCTTTAATATTTCTCATCTGAAAAAACTGGATTAGATAGGTTTATAACCGCTCTTTTATTATCTAAGCATGGTTTAATATTTTGTCGCATAAATAATCTACCAAAGTTCGCTGTTTAACACTTATTGAAAATACATATCCTCCATACTTATAACAGCTAATTAAGCAATTTTATCCCCATTTTTCTGTTCAATCGTGGGAAAAGTTGAAAATGTAAATATAAAAGAGCTCTTCCATATTTGTCCAAATCCATCCTTAGGATATGAATTTGATTGCGTAGGAGTCAAAAAGTAGAATTTGATAGTTTATCTTTGCGAAAAAATATTGAGCCATCCTTAGATAATAAAAGAACGGTTATAAATCTCTCTAATCAAGTGTTTTCAGATGTCAGTATGGAAGCACTGGCATATGGTGAAAGCTTTGCTCATTACAAAAATAGGGAACACTGTAAAAAGAGAAACAATGGTCCACTTAGATGGTAATTAAAGGAAATGAAATAATTTTAATTATAATTTTCTTAGAGTAACTACCCAACCTCGTTTTTATACGTTCATAACAAAAACAGGCAACATTATACAATCAAAAAAATAATCTATGTCAGAACGACGTTTAAAACTTCATGTCAGATAGAGATTAATATATACATTAATATATACGTTAACAGTAGAAGGTGAGCAGTTTGGTTTACGACGTCATCTGTGGTAGGGGACGTCACGCCCACGTGGCCGTGGCCATTTTCCACCCCTATGGAGTCTTTTCGGCGTCGTTTTTCAACCATTGATGTTAATTTTTACCCCTAATTAGCACCCATATGGTTTCTTTTAGGGAGCCTTTTTCAACCCCTAGACGAAATTTTTAATCCTTAATGGAATTTTCATCCGTTTGGTGGTATCTTTACCCCCTAATTAAGAGTCTTTTTGTCAATTCACCCTAAATTTAGCAGTGTGGCGGTGTTCACGTGACATTTTCACCCTACTCAGGGCTTATTGACAGCCCTTGGAGGATAGGCAAATAAGAACACATGCAGTGTTCGGATTGGAGAGCCTGAGGTTAGGCTACACCCCCTAGTTTCTGATTGGTGCATGCAATCAATCCCCTGGTTTCTGATTGGTTACTGGGCGGAGCTTGTCGGTCACGGAGGGAAGTTTAAAAATGGCATTCTAGTAAGGGGCTCATAAGATAGGTATAGGATGGTCCCTGGTTTCTGATTGTTGGTGGCCATTTTGTTTTTTAATTATAAGACATTAGCAAAGCTCTCCGCCATTTTGTTTTTGACCGCGGCTCCACCTAGCGGTAAGTGGATGCAGGTCCCTGCAATCATTTTAGGCATAATCAAATTCCGTAGTGTTTTACACAGGAAAATCAGATCACGTAAACAAGGTCGACACCGTAATTACATTTTCAAGGTCATTTCGCATTTCACTATTCAATTAAATCTATAATTCAGGTGAAAACCCACTAATTACGTAAGAGCAAACACGTTAACCTTCATTTCCATTTTGATCAAACAATAACAAACTTTCACTATTCAATTACGGAAGTGTAAACTTTCACCATTAACACACGTAATAAAATACTTATCTTTTTTGTTTTTTTTAATGGTGTATTTTAAATTATACAATCTAAACGTTTCGATAACACTTACAGCTATCTTCGTCAGTAGATATTAAAATTGTTAAAGATGTAAACAATTTTGTGAAAGTTGAAGAATTAAAACATAAACATCAGCCTGCTATTAATGTTGCAGTTTGAAAAACGTATAAAGCCAACTATAGAATAAAACTTTAGTAAAGAATAACTAAGTCATTAGAAATTAAATATTGTTAAACTATCTTAAAAATGACACTCTCTAACGGCGAAAGCTAACAATGAAAAATGTCAGCCAAAAGACACATTGAACAGAATTTAATCAAGTTATGATGTCATTGTAAAGTTGTGAAAAACTTCAATTTCAAAATGATAGAAGCATTCACATATATAAACATGACATCAAATAAAATAATCCAGTTAAATCTAACAAAGAGATATCTTTGTCAATAAATGTAAGTGTAGTTAACCGTGAAAGGCATAATGCAGAATATTTTTTGTAATTTTTAATTTTAAACTTAATTTCAAATACTTATGTTAAATTGCAGTGCTGTGGTAATTTAACATATAGTTGGTAAAGCATTTGTTTCAAGGTCTAGGAGAAACATAGCAAAAAACCTAGACATACCAAAAGTCAAAATTAAAATCAAAGTTAAGACGTATCATTATGCCTTTTTTTTTAATTATAAGATGCCAAAACCTATTTAAACGGCGATTTGTTTTTGTCTATTAAAATTATTAGGTTGTTTATATATTTCAATAGCTTCACGTTATAAACGAACATGATAATGAGCTTGTCTTGACAATATTTCCATATTGTCAAATTAAATGTCATGATTTCGATTATTCAAGGCATGCTCAGCTACCGCAGACTTCTCTGGTTGACAACCTACAAAATCGCATAGGTTCTTTACGTCTTGTATCAAAGCTACGTGGTGTGGTTCCAATGTATACTTTTCCACATGAACAAGATCACTTATACACTCCGGAAGATGATAATGGGTTTGAAACATCTTTAGGTGATCTTAAACGTTCTTTAATTTTTCTTGCAGGTTTAAAAATAGTCCTAATGCCATGTTTAATTAGGATTTTTTCAATTCTATTTGTAACATTAGCTATAAAAGGAAGAAAAGCTGAACTGGTTTTCTTCAAGGTTACGTCTAGAAGGTGTAATAACATTATTAATATCTGTAAGTGAGTATCCATTATCTTGTAAGGATTTTGTTAAATATTTATATTTATCCTTCAAAAATTCAGGATCACAAATTCGTTTTGCTCGATCTACTAAAGATTTAATTACACTAATTTTTTGACGTGGATAGATACCTTTATGAAGGTATGTATCAGTGTGTGTCGGCTTTCTGTAAACCTTAAAAGATAGTGAATTATTATTTTTAGATATTAATATGTCAAGAAATGGTAAACTTCTATTAGTTTCTTTTTCCATGGTAAACTGAATATTAGGATGTATACCATTTATAAAAACCAAAAACTCACACAGTGCCTCTTCTCCATGTCTGCAAATAACAAATGCATCATCTACATATCTATACCAAACTGGAGGTCTTTTAGGTGTATTTTGTAACACTAATGTTTCAAATTTTTTCACTTTTGTAAAAAGTGAAGCAACATCAAAATTGACAATTTTGAAACTATGCATTTTTTTAACGAAGTCGGCAGAATTTTTAATGTAATGGGGTGTTTTTCCTATATGAAGTTGTAATAAAAATGTAAGATGTTTTGCAAGACTATGGAGGACCAATTGCACTAACAATAGGCCTTAAATGAATATTAGGTTTATGGATTTTTGGTAAACCATATAGTTTTGGTGAAATAGCTTCAGAGTTAGTTTTTTTTTTATTTCTTCAGGAACAGATGATAAATTAATCAGTTCTTTAGTTTTTAAAGAAGCTTTTTTTTAATTTTAACGACCTAGTTATTCTTTATTAAAATTTAATTCTATACTTTGCTTTATACGTTTCTCAAACTGCAATATTAATAGCAAGCTGATGTTTATGCTTTAATTTTTCAACTCTGACAAAAATTTTTACATCTTTAACAATTTTAATAGATATTACTACTGACGAAGATAACTGTAAGTGTTATCAAAACGTTTAGATTGTATAATTTAATATACACCATTAAAAAAACCAAAAAAATATAAGTACTTTACTACTCAATTACGTCTATGGTGTCAGGTGAAAACCTAGTAATTACGTAAAGTTGACATTTATTTCAAATTTTTAGGTTATGAGTCATAATATGTAATGTGAGTGCGCCCTTGTATTATCCATAAGAAGGATATAGGACGTCGGAAATTGTTTTCGGGCCTTCGCCCCAAAGTTTCGCAGTCAATTTGCTCTTAATTATGAGGCATAGTTAAATTTCGCAGGTTAACTTGCGTTGTCAACCATCTTGTAGGCCATTTTTATTTTTGGTGGGGAATTTGAAATTGTATTCTAGTAAGGGGGCCCTCATACTAATTTATAAGGCAGTTTCAGGACTCCATAACTTGTTCTAGGGTCGTCGCTCCTTATTAGGTCTTCGCCCTTTGTCGAGAAATTTGAAATTTGTCAAAAGATAGATCAATTAATCGTCCAATAAAACCAACGAAGCATATCAAAGAAATCACTCCCGATCAAATCAAACACCCACATCAACCTCAATCAATCAAAGCAATTAGCCAAATCAAATCAGAAGCTGAGGCTGACAATTCTTAATAACTCAGGTAACGATTTTCCCACGGTACATACCAAGCGTGAGAGTCCTCTTACTTTGTAGATAAGTCTAACCGACACTCAGAGCTGGTATGCCCCCTAAACGTGAGGGTACCGGGGTGGAAAAGAGTCAGTCATCCAAAAATCAATCTCAATCAATCAAACCATAACTTTTAGCTTGCGAAAAGCAGCTTACAATTCAATAATACCGGTTTGGCTTAAATTACAGCTTGCTAAAAGCAATCACAATTCAAAAATACATGAGATAGTCTCCGACATTACTGGATATATACGTATACCAAATTAGCATGTTACACTATTGCCGCGTTTTGCATACAGTGTTAAAAATGCGTTTTACGGTTAAACTAGTAAAATACCTATACAATAACAGATATAACTAAACTGGAAATCAGATAATTACATTACTTTACGTACAAGGAATGCCTTGCCGAAGTACCTCTGACAAAAGGGCCCTATATTTTTAAACAAGCTTGAACGTACTATCTCGTTTTTGAATATAGACAATTGCCTAGGGACAAATAAAACAAGCCGACTTTTACATCCGATTTTGATAATACACCTGTGATTTGAAACTATATTATTGCATAAGACAACTATAGGACTCTGTGTTTTTATATTACCCAACGCTCATCATTATCATTAGACAACAATGACAATAATATCAGCCAAATTAGCGTGTAACACTATTGTTGAGTTTGGAATGCAGTGATAAAAAATACGTTTCACAGTTAAATTAGTAAAAATGCCTATACAACAACAAATATAACCAAACTTGAAATCAGTCATCTACTAATTAAATCAAATAAAGTATGGGGTGAGTTAAAATAAAAAAAAACGATCACTTACCAGAGTTGTTGTCGACAATCGTATTGGGAGAATGAATTGACACGTTAAACAGCTGCTTACAGTCACAACAAATGCACCTTCGGCGTCTTGTTTATAACTGAACAATATAATGTACCTAGGGGCCTCCATAAATCATTAATAAAAAAGTAATTATCTTTTGGATGTCTCCAGTTATGTAACCACAATAATAACCTTTTACTATTCAAGCACGTCTAACGTGCTTGGAAAAACCATAATTAGATAATTACGTGAAAGTTGAGCAGTAATTGAAAATCGAAATATGATGTTCACCTTCTTTGTACGTGACAAAAAATCCCTCTAATTAGATAACACTTATTTTTAAAAGTAGACTTGTTTGTTTGTGACGTCATGTAATAGTGCGTTTCTAAACTAGTGTATGTTTTCTGTAATGTTGTTTCTCACGTCTTTATCGTATCTCCGGTCTCTCGCCTCTCTGGCTTCTTCTGACTAACGCGATCACCGTTGTGTAATTTATTTCCATATTACTTGCGATGTGAGAATTGGAGCGAAATTAAGAAACTGTTTATGTATTTGATTGATTGACGGATTAATTGATTTGGGACACTACTTTTAATTATGACACGTAATTAAAAACAAAATGAGCGAGGTCTTTGATAATGACTCATAATTAAAACAAAATAACTGTGATAGGAATTCTATTATGACACGTAATTAAAATGTAATCCCTCACAGTGGGGGTGAAGACCAGCCAGAAAGTTCCTGAGGTCTATACCTGGCTTTCAAGTTAGTGTCAGCACCCTTATTGGAATACAATTCAAAAACAAACAAAATGGCCGAACGCTTTGATTATGACTCATAATTAAAATAATTGGACTTTTTGCTGCCCCGCTCCTTCCCCACGTGACTACCTCCACAATTTACTTATGACTCAAATTAAAAACAGAATGGCGGAGGGTTTTGGTTATGACTCGTAATTGAAGCAAAAGCGCTGTGATAGAAATTTTATTATGCTTCATAATTAAATGTAATCCGTAGCAGGAGGCAAAGACCCGCGAGCAAGCTCCTGTGTCCTATATTAGTCTTGCGAGTTGGTATTAGCACCCCTTATTAGAATACAATTGAAATTTTTCGCTAAAAGAGTGGCCAACGGCTTTGATTAAAACTCATAATTAAAATAATTGGACATTGACCATTACTACACCTTCTACCACGCGTTAAGATCCTAAAGCAAGTTTCGAAGGCACGTCTTATATGCTTTCATGAAGGTTCCACACAATTTAAAATTTCCCGCTATGGCCTAGGACTTTGATTATGATTAATAATTAAAATAATTACTAACACCCAATATCATTTCATTACCGGTGATTTGATAGAAGAGGATTTCAGATCAACACCTTTAATTTATGTATCCCGAGGACTTTGATGATGACGTCATGCAAAATGGCTGAGGACTTTTGTTTTGTCTTATAATTAAAAAAATAAAATGGCGGAGGGCTTTGCTTATGCCTTATAATTAAAGAACAAAATTACCGCCAATAATCAGAAACCAAGGGCCGTCCTATACCTGCCTTATGCGCCCTTTATTAGAACATCATTTTTAAATTTCCCACCGTGACCGACAAAATGGCCACCAAAATGGCGGACAAGCCCCGCCCCGTAAATAATCAGAAGCCAGGGGGCTGAGTCCATGCGCCAATCAGAAACTAGGGGGTGTAGCCTACCCTCAGGCCCTCCAATCATTTGCCTACCTTCCAAGGGCTGTCCAAAACGCCTTAATTAGGGTGAAAATGCCACGTGACCACCCACAGGCCCCTAATGCTCTTAATTAGGAGGTAAAAATACCATCAAAGGGATGAAAGTTGCAGCAAGGGTTGAAAATCGCCCACGCAAAGAAGCCAGCCCCACCCTCAAAGGTCACTAGTTAGGGTAAAAATACCATTAAGGATTAAAAATTTCGCCCAAGGGTTGAAAAAGGACCCCTAAAACAAACCCTAGGTGTGCTAATTAGGGGGAAAAATTAACATGAAGGGTTGAAAATTCCATCTAGGGATTGAAAAACGGCCCCCAAGAAAAAGGGTGGGAAATGGCCACGGCCACATGTAGGGAACCTTACCCACCACTGATAACGTCACAGACCAAACTGCTCCCCTTCTGCTGTTACCTTACAAAAAATATCTGGTGTGTAACACCACACGACCTTCCAACCTACAAAATGGAAATTAATATGAATGAAATAACCTTAATATTTTTTAGGATAATTATGCAACCTCTTTTATAATAAATTAATTACCAAAATAGGCAACATTGTAAAAACAGAAACAATAATCTATGTCAAACAGGCGTTTAAAACTTTATGACATGCAGAGATTAATTGACATCTAGATGTTAACTTAAATTAAAAGAAATTAAATAATTTTAAGTAGCACTTCCTCCGCCAAATTTTGCGTTTAGAATTAAATTTAATGATGATAATAAAACGCATAATAAATTAGATACAAACGTATATATGTAAATGGACAACAATATTAGCGTCGGCTGCTAGACTTTTCAAAAAAATTAGAACCTTAAAATAAAATTCTGACTACGTTATTTCTATCTACGCAAAATTTACTTTATATAAAAAAAAAACATCGAAATCCATCACGCGGTTGTCTGGCAATCTGCGTGAACTAAATGACCCGATTATTTTAATATATAGGATAGTTAAGGACGAAGGCTAACAATGAAAAATCCTTTAATTAAAGGTCGAGTTTAATATCGGTGCAAGGTTGTAACTATCTTTAATACAATAATATTAGGAGAACTTTGGGTATAGGGTCTAAAACGGACTGATAATTTAAAAAAAAATTTAAAATTCTATTACTATATTCGATATTTCGAAATGTTTTATTTCTTCATCAATACTAAATCTAAAATACTTACTGGGTCAGTTACATAAAGTTTTATTAAAATAATTAGAAACGGAAAACTTATAATTAATGTAAAGTTGGACAAAATGGAAGACCACGCGAAAACGTCCTTTTGAAGTTTGAAAGTGACAAATATGTTGAGATAAGGAAAATTATTAATTAGAGAAAGATAGAAGTACCAACTTAAATCAGTTACACGGCCGTAAATTTAAAAGTATCCCTAATACTAACGAATGGAAATTTTAAATTGATGTAGCAATATCTATGCTTAGTAAATAATTATATATTGTACTCAGATTGCTTATTGAATGTTTTATTTATTATTATTATTTATATGGCCATTTCCAGGAACAGACGTTTCGTGAGGTGAAGAATTGTGCCATACAAATAATAATAAACATTCAATAAACAATAGAGTTGACATTAGCAGTCTGAGTGCAATATATCATCATTTACTAAGCATATATATTAATACATAAATTTAAAATTCGTTAGTCGTAGGGAGTTTCCTAATTTATAATTTCCATCATCTCAACACATTTGTCACTTTCAAATTTCAAAAAACGATTTCGCGTGTTCTTCCATTTTGTCCAATTTTACATTAATTGTGTTTTCTGTTGATAATTATTTTAATAAATTATTACGTGAAAATTTGTATTTTGTGCACTAACTTACCGTAACAGGGAAGATAGACTTAGGGTTGCCGAGAAGCTCAGCCAAAGTAGAGAAGTGGGATGGGTTCTACAGTGACGCAGGTGGTACCTAAAAGCTTAAAAGAGAAGGGAGGGCTCCAGCTAGAATCAGTAACAGCCAGCCCTAGATAAACGGAGAGAATTAGTCACTTCCCTAGCTAAGTAACGATGATAAGGAAGAAATTTGAGCGGTAAAAGAAATGGTTACAAGATAGAATGTCCCAAAACTCAAGTAATATACTATATGCCAATATCACGTAAATGTAGTATATAGCTTTTAAATATATATATATATATATATATATATATATATATATATATATATATATATATATATATATATATATATATATAAATTTTAAGTCTGACACTAATTAATTTAAAAACTGTTTAGCTTGGTCTATTTCAATTTTCCAAAAACTTAAAATCCCAATAATTCATTGTAAATAAATATAAACAGCCTTTCATATAGTGGCACGCTTTAATACTTGTTACTTGATTTAGAATTGTCCTTTATTAATATAGTTTAGTTAGCTCAGATTACATTCTAATTGACACATTGTTTTTACACCTCAAAATTATATTATACATCATTCAACAAAATTTACTTTTAAGATGTAAGTGTATTAATTAAGTATTGTTCATAATTTAGAGAATTTTGTTAGTTTTAGTCCTGATGAAGCCTGTAATCACAGGCGAAAATTTGACAAAAATCAATAAAGAAAAATTTTTCTAAGCCGATACCCAATAAACTTATTATATAATATATATATATATATATATATATATATATATATATATATATATAAACCCAAAACGAAGGCATGAAAATAGATCTTACCTTCAATGAGGTAGTTAATCGGAGAATGATCATACAATCTTTAGGAAATGAATTTAACCAAAGTACAAGTTCGAAAACAGCTGGTGTCTGTTTCGAAAAGCAACATACTGTATGATTACCCCTAAAATGGATAAAGGAACACTAACAACCGTTAAGCTAGCTAGTTACACATTACCTTACGATTTATGTTACAAAACTAATGTGTCCTTATAGAAAGCCAGGTGAGGTTATGTGTAACCCCTTTAGTTAATAAATTTATTGATCTCTTTTTAGTTAATTATCGAACCCCAGATATGTTGATGGCTGTTTCATGTATTTCTTTTTAATCCGACAGTATGCGCTACGCGGTTGCAGAATTTCAGTACATATTTAGAAAAATAATTTTAACACCGATATAAGACCAGAAACTTCATTTTTCTTTAAAAAAATGAAAAATGTCTGCTTCGCCAATAACCAAAACAGGAAGATAGCGTGCAAGTCACCCGGATGTCGATCCGCCGTGAACCAGTGCCCCCAAAACATCAGGTTGAATGCAACGTATGAGTGACCATCAATAATTTTAACAATTTAATATCGATATTTATTTACTTGAGAAAAGTAATATTTTCAAAAAACTACAGATAGACGAAATTATAGAAATGCAGTTACTTTCAGAAAAAACAGTATATTCAAAAAAATACTAACAAAACAGTAATAATCGAGAGATTTTAACAGGTCGAAAAATTGACTAAATCGTACGGTAAGGAATGTAACAAAATCTAACTTAAATTATTTTAGAATATCCGGTCAGGATTCTTTGTTAATTTTACTCGTCCTTAGTTCATATAATCCGCATATGTTCCATGCAACTTCTTATCAAATACATACTTTTAATTAAAAATTATAAGTTTAAAACTTTTATAAGGTTTTATGTTACTGATCGCAGTAAATATTTTAGATAGAAGAAATAACATATTTCGAAATATGTACTAGGACTACAACAACGGAATTTTAAAATTGTTTGAAATTATCTACGAGAGGCTTTCCGCGAAGACTGTTTTGGCAACCTCCACTCCAACCCTCCCCGAACATAACCGAGATTGTAAGACAGGTGTAGGGCGTCGCAACTTGTTCTCGGGTCTTCGCCCCTTGTCGTGATCGGAACTTGTTCGCGGTCCTTCGTGTATTGTCGTAGTATCCTTGGCGGAAAATTTCTCAAATATTTTCAAAATATTCGAAAAAACTGAAAAGCGACAATTTTGTTTTTAGCTATATCTCTTTTATTTTAACAGATACAAAAAAATAAATTAACTTTGCCATTGCCACTTTTTATCCTCTATTGATTGGCGATAGAAAAAATTAATTCGAGGTTTCGTCGATTAGACAGCATCATCAACTTTATTTTTTCATATGGGGCGGAAATTAACTAAAGGTATAAAATGATCCCTTTCTTTATTCTAAATCCGACGATGTATAACACTTGATGATAATTTGACGTTTCGACCCTCATTGTTGACATTTTCAAATATTTCTTTTTTTATGAAACACTTTTGTAAAAAAACTACCAAAGCAATTTATTCTGCAAATGTACATTTATTTCACTCATAATTCATAATATGACGTTTCGACTCATCGAAAGCATAATCAAGAAGTCTCTTAAGAACAGTAGGTACCTATTCGTAGATAACTATTTATTACGATATCGAAAAAGCCTATCCAAGCCTTGTCTTAAAAATACTCAAATGTTTACTTGGTATTCATAAATAAATTGCTCAAGCAAAGGAGTGAAAATAATGGGGAATATTCAAAAAACACATAGTAGATATTAGGGTATTATGTTAAATGTTACTCATTTAAACCATAAAATTATGACTAAAAAGTAATTAAATAAAGTTCGGGCAAATCAAAAAGCATTGGACGTCACCAGTATGATAAAAATTCAACAGTGTTGTCATACGGATTATGTAATTTTAGGTTATGGTTCTTTGCAGTTCCTTTAAGATAAGCGTAATTGCTTTCTTAGTTTATTTGTGTAATTATGGGATTATGAGATTAATCCATTTACAAAATAAAATATAAAATAGTGACTCCTAAATTAATTTTAGCTTATTTAAAATTGTGCTCACAAAATCCATCCAAGGAATAAAAAACTTGAGCAGTTAAAAGTTTCTTAATTGTTTGTTTAATCTGAAATTATCGTTATATGAATGACAAATACAATTACAACAAAGGTACTAAACGTATCAGTGGAAAGTATTGGTGTGCGTTTGTAACATGTTAAGCTGCACTAATGGACATCTTAATTTTCAAAGAGGTTACAGAGACTACCGCTGGTCATAATCGATTTTGGTTGTTACGTGACCAGCGGTGGTCACACTACTTGATTTGGTCCGAAAATGACCATCGGTGCGTACATGGAGCTAACGTGTTCAATATGTATAAATAAAATAAAGCAATTATTTATTTCTTTGTTAATTATTTACGAGACAAGTTCAATTCATAAAAAAGTTAACTTAAAATTTCCGGCTTATAACAACTAAAAATAGGTATCATTTTAACACACTGTACAACTAATTAAAACAATTTGGGTACAATTCACAGTAAATTACTTAAATAGCTATTAGTATGACCAGCCGATAAAAAGAAATAATTCACACCAGGTTCAATTACTTAATCACTAATATCTTAATAATCGCTATCTGATTCATTTTGATTTATACTAATTATTATAGGTGCAATATTACCATAATTGAACCTTATTTCACGATTCCACCGCTGCTGAACAAGACCTTCACTATGTTGGATCGAGTTGTCCCACATTTCTGATGTTACTTGCGCTAATGCTTCTTGCCACATATTTAAGCAATTTTCAACTAATTTTCAATCCCTACCTATGTGTTTATTATAATAGGATTTTGTGATTGTCCATATGTGTTCCATCGGGTTAAACATGGAATGATAGGGAGGAAGTCGAAGTACTCTAATGACCATACTTTTCCGCCAGCTGATCCACAACAAATAGTTTTGGTGGTTTGTTTCTACAAATATACATAAAGTGATTTAATAATATTATAGTACCTTATACGAACTCGGCAACTACTTGTAATAATTCAGTTCTTAAAAAGTGCACGTCAAATGGAATTTTTTGTTTTTTCAACCAAACTTGAATAGCACTTTTTGTCCACGAACTGTTCGGAATTTTGATAACTACAGTGCTATGATATGATGCGTTATCCATTACAATAACGGATGGTTGACTTAAATTCTGTAACAGCTGGTGCTCAAACCGCTGAAAAAATTTCTTTCGTTCATTTCCCCGTGACAATCGGAATTTGTGTTTTTGAATTAAATATCAATTCCGCACCACGTATAAAGCCATTTTTATTTCCAGCATAAAGAACGATATATCTAATGACAAAAATTATAATAAAATATACCATGAACATCATTTCGAACCAACCGTTTGCTATCTACTTATGTACTTTTAACCGTTTTTAACTTGTCATCTTGCCACAAATGACAAACAGTGCCATTTTGCAATATCCAGGTTTGGTCTAGAAAAACAAATTCGTATAACTCTTTGTGTTTAAAACGATCGTACAATTAGAGGAAACGTATTCGTTTTAAAACAATATCGGGTAGCTCCATTAAATCTCTTCGAGGATCATTTTTTTTTCACTGAAAGCCTATGTTTCATAATACATTATATAAAGACCTTCGACATCCTTCAAAAAATTGATCGTTTTTTAATTTCTCTCATATAATTTGTACGGTAATACGTTCGCCTACAAAACAAAAATTCATGTGCTACAATGTCAATAAATTTATATCCACTTACGATTCTTATATGTTCTGTAAATCAAATTTGGAATCGCATCTTGGCGGAAGTTTTCGACATCGGTGATGGGTAGAGCTCGGATTATATGCAAAATGCATATTGTATGTATATTGTAAATAAGCCATCAGGAATAGTTTGTTAATACACGAACCGCATAATTTAAATTCGATTGATTCCAACTTTGTTTTGCATATTTTGCATATTTACGTGATGTGCATATTTTGCATATTTCACTCATTGCGTGCATTTTATTGCATATTTTTTCAATTTAAATTTTTTTTATAATGAAAATTAAAAAGTACATTTATTCTATATATTCGTGAAGTTTTTCACCGTTTTTTTTCTTCTTCCCATTTTGGAGATTCAATGGAATTATATTAAATTAGGTGTATTCTTGCATATTTAATTATCTACAAAAAACTCATTAAGGTAGAATGCAATAAATCTATCAGCTTCAAATTTTCAATATGTTATTGTTTTAATGAGATTATTTCTATGAATGGGTGAACAGACCGGATACTTTAATGTTAATAAGCAATTGCAATATGCGTAATGCTTATAACAAAAGTTTAAAGATGTTTTTTAACCTACTCAAACAAATTAAATGAAAATGAAATTATATAAGCTATATATTTAAATAATCGGGTCATTTAGTTCACGCAGATTTCGATACAACCGCTAGACGGATTTCGGCGATTTTTTTTAGTGATATGAAGGTAAATTTGTGTAGAAAGAAATAACGGAGCCAGAATTTGATTTTAAAGTTTTAATTTTTTTACAAATTTGATTTAAATTTTGCAAAAGTCTAGCACACGACGCTAACATTTTAAGCTTGTTTTCAAAGAAACAATTTCAAATCATATGTTTACCGCAAAATTTTGCGGGGGAAAAGCTCTTTTCAATAATTTGCATTCATTAGTAGCTTTTTTGTGATCTTTTAGTTTAGAAATTTTCAAACTACTAATTAGTAACTACTAATATTAGTCGATAATTAAAATACCCCAATTACTAATAAATAGCAATAGAGTAACCAATTATGGAAATGTCTCGATTATTCACTAATTCCTTCCCATTGTTATCTTGACTAACTTGCTCAGGAACATTTCAAGCGGATTAAGGAATTTTCCGAAATGCAGGTTTACGTGCTTAAACGCTATTAACTATTATTGTGATTGTTTGCAGACATTTCTTTTTGGTGTGTGCCATTCTTGTTTTGGTAATGTAAATAACAATAAACTAAATAATTAATGATTTTTATTGTCTATTATTGTCTTATTATTCTATTAGTTAATCTTATTAGTCATTCATTAATATTATAATTATTGTTTTATATGTATTGTATATGTATTATTTTAAAAATAAATGTATAAAAATATTTTGTTTATTATTGCGAGTAAATCTTAGTGCATAAGCTGCATATTTTTGTGCATATTTTACAGAATCAAGTGCATATTTTAAAGATCTTAGATGCATACATATGCGCATATTTGAACTAATTTTCGTGCATATAGATCCGAGCTCTAATAATGGGTTTCGAGTGCACACGAGATCTAGCGACTGGTTGAACTACTTCATGCTTTTTAAGAGATTGCGATATTTACTAACAGTAGCAATATTGACGTTTAAAGCTACAGCTACCCTCTACAACAAGACTACTATTAGATTAACTACACACACTATAAAACAATACATTACCTCTCTTACAGAAGTCAATGGAATAAAAGGGTCCCCTGCATCCCGTTCTTTTTCAAAGAAATCTATTAACTTACCAACCAGTTCCCTTCCACGAATACCTAAATGCTTGTGACACATATTAGACGAGGTCACACAACGGAAAATACAAATTTGTTATGAAAATAACAGTTTCACAAAAACGAAATGGAACTAACAAACCATAAACACAATAATAAACCACAATAAATAACAGATGTCTTGGTTGCAACATTGTAATTTTATTTATGACGCCGCCAACTTGTAGAATTATTTTACCCTATAATATTACCTTTAAGGACAATCCTAAATATTAGTATTACATTGGTACTGCTTTTACGTCATATGTCACGTGCAACGCTTTTAGGATTGCCAGGACTTTAGTATATTAAAGTATAACTGGATAAAAAGGTCTTTAAAATACGCGCGATTTTTCGAGCACGACGGGGTAGTTATCCACGAATACTTTACGCTACTTTTTTTATTGGTGCACCTTGAAATCACATTAGCATTATTACTACAAAAATGGAAATAAGAACTAATAATGTAAAATATGTAAATAAAGATTAATATATCTAACAATACTAACTGTACTTTCTATTTTCATTTATAAAATTAAAAGTGTTAAATAATGTTTAAATCAAGGTTTTGAATTTGTTAGTAATTTAGTTAGTTAGTTAAGTTAGTCATTTAGACTTCACGTTTCTTGAATTGTTGATGTTGCCATGGTAACTTTAAAAAACGCGCGTTTTTGAAAGTTCGATTCAAACATGCTAAGGCGTGCTTTAAATAAGTAAAATAGGGCACAAACAAAAAAAAACATTTTTAGCAATGAATCATACATTTTAGAACGCTACAATATAAAATAATTTTTATAGTGTTTTATATTAATATTAAATGTATTTTACAGGATAATTATAAAACCGACATTAGTTTTACATACTGTTATTCAAAATGTCGACCATTTTTTGTAATGCACTTTTCACATTTTTTTGCGACAGTTCTGGTTACGCGACGTATTGTATTACGATTAATATTTTCAATAATATTAATAATTCGATGTTCCAGAACTTGCCTATTTTCTAGGGGATCAAATTCATACCCCCCATTTTTGACAAACCCCCATAAATAAAAGTCTAATGGGGTAACGTCCGGAGGCCTTGCAGGCCAACGCACAGGACCACCGTTGGATATTATTCTTTCATGAAAAATCTCCTGTAAAAATTCTCGGACTTCCCCTGAATTATGTGCGGCACCTCCATCTTGTTGGAACCACAAATTATTAAATTCGTCAGGTGGAAAAACTTCACGAATGGATGGAATGATTTGGTTTTACAACATTAAAAGGTATCGTTGACCTGTTAACGTGTGGTCGTAAATAAATGGACCAATCAGACGATTTCCTGAAATTAATTGGGTATATTAAAAAAGTGAGTCGTAGTTAATTTATTAAATGTTACTCAATTAACTCAAACAAAGATATTACTTAACGATCATTCCGCACCACACATTAAAACCAAATCGTACTTGAAGTCGGCGTGGATCGCAAATATGTCGATTTTTACGGGTCCAGTAATGATGATTTTTTATTGAAGACTTCACAGTTAGTATAACGTGTCATCTGTCCATACAACTTTATCAGAAACATTGACATTCACGATGGTGCCAATTGCAAAATGCGATTCTCCTGTCAAAGTCACCTTCTTGCAGGCCTTGTACAATTGTTGGCTTGTAAGGAAGATATTTAACAACTTTCAAAACATTATGTACAGTGGATTTTGTAATATGAAACTACGTCCCACAATGTCGTACTGAAGATTTCGGATTTTCGTCAAAATATTCCAAAATGTTTCCGTTAAGATTTTCATTATCGATCGCATACTTTTTTGAACGTGGTTTTTCAAAACTTCCAAATTCTATTAAATTTCTTACCACATTATTAAAATGATTTCTGCCAGGTTGTCTTCTTTCGGGGTACATTTGAAAATAGTGATCACTAGCTCTGGTAGCATTTCTTTCATTTTTGATTTTCTTCGTTAGAATAATTTAACGCTATTTTCAAAAAATGTTCATTAAAATGTGAGACACTATTGTAGTCTTTTGACAGATAACATAATTGTTATACAATAATTGTTTTAAACTCATCAAAGCCTACTACCAGAAATTTACAATAATCGAATTCATTATTTAGCTGCAGTTAATTTTTAAGTGTTTTAAAAGATTTTTCACATTTTTCTAAATATTTTCACTTGAAACAAGTGTATAGTTATGTGTTTACTTAAATTTAAACTTATCGTAATAAATAGTTATCTACGAATAGGTAGCTACTGTTCATAATATTGTTGATGCTTTTGATAAGTCGAAACGCCCTATTATGAATTATGAGTTTAAATAAGTATGCACTTGCAGAATAAATTGCTTTGATAGTTTTCTTTTTCAAAAATGTTTCATAAAAAAAGAAATATTTGAAAATGTAAAGAATGAGGGTCGAAACATTGAATTATCATTATGTGTTATACATCGTTGGATTTAGAGTAAAAAAAGGAATCATTTTACACCATTAGCTAATTTCCGTCCCACATGAAAAAATAAAGTTGATGATGGTCTCTAATCGACGAAACGTCGGATTAATTTTTTTCTGTCACCAATTAATGGAGGATAAAAAGTGACAATGGCTAAGTGTAATTTATTTTTTTATATCTGTTCAAATAAAAGAGATATAGCTAATAATAAAAATTGCCGATTTTCAGTTTTTTTCGAATGTTTTGAAAAATATTTGAGATAGCCTTGATTTCAGAAAGGCATTTTAGTGGGCTAAAAATTCTCTAAAACTTTGTCCATTTAACCGTCTTTCGATCTCTTTTAGTTTCCAAGATAGCAATACTGCACAGACCAATTTTGGACACACTGTATATAGTGCTAGTCATTAAACGTTTTTGTATATGTAAATAGACCTATCATTTATGGTATTTGTAAAAGTTACTAATAAATCACCGATGTACTATATTAAAATATATACGTTTCTTTTTGTTTTTATGAATTTTAATTTTCCGGAACAGTTCTCCGGCTTAGTGACATCGTGAACTTATAGGTTTTCATTTCGGTTGAGCGAACTTGATATGTTCCCTCGTTCACATTTAAGAAATGGATGAAAGTAGTTTGTTTAAATTTAAAAATTTATTTGACTTGCATAAAATTGCACTCATAGAATTTATACTAAAAGTGTTTTTACTTTGTTGCAGTTCCACCTGATATAGTTAACGACGACACCAGTGGCGATTTATCCATACTAGAAGGTGAAAATACGACACTTTGGTGTAAGGCAATAGGACATCCATCTCCTCGTATTGCATGGAGGCGTGAAGACGGCCATCCTATTACAATTCGAAAAGGGCACAAGGAAATCATAGAAGGTAACATTATACAAATTATTATTTAATTCACTTTTAGTATTCATGAAACGTGTTGCCATTACTTTTATAGCTTTTCGTAGGTTATATTTCTTTTTCAATGTAAAAAACATTTTTCAACAATGAGTTTCTAACAGGGCACGTATACACTTCGGATATTACTTTAGTCTCGCATTTATCAGAAAAAGCTTTTACACGTTCATTTTTTAAACTAGACATGAAAAATGATTCACATGATGTGCAATACTAACATTGTACTTCCTACTTGTAAGTAGGTTGCAATACTTCTTTATCATAAAGTAAACGCATTTCGGAGAAAACCACTGTGCTGTCTACACTTTTCAATTTTATTATGCATATAAGTAGATTTTTGGTACTCAATTTTATGAAATCGTAAAAATAATAAAACGTAAACTGCTTTACCATTTTTTTAGAAAATGTAGGAAAAAATTAAAAGCAAGAACAAAGTACTAAACGCACACAATAGTTATTTATGTAACAAGTGTAAAGTGTGAGTAGCTAAGAAATATGTTTGTTATCCGTATCCGATTTCCGGCAAAAAAATGATAAACATAGGGATTATAGTGCGCATGAAACAACCTTCTTACACTCGATGGTAGCAAAACGTAATTGTTTTTGTAAAAATTTTAAATGAAATGAAACATTTGATTACTTAAATTGCGGTAAATTTAACTACAGTTTACTCACGATAATCCGACAGTTACGGGACTGAGAGTGTCAGACTCTTAATAATGTTGGATTACCAAAGGTTGATTTCTTAAAACTGAATTTTGACTTCTAAGGCAAGGAAATTTAAGTTGTTGTGCATGAACAGTATTCTGGGTTCCTACTACAGTACGTCTATTGTAACAATACGTTTTAATTACATATTTTACGGTCATTTAAGGTATAAAAAAACTCAATTAGGCTTAGTTTTACACAAAAGAATACGTATGTATGTACAGTCCGCGCGGCCAAAGAATGCCTCGTGTCGCGCATGGATGTTCGTGCATTCGGCCGCACTCGTTAACGCAATAGCGACTGAAAGCATTACCAGGAGCGCCGGTGTCGCGTTTTCAATTATTCGCCACCAAATTTGAGTATTATGAGCTTTAAAATTCACATAGGACACAAAATGGTTCACTGTCGTTTTGTTGCAATAATTGTAATAAAGTTAAATTAACAAGTACGTATGTAAATTAATAACAGAAATAAATAATTAATTAGTGTAGTACATGATAATAAACGGAACGCGCTTTTGGTGGCGACGCCACTGACATGCCGCGCTTAAGAGACTTGATGTTGGACGAATGCGCATCCAACGTTCAGGCATTCTTTGGCCGCGCGGACTGTAATACAAACTTATTACAGATTTAATAAACAAAAAAGACATACGTACATATGTACGTACGACTTAAAAAAATTGTAATCGTTTTTTTGTTTCTTGTTACGTAGAGTCTGTCACGGATTTTTCTTTAATATTCTTTAGCATTAAAATGTTCTCGTAGTCTAATCCCCTCCCCTCACACTAACGTTTGAAAGTGTTTGCAGCTCTTGATAACCTTTTGATACATCGGCCTAATGAATGCAGTCGTAGTATTTTTCGGCAAATACAAAGCCTCTGTGTAACGATCAGCCTCATAACTCTCAATTCTTCCTTGTCCGGGTGTCCTGCAGCATATAACAACAAAAGGGCCTTTAATAGAAGAGTTGTACAGAATGGTTGGGGAACCAGTCTAGAAAAACTTCTTTAGTGTTCCACGCTCGGCTTTGGTTTTTGTTCGTTACTGGAAGATATTCGGCCCAGTTCGGCGATCTCGACGTTTAAATCTTGTTTGAAATGAGAAACTTCAGTATGTTCAGCTGAATGATTTTCTCGGCTCATCTGCAAGAAACGAATGTCAGGCCGCTTCTGAAAGTTTCGAAACCACCATCGCTGGCACGAAAATCATCTTTGTTGGTTATTTATTAGATTCTTGGTCGACTCAGGTAAAGTAATTACTCAGTGTCTGTGATGCTTGGACACTCTGCTATCGTACATTGGTGTGATACCGATTATGCATATGAAGTTTGTATTGAGACAAATCTAGGCAACTACGTTTATGAAGCGCACAAATCCCAAGCTAAAACCCAAAAGCAACAATGTAATTCTATGCTTAAACTACTTACCCACCAGTGGCATCTATTACACATTATTTTTTAACGCACATAACCACATAATCAACAACAGTGATTTCCATTTTACGGATGAAGCCTATTACAAGTCTTTTGAAATTACTATCCATACAGGCCCTCGCCTTCGCTGTTTGATCTAATAAATCCAAGCAACGTATCAGTTTTTCGTGTACGTTATATATATATATATATATATATATATATATATATATATATATATATATATATATATATATATATATATATACATACACACACACACACAGGGTGTATAAAAAAGATGCGGCAATATTAAAGGGGGTGATTGCCCAGGTCATTTTATATAATAAAGTTCCTATGAACATAGGTCCGCAAACGCTTCGTTACCGATCTACAGCGTGTTGAAGTTTAATTTAGAAAAACAGTCAAAATTAGATTTTTCCAAAACGGCTTGAGATATCATAATGAAATTTTACGCGTGTCAATAGCTGTGGGAGATGCATACTTTCCAATACAACACGATGTTTCAGTCGTACCATTGGCGGGCGTATTGGCACGTTACAGGCTATTTTTCAAGAAAAAAGTATAATTCGGCTAATTTCTCTAAAAATAAAAAATAGTTTTCAATTCTTTGTTCAATTGTGAAGAAAAAAGCTCTCTTGACTTTTTATTGTACGACGTACCGTTTTTGAGTTAAAAAAAAAATCTTAGTGTATGTACATTTATTACAGAAAAAAAGTTTTAAATATCAAGGGTTTCATTCAAGGGCAAAAACAAATATTTCACCAAACCAAAAATTTTACCAACCAAAAATTACAAAAAATGTTCAAAGTGACCACCTCGAGCTCGGATGCATGAATCCAATCTTCTCCTCATTGACTGGCGAACTATCTCAAAAACACCAGGATCTGTTTTAATTGAGTTGCACTCAGCAATGATTCGATTTCTTAAGTCTTCTACGTTTTCCAATGGAGTAGCGTACGCCAATGACTTCAAATGGCCCTACAGGAAAAAATTAAGGGGATTTAAGTCCGGGGATCGTGCAGGCCATAGGTGAGGTCCACCCCGACCAATCCAACAATTTCCGTATGCTTGTTTTCACGAGCTACTTGACTAAAGTGGGCTGGTGCGCATCGTGCATATACCACATTGCATCTCTAATTGCTACTGGTACATCCTCCAGAAATCCAGGGAGCGTGTTTTTCAATAAGTTGGGATACACCCCTCCGGTAAGTCTCCCGGGTAGAAATACCGGTCCAGTTAGGCAGTCACCCACAATCCCAATCCAAACGTTCAAAGAAAACTGATGTTGAAAACGATCTTCAACAATTTCATTTGGATTTTCTTCACACCATACATGGTTATTATGGAAATTTCGTATTGTATTTCTTGAAAAACTCGCTTCATTGGTGAACAGAATCAACATCAGGAATTGAGGGATTTGAACCATTTTGTGCAAAAGCCATTGACAGAATGCAATGCGAGGAGGAAAATCAGCAGGAAGAAGTGCTTGAACGCGTTGTATATGGAATGGATACAACAAATTTTCCTTAAGAATGTGCCAAATAGTCCCATTACTTACATCCAAAGCGTCAGCAATTTTTCGAGTAGAAGTACCTCGATCTTCTTCAATCATGTCCAGCACATCCTCTTCCAGCTCTACCGTTCTTGCTGTCCTTGGCCTTCCTGCTCCTCCATTTCGTCTTAATGTGCCTGTTTCATAAAGACGCCGATGAATGCATTCGAAAGTTTTTCTATCAAGAGCAATACGGCCCGGAAATCTTTCAGTATACAACCGCCTAGCTTCTAATGCATTCCCATCAGCAAGCCCATAAATGTAGTGCATGTCGGTCATCTCGGCATTCGTATAGCGATTCATGATAAGGAACTTCAACAAATTCGAAACATACAAAACTATTAATCACGAGACTCCTTCAATATGTCAGTGATATGTCAGTGAATAATACAGGAATGTTTAAAAATATTTCTGTACGCATGATAAATGGACCTGATTTATCAAATTTCAAACTAAAACAAACTATTCCACTCCAAGATTAATTTCGTTACACTCTACAATTAACTGTTCTTTTAAATTTTTAAATGAGTGAAGTTCGGTCAATGTGTATGTTTCCAAACTTAATAAAAAGAAAATATTCAATTTTATACCTAAAATAGTTTTATGTTGGCGGTCTAGGGTTTCCAGCCATATGCTGAGCGTCAAGATCGTACCTGCTTTGTATTCTCTGAAACCGGTTTCCCTGCAATAAGAAATATTGGATAAGTTTGGCTATCCAACAATTTCAGTTCCGTATGCATACTGCATAATTTGATATTATCAAGTTTGATGAATGAACAGTTGTTATGTCAACTTATAACTACAACGTTATCAAGATTATCAAAATATTCAAAATTATCAAAATTGTCAAAATCATCAAAATTATCTAAATGATCAAAATTATCGAAATTATCGAAATTATCGAAATTATCGAAATTATCGAAATTATCGAAATTATCGAAATTATCGAAATTATCGAAATTATCGAAATTATCGAAATTATCGAAATTATCCAAATTATCGAAATTATCGAAATTATCGTAATTATCGAAATTATCGAAATTATCGAAATTATCAAAATTATCGAAATTAAGGAAATTATCGAAATTATCGAAATTATCGAAATTAACGAAATTATCGAAATTATAGAAATTATAGAAATTATCAAAATTATCAAAATTATCAAAATTATCAAAATTCTCAAGATTATCAAGATTATCACGATTATTAAGATTATCAAGCTTATCTAAATTATCAAAATTGGCAAAATTACCAATTGTCAAAATTATCAAAATTATCAAAATTATTAAAATTATCAAAATTATCAAAATTATCAAGATTATCTAAATTATCAAAATTATCAAAATTATCAAAATTATCAAAATTATCAAAATTATCAAAATTATCAAAATTATCAAAATTATCAAAATTATCAAAATTATCCAAATTATCCAAATTATCAAAATTATCAAAATTATCAAAATTACCAAAATTATCAAAATTATCAAAATTATCAAAATTATCAAAATTATCAAAATTATCAAAATTATCAAAATTATCAAAATTATCAATATTATCATAATTATTACTGCTATCAACATTATCAACATTATGAACGTTATCAACATTATCAGCATTATCAACATTATCAACATTATCAACATTATCAACATTATCAACATTATCAACATTACCAACATTATCAACATTACCAACATTATCAACATTATCAACATTATCAACATTATCAACATTACCAACATTATCAACATTATCAACATTATCAACATTATCAACATTATCAACATTATCAGCATTATCAACATTATCAACATTATCAACATTATCAAAATTATCAACATTATCAGCATTATCAGCATTATCAACAGTATCAACATTATCAACATTATCAACATTATCAACATTATTAACATTATCAGCATTATTAACATTATCAACATTATCAACATTCTTAACATTATCAGCATTATCAACATTATAAACATTATCCACATGGTCAACATTATCATTATCAACATTGTGTCATATGTTATATTCTTAATTTGATGTATATAGACTTTGAACATCATTCGTCACAAAACCTGACTACGTAACTTAGCTCTTGGTCAACGAGATAATGCATTTTGCCAACAAAATTTTGCGAAGGTTGAAACACTGATGGGTTAGATACTTTTGCAATTTGTTGTCAAGATAGTCAATTGATGTGAAATTAGATCGCTACCAAAAACTCCTTCGATGTCCCAGAACTAAATGTTGTGACCACGAGTGCTTTAGATTATCCAGACTCGTTTCCCATGACCGGAACTAAATTTGTTAATAGATATACCAACCTTCGGGATAAGTGCTTGCCAACATTCATAGACCCCTGTATCCAGAGATTCTGTTTTGCCGTCTACCCACTAAATTTGGTGCATGAATATAACTTTTCGGTAAAATTCTTATCTTTGACTGTTCTTCTCTTCTAATTTTGGAAATGGTGTTGTACTTTATAGAAGTACATTACATCATAAAGCGAAAACCAGAAGTAGATAGTAGATAGTGATGGAAGTAGATAGTTGTATTGTGCACAAATAGACACAGGACTCTCTCGATATTATGCAGGCGCCACACGGCCATAATTTAAATTGTTTTACTCGTTTTTTTAAGCATTGCTTTAGTATATAGTCAAGGTGTGCACTGTGGAAAGAATTATATTTACGTTTACAGGAACGACTAAGTATACGTAAACGTATTGCAACATTTAAATTGGTACTATTGCATAAAACCGCATTTTGATATCTTAAACTTTTAGGAGTAATTACAAGAACGGGCGAATAAATGGACAGACGGGCGTACTGTAGCGTCCGTAACAGTGTATTATTCTTCGAAAAATTCGCGGAAAAAATTGTGTAGAGCTATCTGTTTAGTGTATGGTCCAGATCACGTCGCGTGTCTATTATGCGCACGGACCGATACACTCTGTATAGAAATTATATACACTTACAATAATGATGTATTCTAGGAGATTTCGTTTCCTATTCATTGTTTACCTGACACTAATCTATCTGTAAATTAGCAGAGCAAACATCCTTCAAATAACTCAATCCGATTCTTTACAACAAAAAATTGTAAGTTATTTCCTAACTGCGCAAATGAAGCATCTTTTTATAAAATTTAACCACAATTAAAGTGGTTTCCAGAATATATATATATATTTTTTTTTTGTAAAATTTTGCATATATTTCAAATATTCTTTAAGAGTACCAGATTAAATGCAGTACTTACTTTGGTGAGCAAACAAAATAACCTTGTATACATTTCTCTAAATGTTAAAGATTAGCAATTTTCTGTCGTTAAGTAGAATGCGAGGTAATTAATGAAGTAACTGCATTTGGAACCATTTTATACTTTCATTCTTGAGCTGAATATGCCTATCCGGTGCCTAATAGCTCTGTTGTTATCAATGAAATTATATATAATAATGTACCTGTCCCTTTACATTTTCGTATTTATTGTAGATAGAAGCCACTTAAAACTTTAACACAACTTGTACGTAATAGTTTCAACATAAGAATACGTTACTTTTAGCTAGCCAATGCTTAAAAGGTAGTAGCATTGGCTAGCGAAGTTCTAGCTGCACAGAGTTGAAATGAAGTCAAATGTAGAAATTAGTCACACGAAACTTTTCTCTTAATTAATTTCTACATTTGAGTTTTCATTTTGATGTATTAACTGAAATAACAAATATAGATAGATACTTGTAATTCTGAAATGGAGTAGATCTTATTTTCATGACTTCGCGCTTTTAGTCATTCAAATTACGAGATCCTGCTCAAGACTTTAGTTTAATGTATTGAGGGTGACTGATTGGTTAGAAAGTAAAAATCACGAATATTTGGTAATAGCGTATCACAACAATATAACCAATCCTTTTACAATAAAGTCGTTCAAGAAATAAGATTATTCGCCATATCGTACGCAACAGGGTGTTCCCACAAACGCTTTCAGGATATGCTGTCCCATTAGAAAGATTATAAAATATCGTCATTGTTTAATACAATATGATAAATCTCTTGCGTAACATCATTGGCAATCACCTATTAAGTAGAGATTTACAAACATGGTAAACT
Source organism: Vesta saturnalis (assembly GCA_036346205.1). Taxonomy (NCBI): domain Eukaryota; kingdom Metazoa; phylum Arthropoda; class Insecta; order Coleoptera; family Lampyridae; genus Vesta; species Vesta saturnalis. The sequence goes on along the minus strand of JARFJB010001131.1, from coordinate 366,996 downwards.
AAAAGGTATCCATTAAGCTAAAATCTTAAAGTAAAATTTTTCCCGATTGGAATATAACCAAGCATTCTCAACGAATATACCCTACGAATAAATTTCTTTAATGTGTCGGAAACAATATGGTGTGTCCAATACCAAAACGTCCATAAAATATAATTTTGTTTATTAGGACTATATGACCAATCGTTTTTCCCACCAGTTTGGTCTATAGATAAGGGTATTCATTGTGACAAGCGTAATATGGTGTTCACCACCAAAAAAATTATATGGTTTTTGTTCATCATCATATAACCAACCGTCGGAATCTGGTGACCTACGTACTTGACAATCAATAGAAGCTATACATCATGTGTCAAATCTATAAACGATGATGTAAATGATATAAATTCTTGGAATGTTTTTGCGAAAACCATTATCCGGCCAATTGACGCCAATAAAAATATGCCTTACATTTTGCGTTTTCCCAAAGAAAGTGATGCATAAACCAAGGCTTTGGTATATCTTCGTCCAAATGCACGTAATCGCCGCAAATTCAATTCTATTTAGTCTGTGGTTCGAACCTCGCAACGAGCAAACGATTTTTTTCAGGGTTTATACTACTACCGTGCATTAACGTCTGCGACGTCGGAAGTACCTCTTCAGCAACGAAGACAAAGAACGAATATGACTTCTTCAGAAACCACGAAGAATCAGAAGTATGTCTTCAGCGGAGGCGAAGAATCCACCAGATACCTGAAGAAGACACCTTCCGCAGCAACAATGTCGGTATTCCCCTTCCCGCATGCGCATTCCAACATCTCAATATAACTGTCACGTTTCCCATTGGCCAACAGATCTAGTCTTAACAGGGTCTAGGTCCATACTCGCATCCCATTGGTTTGTCACTCAGGCGGAGCCACGCCCTCGTCTCTCATTGGTCCACCAACCGGAAGCTTGCGGAGGGGGCGAAGCTTAACTGCTCGTTTACATCGCTGATTGATGTGACGTCACTTCCTGGTCTAGAACCCGCTTGGCCTTAATACTTATATCATTATCGCTTCTCAGTATTTTTTTTCGTGCTTTTCTTGACATACCCATGTGTCACTTTCATGCAGTACTGACGGGAAAAACACGCCATTATATATTGCTCGTTTCGCAGCTAGGCTCATACTTTTGTTTTTTATTATCGTCCACGTATTTCCAATCACTTTCCTTCCAGCATTGACCCTTCATCCAATCTCGCCCTCCATTGTATCATCTGCAGTAATCATTCTACCCGGACATACCAGCTCGTTCACCTGCTTCACAATTTCATCTTGCAGAGTAAACACTCTACTCTGCTTTCTACATTCCCAATTGAACACCACAATCTTAGTTTTCTTCACGTTTACCTTCAGGTTCATGCTCTCACGACTGTATCAAACTTCCTCAGAGTAGTTTATAGCTCATCCGCATTGTCACTTAATAAAACTGTGTCATCTGCATACACCAGTTATCCATGTGTACGTTGAACAACCACGGTGACATCACTCTGCCGTGTCGCACTCCTTGCTCAACATTAAAATACTCACTCACACCTCCTCTCACGCTAACACATGCCCGAATACCGTTGCATACTGTCCTTATTCCGTTTATTAAACCTTTATTTACACCATATTCATTTAATATTTCCCACAGCCTCTCCCTATTCATTCTGTCGTATGCTTTCTCCAGATCTGCAAACACATAGTACAGCTTCCTATTTACACTTAAACACATTTCGATCACCTCCTGGAGAGCAACAATCTGATTACATATCCTCTTCCTGGCATGAAGCCACCCTGCACATCCAAAATCTTAGATTGTGTAGTTTCCTGTACTCTATTCAATCAGCATCCTTCCAAATACTTTACCAGGCACGCTGAGCAAACTTATTCCTCTGTAGTCCTTGCAATCGTTTTTGTTCCTATTACCCTTATACAGTGGTGCAAGGATCGCGGCCTTCCAATCCCTCGGCACTTTTCCACACATAAGGCATTCATTGAATAATTCACACAATCTTTGTATAAGCTTTGCATCTCCATACTTTAGCATTTCACCAGTAATTTCATTTACGCGCTCTCCTTCACCGTTTTCTCTACCTCATTTATCTCAATATCCTTCTCAATTTCATTCACCATTCCTTCTACATTCTCCTTATTTAACCCTTCAGTCTTACTTTCCTCACTGGTGTACAGCTTTCCGAAATATTCTTGCCAGCATTTCCTCACTTCACAATCGTCCCATACCATTTCGTTGCTAATACTCATCACTCCTGCAGCGTTACGTTTTGGGCCAAGTTTTGTATTTTTGGTCCATTTCCAGAAGAGTTTTTTGTTTCCCTCAAAACCAATCTGCAATTCTTCTGCCACAGCCATCACTTCCTCCTTACTTATGCTCACTGCCTCCTTCGCTTCTTTGTTTCTTAATCTGTAGACCTCATACGGTCGCTTCTTGTCAGTCTCATTTTTTGCAGCAATTATTGCCATGTACGCATATTTTTTCTTACATACTGCCTTTTTTACCGACTCATTCCACCAAGCACATTTTTTCTGTCTACCTACAGTCGATCTTCCACATATGCGACGGCACAATTGACAACACCGTTTTTCAAGCTTATCCAAGCTCTTTCAACGTCAGTGTCTTTTATTTGTTCGTTCCACACTGTTTCATTCAGATTCAACTCTTTACTCACAACATCTGGGTATTTCATTCTCGCATTATTATCCACTACTTTGTCCATCCTGATTCTGGATATTCGCACTACGTTTGCTTTCCATCTCCAGACACACTTTTGCCCTAAACAGGCACTCGCTACAACAAAAAAATGGTCCGATCTACACTGCGATACGCGCATTGCTTTGGTGGTCTTTCACCAGGTTTCTAAGCCGTTCATCATACACTATCATGTCTATTATACTTTTACTTCACTTTTTTGCCATGTATACATATGCACATTTCTTATGTTTAAACCACGTATTGGATACAAACAGGGTTCTCTCCACACAGATGTTCACCTGGCGTTTACCATCACCCACCTATCCGTTCATATACCCCACTATCATCACTCTTTCGTTCGGTTTACATACCTTCAACACGTTATCTACTTCATTCCAGTTCTCACGCTCCTGGTCTCTTTCTCCAGTCACCGGTGCATAGCATACAATAAGAAAAATTTTTCGAAACTCCACTTTCGTTCTAACCCACATTACCCGGGGAGATACCAATTCGTGCTGTTTAACACATCTTTTCGTTCTTTCACGATTATCTCAACTCCTTTTGCGCCATTCTTTCTCAACTCCTGACCATAGTGTTAGGCAGCCACCCTCCATCTCCACAGAATCCTTTCTTTTGCGCTTCGTCTCCGAAGCACACAGAATACCAAGGTGCCTTTCGAAATTTCAAATTATTTACCATGCATACGTCTAACATTCCACGAACCGACTCGCCATTCATTCCTTGCACAGTCGTCAGCAACTGCACCTGCCTGTTTCAATCTTGACCGCCCCTTGTAGCCAGGTCGATCCGAGGCAACGGTATTGTTCTCCTGAGTAATACCATAGCGAGCACACCAGTTACTGGCCAAATCGTGCCCCGCACGATGTAAGATTCCCTACTAACGGTATCGTCCTACTACCGGACAGTTACTTGTCTTCTGCCTTGACACGTAAGGAAGTGAGAAATAGAAATATAGACAAGAAAGATGTAAATAATAAACCGTAAACTTACTATATGAATATCTAAATGCAAATATACACATATACATTTTTTGACTTACATACCCTTCAATCACATCACGTTTCAACCAGATTGCTAACTACGCGATTCCTGGTTCTCGCGCCACTCACCGGCTGTTATTTGTTTGCAACCAAATGTTTCAATTATTTTTAATTTGTATATTCGAGTTATAATTAGTTCTTTGTTATTGAATTTAATATTTATTTATCAAATCTGTTTTATTATTGTCGCAAACCGTGACAACTTAAACGTTTCTATCCACTAAATTTGACTTTTATTCAATTGAAGGGTAACAATAAATAATGATGGTGACGATGGTAGCTCTCCCGACATTAATTGCCTACTTTTAGGATTAATTAATTACAAATAAGAGCAAACATATTACCAAAGGTGAAAGTTACCTTAAATTTTGAATTTGCAGCGAAGGAAAAATATAGTATAAGAGAATATGCAATACAATGTTATACTAAAAAAAATCGCGTATAGTACCGAAAATGAAAGTTGGATCAACCTTCAAATTTGAACACAGAAAAAATGTTCAGAAACTTACCACTTGTATAGGTATCTGCCATGCATAGTCACATCTTTTGTATTTTATATTTGGGTCAGTACTATTTTATGAGTTTTAACAATCATCTGGCATGGGTTTTAAAGGAATCGTATTTTTCGTAAAATTTCAATGCCACAGCAATCTTAAGTAATTATTTACTCGTCTTTTTTTATTTAAAGAGGCATTTTACACGTTACAAAATTCTACAGTTTAGATCATTGTTATTTTTGTTTATTAGTAATATTCAAACCGATTGTTCCCTAACGCGACTTTCTAACATTTATTTGAGAAAATAGAATTATTTAATTACTTTCATTTAGAATTTCGATTACAAGTTAGAGCCCGTTATTTGTTTATTTTATTCATTTGTTTGCTTTTTCTTTATACTTTGGATTACGGATTCGATCTAGTAATTTATTTTTATCATTTAAGCTAATAAAACAGTTCCTATGACAATGTTTACGTTTGGATTTGTTATAGAAAGTGGTTCATTACAAGAATGTATCACATCTGGTATTTTTCCTACAGTTACAAATACGTACTTATGATGGTGTTCTTTACACCGCGCTACTGTGGGATAAAATAAGTTATTTTTATTAGCTCTCTATAATTCATTGTTATTGCAAGAATGTTCACCTGTTTGATTTCAATCCTTAGACAAAATGGTGGCATTTACGCTTTAAGTTTACTTTGCAATTTTATCGGTTTTAACAATCACGTCTGTTATGGGTTTATAAGAGCCGTATTTTTTCATAGAAATTCCTTACTATAGCAACCCTAAACGTTATTTTCGCGCCTTTTTCAACTAAAGAACCTTTTACACTTTACAAAACTTCTACTGGTTAGATTATTATTATCTTTATTTATTATCAATATTCAAACCGCTGGGTATAAAAATCTGTTCAAAAGCTCACCCTTATTTTATTGATTTGGAACTTGTCATTTTAACACGTATTTGTTTCACTACCGAAAACTTGAAGCGAAGCAATCTTAAACACGTCCCATAGCTTTGACGATCATATGACAATATGGTTTGCATCTATATGTCTATTAACCTCTACTTATCACGAACGTATTTTTTATTCAAAAATATTTCATTTCTTTTAATTTTCACTTTGTTGGTTGGGAGATCGTGTGTACCTCCACACCTAATATTTTCAGGTAATTGTGCTACCTCTATTGTGACACTTTCATGATGAAAACAGGTAACATTGTAAAAGAACAACAATCATTTCTGCCAGATGGACGTTAATAGACATCTACATACTAACTTGAAGAAAAATTCCAAAACCTCACGCTTTTACATCAGTTTAAGCATCTTCAAATTTATTTAGTTTATTATATCTTATACGAGTATAATGACTTCAGGTTTTGAAACTCTACAGAAAATCTTGGTAAAATTAAGTTGCTTTAAAAAGTTGGCAACATTTTGAAATTTGGACAATTCCACATTAGGAATTTTTGCTGCCAAATTACGCGTCATATTAAATAATTACATATAACATGTTTAATCGATGTATATAGGATTTATATGCAGGCATTTTGTACCTTCGAAATATCCAGATGTTTCAGAAATACTTGATAAAAACCAAAAACTGCCTATAATTACATCCCCCCCTTCCGCAGATGGATTTCTCCCAATATATAATCAGCTCCAAGATAAATGACATCAACCTTTAGTTAGGTGCGCTTGATCGATATGGAGTTATCGTGAATACTAGAATTCATAGACACACACACGCGCGTACACCCACGCGCGCACTTATGCACGCACGCGGTACGCAGATATCTTGAGAAACTTTGACTATCATTGTAAAATCAGGTAATAAGGCAGTTTTGCGATAGTGAAAAGATATTCTTCTGTAGCTACATACGTATATCTGGGCTGGAAAATGTAAATTGTAATAACTTCTGCAAGTGTACCGTTTACAATATTTCTACACTTCATTATTTAAAAATTCCACTTGGCGTTTCTTATTTTACTTATATCGTGTGTTATAGTATTTTCGTGAGAATAGCGTTTCAGCAACCGTGTTTGACATACTACATTTCAGATCTAAGCATCTACACTGCTTTACGATAGCCAATTCGTACGTGTAGACCGAAGGAAAGATTAATTTATATATGAGGGTTAATTCACAACTACTGTTGTGCATTCCATATTTCCGTGCCATAGTCTACTTATGAAGTTATTTGCTATTGATTGACATTAAGAGCTTTTAAGACTATTTTAAAGTTTTTTGTCTTCAAATTTATTTAGCAGCTATTTATTCATTATTTTAGTTGATGAATTAAATTAAATAACTTCAAGGGACGTTAAACTTTGAAGAACAAATGTATTATTTATATTCCTCATAATTCATTAGTTTAATTCGCAATAATTTAAAATTTTATACTAATGATTCAATGCTTCAAAAATGTGATAGCGTCATCTTAATAGGGGAAGATTGCGTGTATTGGACCAATTTTTATTTTTTTCGCTGTAGTTTCTAAAAAAAAAGATTTGAACATACCTCACAAGTACAACCATGATACCTTGATATGGTGACTACTTAGAGTAGTAATTTAGGATTTTAGGCATTCTCTTATTTGATCTCTCTACTAAAAAAGATTGAGCACCTTTACAAGTGGTCCAATATACGGAACCGGTTACTTAAGTTGAACCAGAAATTACCTTTATTAGACCACCCAGTTATTATGGGTGAAATGAATATAAAAGGTAAAATGGAAGTACACGAAAAAATTTTTTATTAGTAAAACCTAAATAGAAAGATCACACACAAGCCTTTCTCTTGATTGATCATTTGCGCATGTTTCGTAGACCCCCCATTCTCGGCACTTAAGACATAAAACCATGTCCCCACAATACAGTACCATCCTTTTTCTTTCACTCTTTTTTTGGAATTATCTGAATCGCGTTGAACCTTACGCTAACGGTCATCTTTTACTTAGAATGAAGAGAATTTTTAAATGATCAACATGTGATTACTTCAGCTTTTGGATGCATTGGGACCTTTCATTGGTCGATCATTGGACCTTTTAATATTTGGTTTATAGAAACCACATCAGATTCTTTATACGTCGATGCCACATTTTAGACCCGAACTTCTAGCTCGTCTCCATCGGTTTTTAAAAAATTCAAGTTTTTGTTTATGTAGCGAACGATTGGCTTATACCCACTATCGGTATTAGCTTGACTTCCAAGATTTGGATTGAGGCAGTGCTATTTCTCGTGGTAACTACATCTGCAGGCATAAAGTTAACATCGGTAGAAACGTTGCAATCTACCGGCCGTACTCTAGCTTTCCTAAAGCCATTCATAGGATTTGATATCACTGCTACTCTGGCATATGATACATGGAGGCTTGTGGAACTTGATATTGCGAAACAGATAATACTGCATGAGATTTTAACCATATTTCTTTTGCCTCAGTACCGTAGAACTCCAGCGATGAAAAAACCACGCCTAAACGGCTGAAGTCTATGAGTTGTGTGTTTTGGAAGCTGTAATATTGTTAGCTGAATTAATTAAAGTATGTGGTTCTTTATTATTGTAGCCAGTATCGAATATCCCTACAAATCAGACTGGTAGCTTGCCAACGCCCAGATCTTGAGTGGCTCTTTTTCGCTTGAAAATCAATATTGGTGCTACAAATTGACCAGTTGTACCGCTACAAATAGTCATTGCTAGCTAGAAAACCTACTGGGTGCTCGCCATTTTTAGCCAAAATTTTTTGGCACTTCTTCGCCATAGTGAAGAATCCACTCGCCCATCTTGAATTTTTGTGTCGCTTAAATTAGTTTTTGTCGACAATTTTTTCTAGTAAGTCAAAAAACTTGTTGACATTTTTCTGATTAAATCATTTGCGTCAAGCCGTGGAAGTAGACTCCAGTTGCATTAGTGAAAGAGCATGGTGCCTGCGAATAAATGTAAATGTCGCTTTTGGTACGTTGTACATTCGACATGTTTCATTCAGACCATATGTTTGCTTTTATAAGCTTCGGTAGCCTTTTCCGTCTCATCTTCAGACAATTCACCATACTTTTTTCTCTTTTCCTCGTTAGCAGACAAACAAAGACTTAGGTATTAGTTGATTAGATTGGACTAGTCCTTTTATATTGCTCCCACGTTGATAAAAGTTCTGATTTTAAGAATAATAATAAGAATAATAAGGCAACTGCATGATGGTTCTATTTAAGATATCACCGCTTACATTGTAAAATTAATTATTAAAAGAAATGGCCACATATGATGTTTCAAACAGCAAAATAAAAATAGCAAAATTTATCTATTTCAATCCGTAGTGTGTTAACTTGATTTTTGAAGGTTATTCTAAAGATATTTATGATAATATTGAAAAACTTGTATTGAAATGGCGAAAACCACGCTACCCGATATACATAGCCGATGCGATAATTCACGGCGACCAGTTTGGATGTACTGAGGGTTGACGGGAAGGTGTGCCGTTCAGTGTTACCAAATGGCTGCGTAGACGCCTTGTTTCGGGGAACACCACGGTGGTTCAATTTAGAAAGTGGTACCATTTTGGCAACCCTACCCTACGTTGTTAAACGTAAAGTTGCCCTATTATCTACTAAACAAAAGATATCCAATGTGAAGCAACACATGACCTTCCAACCTACAAGGTAGAAATTAAAAGAAATGAAATAATTTTAATTATAATTTTTTTAGAATAACTAACTATGCAATCCCTTTTTTATACGTTCATAACGAAAACAGGCAACGTCATGACAACAAAAACAATAATCCATGTCAGAATGACGTTTAAAACTTTCTGTCAGACAAAGTTTGAAAGACATAAATACATGTCAACTTAAAACAATTTCCAAAGTTGCCCGCTTTCGTAAGATACCAATAATACAGATTAACCTTTTTCATTCATATTTAAGTAATTTTTAAACTAACCTTGCGTTCTGTTAAGAAACTTTATAAAGAAAAATTATGTAAAAATAATCTTCTTTAAAAAATATGTCTACACTTGTAACAAACTTCGAACGTGTTGTTAATAATTCACCTTTCTGTAGGCAACCAATGTGCACTTCGTGCCATGTGTGCTGCATATCATAGCTGCATGAAACATAATTTACTTATTTAAAGTAAAGTCTTCCACGCATATCGTTTCAGTCCTAGTTTCAGACAGGTTTACGCGCAAAGACCTTTTGGGAGCGTCGTTTTTGTGCGATTCTGAAAGGTAGTAGAGCATCCATTTTGCCCTGTTAAATATTTCTTATTAAAAGTGCTGTAACTTTTACGGTGAGTTATTTGAGGGTATTTTACAATGTTTGAGAAGTTTACATTTCAGGCACTTTCACTTTTACTTTCACTTTTACTTTTTATTTTTTAGTTTCTACTTTAACTTCAACTTTACTGTTACTTGTCACACATATACATCAACGCAAGTAATTATTTTACAGTTAATCCAACTTACAGTATTAGTACGATTAATCAGGAGTGAGGTAATCACCTTCATTAATGGGAAGTGGGATTCTAAACCCTCTTAATCCTGCAAACTTATTCATTTTGGAATTATAAATCATAGAAATCCAGACTTATTTACGCAAAAATTTCCAAAACGCTGACCCAGCATGCAGCCATTTCGTTATCTACACTGTGACCAAAAATAAGGTATTCTGATTCCATTAATTACTCATAATATTAATTAATCCTTAGGTTATAACGTTACTAACAATAGCATTAAGGTACTTCCGTTTATAATTAAATGTAAGTTTTGCAATAAAATTTGTTACTGTAGAAATTTTCTTTTAACTTTATTGTATAATGGTTTACTTGTGTTTTCCTTATTTAAAAATAAGTTGGCATCAGAGTATTTAACAATTAGTTTCAGGAAGAAGCAACCCCGATTTTAAAGCAAACGTATCTAAGCACAAGTATATATTTTTTGGTTGATAAGGCAAATCGATAATTTTATGAACCTGGCCCAATTTAATCTACGACTGAGCACAAAATCTTCTAGTAATTACAAAAACTGTTAAGTGGCTAAAATTTGTAGCCATGGATGTAGAAATATACTTATAGAACTTTAAGGGTGGTACACACATTCTCTTATATCTTTGAAATATGGAGCTGTTTTAGACATATTTGATAAAACACTAAAAACTGTCTTTAATAACCTCCACACAGCTAGATTTCTCTAAATCTCCAAAAATCCAATCAGTTACAGGCTTAAAAAGAGCTAACTACGCAAGTAAAATGATTCTGAAGTTATCGTGAATACTAACATACACACACACACACACACGCACGTACGCACGCACGCACGAACGCACGCAAGCACGTACGCATGCACGCACGCAGGCAAGCACGCACGCACGCACGTACACACACACACTCACACTCTCACTCACACTCGCACTCTCACTCACACTCGCACTTACACTCACACTTACACACACGCACGCACGCACAAATGCATACACGCACATACGCACATACGCACATACGCACACACGCACACACGGACACACGCACACACGCACAAACGCACTCACGCACACTCGCACACACCTACATACGCACCCAAGCACACATGCACACACGCACACACACACAAACACACAAACACGCACACACACGCACACACGCACACACGCACCACACACACACCACACACGCACACCACACACGCACACACGCACACGCACACAGCACACACGCACACACCACACACGACACACGCACACACGCACACACAGCACACACCACACACACACACACACCACACACACACACACACACGCACACACGCACACGCACACACGCACACACCACCACACGACACGCACACGCACACGCACACACGCACACACGCACACACGCACACACCACCACACACGCACACACCACACACACACCCACACACACACACCACACACGCACACAACACCACGCACACACGACACACACACACACAAGCAACACACGCACACACACACACACACACACGACACCACGCACACACGCACCACACCACACACGACACACGACACACGCACACACGACACACGTAACACAGCACACACAACACACACACACGCACACACCACACACGCACCACACGCACACACGCACACACGCACACACGCACACACACACGAACAGCACACACACGCACACACACACACACGACACACACACAGCACACACGACACACACACACGCACACACGCACACAGCAACACACAGACACACGCACACACGACACACACACACGCACACACGCACACTACACAGCACACACGCACACACCACGCACACCACACAGCACACACACACACACGACACACACGCACACACGACACACAGCACACACACACACACGACACACACACACACGCACACACCACGCACACAGCACACAGCACACACGCACACGCACACACCACACACACCACACACACACACGCACACACGACACACACACACGCACACACGCACACACGTGAACACAGCACACACAACGCACACACACACACACACGCACACACGCACACACGACACACCACGCACACACACGCACACACGCACACACGCACACACGTACACACGCACACACGCACACCGCACCACGCACACGCACACGTACACACGCACACACGCAAACACGCGCACACGCACACTCGCACACACGCACACACTACACACGCACACACGCACACACGCACTCACGCACACATGCACACACGTACACACGCACACACACGAAAACACGCGCACACGCACACGCGCACACGCACTACACACACAAGCAACACGCACACACGCACACACGCACACACTCACACACCACACACGGACACACGCACATACAACACACACACACACACACTCACACACACACACACGCTCACACACAGCTCACACGCAACACGCACACACGCATTCACGCACACACGCACACACGCACACACGCACACACGCACACACGCACACACGCGAACAAGCACAGAAGCACACACGCATACACTCACACACGCACATACGCACACACACACGCGCACACGCCCACACGCACACACGCACACACTGACACACGCACACACGTACACACGCACACACGCACTCACGCACACATCCACACACACGTACACACGCACACACGGAAACACGCGCACACGCACACGCGCACACACACAGGCAGACACGCACACACGCACACACGCACACACTCACACACGCACACACGCACACACGCACATACTCACACACGCACACTTGCACACACGCACACTTGCACACATGCACACACGCACACACGCTCACACGCGCGCGCTCACGCGCGGAAGTACGTATGCACTCACACAGTGGCGTACGTGTAACTTTTATCTTTTACAAATTTTACACTTAAAACTGTGCTTTCGATAGTTAATTATTTTTATTTTAGATTTAAATGAGATCGTTAGGTAGACCATATGATACGTAGAAATTGTCACAGGCGCAATATATGTCATAATTTAGAAAAAAAATGTATCTCTCCCGTTCAAATGTATATGTCTTCAACGATACTTAAAGGCCCAGAGCTTTATTTGTACGATAGTCATGTTCAATGAGTCATAAATCAAAATATCCTAACAGAACTTACAAAGTAAGTCAAATACCAAAGCTGCTTAATTTGCAGGGATATATATGTAGGAATCCATGCTGTCAAAAATTTTTCGCAAAACTACCTTTATTATCTACACATTCTTTAAAACGGGTGTATATTACAAATTTTGATAAAATGAAAAAAAATTGATTAGACAAATTCATATTCAAAACTCATAGACTCTGTATCTTTTATAGAAAAAAAATCAAAGTAACGTTACATATCAGATAAGATTAATGACATATTATCATTTTACCTATTTTATACATTTTTACATAGGAATCTGTAATTTTTTTATCAACGTACAATCATTTCCTTCTATGATATGACGTACAAGTATAAAATAACCTTAATATTTATGCATGAAATGTACTGATATGACGATGAAATATAGCTTGGATCAAGTTCCTTTAAAGCCTACCACAATACATATAAATTATTCAGTCGATCATACGTTACGGGGTTATATAACGTACCCCCAAGTTACGTTTATCACGTAAATTAGATAAAGCTTTTTGTTTTTGCTATTATCTTTTACATAAGGATTTAGCACTGATTTTGTATCTTCAATTCATGTCTAAATATTGCTATTAATTGCAGTAATCTGTAAACGTGAGTGTTTATAATTAAATCTTAATTAGAGTTGTAATTATAATCATTAAATGGAAATTACATAAGATTGTATGTCATTAAGATAAGATTATCATTAAAATGAGTACAAGTTTTACTTAACAAAAGTTTGCACATTGTGTTTCAGATTTCAATCAATAAAGTCTCACGCCAACCCTCAATATGGAGTCTTAATATTCACTTATAAATTATAAATTATGATATTTACCTTTTTATGGGGTAATCATGTCGTAATACAATTTATTACAGAAGTAATATGTTTTAGCAGCAATTATATATGCATATATATATATATATATATATATATATATATATATATATATATATATATATATATATATATATATATATATATATATATATATATATATATATATATATGATGCTGTATAAAAACAACGTTGCAGTTTCTATTGCCTGTATTTTGAAAATTTGTATATCTTTATAAGATGATCCCATACAATGTCAAGTATTATTATAAACGTAAATTAAAAAAGCTTCTCATTTTCATATGTTAATCCGGCTCCATGTTCCGTGTGTCCAATATAGCATGGCAGATACCAAAATTGTGAATCATAATGAGTGGAGGGGTGCGTGTGTTCGTGCGTGCATGCGTGTGTGCGTGTGTGTACGTGTGGGTGCGTGTGGGTGTGTGAACTTACTTAAAATTTCGTATGTAAGCTTATTTTCTTTTGTCGTGGAGCCGTGTAGTTTATAGTGGCGGAGAGTAGGGGTGTAGTAGGACCAGTTTGAGGTTTTTGAAACTGCTGTATATTTCAGATATTTAAATACACCAACATATTGGCGTTAAACATATCAATGAGTCTCGATCTTTGGAAGTTTTTGACGCGACAAGTAATTTAGCGACAAAAGCATTTTTTCACTATCTTAAATAATAATCAACTTTATAGGATAATAAGTAAGTATGCTTTTTGAAAATAAATTAATTTTACATAACTTTTCCGTATGAAGTTTCTTAATATAAAGCCAAATAAGTCTAAAAATTAATTAAATAGGATTGAGATTGAACTGTTTTATAAATATTGTGTAGAATCGTGCGGCTTTTGAGGTTTTTCTAATGTTAGCATCTATACGTCTAGTAACCTGTATCTGATATTAAGCTTTAAATGTTCATCTGATAGCCTATTGTTGTTTTTCAATGTTGCGTATTTTCGGTATGAATGTAATAAAAAAGAGGTTGAATAGTTCTAAAAATCGTTTCATATCTTTGAATTTCCACTTTGTAGGTTGGAAGGTAGTGTGCTGTTCCACACCAGATATTTATTATAAGAAGTTTCCATCTTTGCAAGGCACTTTGTGACTATGAAGTGTTGAGTTATTGACTCACCAGTACTTGGAATCGAACCTCTGCTTAAATCCTAAATTTGGTTAGGATAATGATACTTAACTCTCTAAGATATGAAGCTATCCAGTTATATCATTTTTAAAATATATTTACATTAATTTTGCCACAGGGCTTGCGCCCAGTGATCCTTTACTTACCTGTTGAATTTCTGTGTAGTAGATTGCCTCGTACTTGTTGTAGCTAAATTTTTCCTAAGTAGCTTGACATATGGGTTGGTTTACTGGATTTGGTAATGTTCTGTATGTGCATCCTAGGTCTGCATGGTCTCTGCATTTTTCATTCCGGTTTTACACGATAACAGTTTTATAGTTACTAGTTACTAGGCATTTGTTATTACTTTTATAATGCGAGATTAGAAGTGAAACCCGTATGGTTTCCACAACTGTAAAAAAAACTGCGGCATAGTAACTCCACAAGCACACAAAGAACATTTGGACCAAATAAAGACTACGCTACTATCCAGGCGCTACAAAATTATATGATTGGAGTACCCCCATAGCTCACTTGGTGGAGTGCCTTGTTCATAAATACACCTGCAATTTGGAGAGAGGTTTGATTTTGTATACTGTGAGTCTGAAAACCCACCATAAACAGAAGAATTACTTTTCTTAGGGCAAAAATTGACTGAAAACTAGGACAGGTCAGGTCGAAAAGATGTACCAAAAATTCCTTAATCGTTGGAATAATCCATTTAATAGCGTATTACCTAGAGAAACGGTATGGTAAACAAAACGTGTGATGGTAAGGTAACACAAAAGGTACCGAGTCAGTTCTCGGGCGGGGTGGATAATGGCATAATTAACTATAAATAAAAAAAGGACAATGGACGCAGGTACGTTTTTCTGTTAAATGTCCTAGAAGACCTCTAAGATGAAATCTCATAGTGCTCCAACTATAGTCAACGAATACAAAAAACATGTTCATAACCTAAACGATGATTAAATTTCTTTTCAAATAAATGAGTTTAATTAAGGTCTTCTCCGCTTCACACTACAATCTCTTCCTTATACCTACATTTTGGCACTTAATCCCAATTCGTTCTTGTACAGACACATAACGTTCCTAAGATTCAAGTATTGTAACATTTGCAGTTCTCATTCAAGGTGGTGATTGCCAGAATGGTGCTGTATTTTACCTTGCCGTTAATTCTATGCTAACAATTACACCCGTTTAGTTTGCAAATGTTAGCTTTTAGAGAATTTCGGCTGATTACGCGTGTTATGAGGTTAATTCCTCAAAACCATAATAAAGCAATGCTTAAACAGGAAGAAACCAATCATACCACGCAACCGCTGACTTATAATATTAAATTAGGAACCAGATGGTGTTAATCATACAAACCAGACAGTAATAATAATACAATAATCATAACTTAAGCAACATTTATTTATCCTCTTAACCAGACACCGGTTACGTCCCCAATACGTGTTAAAAATTATCAATTATCTAACTAGGTTTTTAAGAACCTCATGGATAGCAATACTTGCAATTCACATTTACGTTGTAAGTGAGGCAAGAATCTAATATTTTTTTTACGTTTACTGTTACTCACATCATTGATGTAATAAAAGCTTTTTCTTAAGTACACCTTGTAGTAAACGTTGGTAGAGTGGTAATCAGATCAGAATCAATAATTATCATATAAAAATCAAAACACGGATTACCTAATTATTTAATCAACATTAAACCGTAACTAAGCCCTTTCAATACGTGAACTCTTAAAATCTAACTGATACATGAAAAATATGCCAAACTTACGAAATAAAGAACAATTTCAGAGGAACTGTCATTATGTACCGCTGGCTAACGTCATTAGTACTCTGCATGTATTTTGACTGACCAATAGGCGATCTCCCACGTTAGAAGTAAAGTTTTTTCTTTAGAATAAAGCGTGTGCGTGTGTACGTGCGTGCGCGCATACGTTAATGCGTGCGTGCGTGCGTATGTGCTTGCGTGCGTGCGCGTGTGCGTGTGTGTGTGTCAAGTTGGGTACTGGTATCCGAAAATACAATGCCCTGTAGAAATGTGGATATTCTGAGGTTACGGAGAAGAAGCTAATACACACCTTTCATATTTAGAGATTTTCTCTGTTTAAAATAGTTACGAAGCAACATAGAAGTTGCGCACTAATTGCTAACGCGGTATGTAACTTCTAAAAAATACATATTGGATTACTCAGTGGCTCAGCGGTAAAGGTCTCAAACATGTAATTGAAAGGTACTACAGTTCGAATCTAAGAGTAGTCAATTGCTTGGGAAAAAACCATAACATAGAGCGATAAACGCAACTAATATGAAACCACAGTTACAAGACACTTAAAATACAGAAAAAGACAGAATCTGATGGGAGTCGATTTAACAACTTATTCTGATATACTGTTCGTGAAAATACATTTTAATGGGGGGTGTCAAAGTCACAACTTGAACATAACTTTGAGAAGGCAGTAATTTTTTTCTTTGGATGATGCATAAAGCTTTATCAAGAACCCGTTTTAAAATGGCTTCTAAATGGTAGGTACTGCCGGTTGTCCAGACCAACTTGTAGAAACTGAGCAAATTATGAAGAAAACTATCAAAGTCACCCCATGTTACGGTATGCTGATTGCTATCAAACAAATAAGAAAATTAACAAACAATAAGTTTTAAACTAATTGTGCATACACACAAATGTTTTTCATACAAGATGCAACAAAAATACCAGTTTACTTTCTGTGCTTTTGATTGCACATTCCTGGATATGCTGGACAGTCATTCCAATAGCTGATGACCTTTGTCAGTAAATTTCCGGTTTCTGTGCTGATGTGGGTTTCTCGCAGTATATTGTGGCACCTTTGGCACTGCCTCCTCTTCTTTTGCTCTGATCATGAAGACGTGATGAATGTATGGGCAGACCTTTTTGGTGTTGTGTTTTTTCATTTGGTGGTGTGCCAGTCGTATTGGGTACTCAGTTATGTACAATTTTGATGAACCAACGGTGGTAAAAACAATCTAAGAACTCACAACGCATACGCCAAACAAGACTTGAAACTCCAACTTCCTATACGATTAAAGACTTCTACGTAAGGCTGAGTGATATAAGGACATTTAGTCGCTATAATTGACATATTTTTTAGCCTTATTATAACCAATACTGACTGTTGGTTTAATATGGTGCCACCATGCCTGATCCGCTTTGCAGTAGGTTTGCTGCGTTGAGTTGGATTCATTTAATAAAATGCAAACAACCATTATGAGTACCGTAGATATCTCCCTTTTTTAGTTTTTCTTTTGGGCATACCTCTGTGGTTTAACCTGACTGTCACAGTGAATCTTTGTTTTAAAACAAAGTTTCCGCTAAGCTCAAACCCGAATACAAATTATCATGTTTGAAGTCAACGCGTTTTAAAATCCAAAAGCGAATTCTAAGTATGATGTAGGTAGATAGTTTTCGTCTTGCTTTAGATCATCCGAATCGAAATCCCAACCACTATTACGTTTGCAAAGGTGAATTATCACATAAAAAACTTTTTGACGAACATGGAATAACTATTGTAGGGTTTCATGCACCTGCACGCTATTTGAGTCACTTTGCTGTTCTTTACTTTGAAATAAAGATACTTTTCTAATGCGAGCTGACAGTAATAAGATAACGAAGACTAAACAGCAAGAGACATG
Source organism: Vesta saturnalis (assembly GCA_036346205.1). Classification (NCBI taxonomy): domain Eukaryota; kingdom Metazoa; phylum Arthropoda; class Insecta; order Coleoptera; family Lampyridae; genus Vesta; species Vesta saturnalis. The sequence continues at coordinate 348,441 of JARFJB010001131.1, read as the reverse complement.
TGAACATGTTTTTCATCTCCCACAATTAAAAATTTGGCCTTACGTAGAATTATTTATAATTAAACCAACACTTGTCCTGGGGAACCGATGCCGCACATAAGTTATGAAACATAATTTCTGTGCTATGTCAATTTTTTGTTTATATTATTACTTAGCACATTTATACAAATCTGATCGTTTCGATAACACTTACAGTTATCGTCGTCAGTAGTAATCAAATCTTTTAAAAATGTTTAAGATGTTGAAAAATTTTATGAAATATGAAAATTGAAAACTCAGACATAAGACTACTGTTGATAAACGTGTAAAGCCAACTATGGAATATAATTCAAGTAAAGGATAGCTAGACCCTTAATAAATTAGGTATTATTAAACTGCCTAAAAAATTACATACACCCTGTAACGGTCGAAGGCTAACAGTGAAAAATGCTATAAACAAGGAAAAAATTAACCAAGTTTAATCAAAGTGTAAAGTTCTGAAACATTTTAATTTGAAGTTGATAAAAGCATTCACAAATCGAAACTTGGCAGAAATTAAAAATCCAGTCAAATCTAACAAAGAAATAGCTTTGTTAATAAATGTAAGTGTTATTTTACAGTGAAAACACAATGTATACGTTATACAATTTTTATTTTAATTTTACATTAAACTACTTGTCAAATTACAGTGCTGTGGTAATTTAACACATAATTGGTAAAGCATTTACGTTAAGGTCTAGGAAAAACACAGTAAAAGACCTAGATATACCAAAAGCCAAAGTTAAAATTAAGGCATACCATTGTGCCTTTTTTTAATTGTAGGATGGCAAAACCTGTGGAAACGGTGATTTTCACATTGCTTATTGAAGCTATTAGGATGTTTATATACCTTTACGTTGTAAACGAATATAATCATGAATTTGTCTTGACAATGATACGTCTTACGAAGATCAACACCGATCCCCGAGGACCGGTGCTCCAGTTAACCTGTAAAATTAATTAAGAGTCATAACTTTTCAAAATGTCACCCTATGTATTAGATTATTAAAATAAATCTAACAATTTGGTTTATACTTACCATTATTTTGTTTACAGTTGACATTTATAATGGAAGCAATCTTCATTTTTGGAGACTGGATCGAAAGCAAATGGGAGCATACTTGTGCATTGCCAGTAATGATGTTCCTCCTGCTGTCAGCAAACGTATCGCATTAAGCGTTAATTGTAAGTATTTGCCAAAATGTTTACCAACCTCGCTTTTAAAAATTATTTCTTGTTTAATATTCACTCTAATTTCGCTAAATTTGAGTTGGATAAGCTGTTGGATTACATTTCTATTAACCACTATTGTTTAGACAGTAGCAGAATAATTTAGTTTCAGAAGTTAGTGTTGACGTATTCAACACAAATCTAAGAATTGGGTTATCAATTTGTTAAAGGTTCATTGTTTACAACACTATAACGTGGAAATGAGCACATTAGGAATAGATAAACCTGTTAGTAAGTTTTGTACAGAAAAGCAAGCAAACTTGCTGGGACGAGTACTAAAATAGATGGCAAACTCGTATAGTCCTTAACTGATTGTAACTTTAGAAACAAAACTGAATGGACAGACAACGGATTAACAGCTTTGATACGAAATATATATATAGCGTAGCTTTTCAGTGTATATTTATTGACGAAGTTTTCTTGAAAAGCTAACGTTTGCGATTTATTTTTATTTTATTATCTTTATTATTGTGTCTGAAACGTGAAATAAATTTTATTTTGTCATTTTAAGTTAGGTACGTTTTTTTGTTAATTTATTGACAATTGTGCCTTTTTAAAATTTCTATTTTTATTTTATACTGTTCCTCCGCTCTGATTTATTTTCAGGTTTATATGTCTTAATTCCTGCAACTGAATTAAAACTAAATATTTTGAGAATTATTATACAAATGGTTAATACAGCACGTCTAGAAAACTGGACTTTCTATTTTTGTATTTTATTTATGTACAGATAGTTCCATTAAGGGTAAAGTCTCGGGAAATAGTGGCCAAAGAGCTTTGGGAAACAATTTTATTAATAAAAGTGGTTAAGAGAAATTGCTGGAAATCATTACTTGCGTACATGCTTTAGTCGTGTAATTCCCTTACAAAAGCTATTAGAAGATAACATAAGGTTAGGAGCGTCGAACGAACGTTGACTATTAAAAGAGCCTATAATTTTTGTTTGGCTTAATGAATTTCACAAACTCAGTTTCGTTTAAATAATGAACCTTTGTTGATGACAACAAATTAATATTCATTCTAGATTAACAAATACGACAATTACCAGAATTACCATTCCTTTTAATTTCCAGGAAATTTTAAATAAACCAATATAATCGTTTGAGCTACAGGGTTCGTTTAAGTAGGAAAGTTTTAAAGAGCTTTATTACAAATTAAAGATGTAATTTATCTTTTGTGTTTTTTGTGATAATGAAAAAAAAAATAAATGTTGCGTTTTCATTGATCCTAAATGTATGATATGCTTTTTTGATAAATGCATTATTAGGGCACTTTTATAGGAGATATTTACAGGAGCTTATTAGTTTCTTTCCAACGCATTTAAAATGTTTATGAATGGTTACCTTAAATTGACTTAAGTTAAAGTTTGGAGGAATACAGGAACTGGGTAGTGTGACACGATCGAATTTTGATTATGTAATTATATAACATTATAACTGGACCAACTTATAACATTAAAACAAAAGCGATGATGTAATAACCAAAACGCAAATGTAATAAACAATTTGCGATTGATCAAATAATTTTAATTAATAAAAAATATACCAAATAACAATCGCTACTGCCGTTGGCTCAATCGGTAAATTAAGATAGGGATAGTTCTAATATACTGAGTTGTTAACCTACCTGAAATGCTGCTTGCTTCCCATCTACTTAGTTATTTTCACTTCACTTAATTAATAAAAAATATGTAATGTAAATAAAAACAATAAAATGATACCTCGAGCGCCAAGCTATTTTTGGATATACGTTATTGGAACAGCTAAACCAAGTTTGTTAATAATAATAAAACATTAATCAAAATGAAAATAAAATAACATGATATGCTTAAGTTTATTCAATATCTAGTTGAAAAGGTTAAAAAATCAAAAGTCTTTTACTATTCTAAAAGTATATCATAAAAACATTACCTTTGAACGGTTCGGTACATAAACTGTATTACTGCTGGTACCTATGAAGCAGAATGGTGAACTTGGTAAGGTCAATGTCTTGCTAATTTATCCTTAATATATTGTGTCCATTAATTTATTGAATTTCTTTGAAGTTTAAATATGTAGAACTTGCGTTGTAAAATGTAATTCAAGTAAAAATTTCCATTTAAATTAGAAAAATAATAGAATAGTAAATTAGTGAATTATAAGTGCCATTAAAATAAGTATTATAAAAATGCCGTATAAAAGTGTGCATTATAAAAGAATGCATTAAAAAAAATGCCTAAAAAAACAAATGTTTTTTAATTTAAAATATAATGAATTAGCAAATAACTTACCATCAAAATCTGATGGCACTAAATATAAAAAATTAGGTAAAAACCATACTTTCTGCTGTAACTTTCAGCAGTCAGTGAAAAATATAGCGGCTTTCAGAATAGCTCCTCTAAATGCTTCCTCCCAAGAAGTGTCACACGTTGCGCGGATACCATGATCAGAATCCAATTTTTTAAGAAAGGGAACTATAACTATTTATGAAATATTACACCCAAAAAGATGTTCTAGGAAATGCAAATTAAATTGCCTTTCTCAATTCTACATTTTAATAATTAAGAACTTTTCTACTATTACGCCAAATAAAAGAACGATCCCAAACCAATGTATTTTTAATACAACCACAAAAAAAGGTTGTTACAATCATGGTGTGAATGGGCAAACCGAGTGTTGCTAGCGAAGATGGCCTGCGAAGGTATTAAGGAGCGTATTTCGGTGGCACACTTGCCATGGTAATGGCGATAGAACAAGGATAGAACCGAAACTATTCTTCTATGCTCAAGAGGCTGTAGGTCAGAAGTCAGAGACGGGTCATTTATAAGTCTTATAGCTCTTTTTGCATGCGGTTTACCATACCAAGGGCGTATTGGGGAGCACCGACCCAGAGGTGGGAATTATATTCCAGATGAGGTCGAATTTGAGCCTTATATAGTAAAAGGAGTTGTTGCGATGTGAAGTACTTTTTAGATCTTTATAGAGAGCCCAGTTTGGGGGCAGCTGTTTTTCCTGGCTGACAAAAGGTGGTCAGCCCATGAGAGGTTCGCTGATACTGACATCCCTAACATAGAAATAGAGTATGAAAACGAGTTCTGAGCCATTCATATTTATAGCAAAAAATGATCGGTCTTTCTTGTCGAACACAAGGCATCACTGCGTTTAATCAGCGTTGAACTTGAGTAGATTATTCCTTCCCCATTCAAGGACACCTTCTAAGTCGCTGTTGATTGTGGCTGCCATTTTCACCGTAACGTCCTGTCTAGACTTATTGTTGTGGGAAAACTGAGAAGAACTACAATCTAGAGTGCTGTCGTCTGCAAAGCAATGAATCGGGTTAGTTGTTGAGAAAATGAGGTCATTTATGTATAGCAGGAAATGTGTGGGAGCTATTACTGATCCTTGGGGTACTCCCGCGTTAATAGTAGTTTCTTTCGAAAAGGAGCCATCGACAACAACGCGTATATGTCTTTTGTCAAGAAAGCTGGATGTCTAATTGATGAGCGTATCGAATAAGCCGAACGAAGTGAACTTGACAAGTAAGTACTTGTCCCAAACCTGGTCAAAGTCCTTTGAAATATCTAACGCTACTACAACTGTTTCACCGGACCTGTCTAATGTATTATTCCAACGTTTGGTGACATATAAAAGAGGATCACCGTTGAACGACTTTGGCTGAACCCATACTGGTGGTCGTTTAAGAGTTTATTGGACTCGAGGAACGAAAGTCGTTGGTGGTTGATGATTTTCGGCAGAATGGAAGTGATAGCTATTGGTCTATCATTTGAGGGATCGGTTTTGTTGCCCTTTTTAGGAATAGGTTGGACATTTTCCAACTTCCACGATGATGGAAACTCTCCAGATGACATGGAGGTCGAAATGAGTTTGGACAATGGAGGTACTAGCTCGGTATAGCATTTTTAACCCGCGAACGGTACCGTTTCTAAATTTCACAAAATTGGTACCGTGTTAGATTTTATCTAACATATTAATGTCGTACCTTTTTTAGTTTCTGTTGGTACCAATTAATATTTTTATTGGTGTTTATGATTTTTTTTTGTTTATTTCTATTTTTGACCTGAATCATGCACAGTGAGCGTAATAAACTTACCACGTATTTTCTGGAAACGTTTTTATTTGACAACTTGCTAATTGGAAGGAAATAAAAAATACACTAGCTTATACTAACGATACTAATACTAACAATACTAATTTATACTAACAATACACTAACAATTTAACATTTCAGGATTCTTCTTCTTTGTTGTTGCACTCGGTGCAGGTCAAAAGAGTTTCGCCAGTATGTTCTTTACAGACGGACTTCAAACATGCACAGCATCGGTGCTGGGTAAATCTATTTTTCCTCTTCGGACAAAAGAAACATCTAGGCTTCGCCTCACTTGATGGCTCCACAGATTCATGAGGCGTTCCTTCTGATCCCAAAACATTTCTAATTTTTTGTCGCAGTGGAATTAAGAGTGACATTATACTTGATCGACGAATAATATGGGGCTTTGTCAGTTGCTTGGCAAGATCTGTTAGAAACGTTCTTCGCTGTAGCTTTGTGTTTGTATTGCTGTAGTATATAATTTGTGAGTTTATTCCAGCAATATTGAGTAATGAGCAAAACACAGTTAACGGCCACCTGTTGCTAACTCTTGTAGTAGAATATTCCGCCTTCATTCTGTCTACGACATCAACATCTCCTTTTATGAGATTGTAGAAAGTGGTAACCGAAGGTTTCAAGGCACCACCACTTTCTGGGTCAATTTCATCGTCTTCATGAAATGATAAAAGCATCAAGACATTTTTATTAGGTTTTGGTACATATGAAGTTAGAAGGCATTTGTTGGAATCCATTCCCCAAGCAAACATGCTACTATACGTTTTTCGTAATTTAGTGTCTAAAAAGATTGGGGGAATATCCCGTTTGTTCTTGCGTAATGTGCCCACTAATGTAATACGGTGATTATTTATCAAATCATTAGCTAAAGGCACAGATGTGAAGTAGTTGTCAGTAGTTACATTTCGTCCAGTACCACTGTAGGGTCTCAAGAGTCTTGTTACAACACTATGGGCATCATTCTTCAGTTCATAAGGACCAATGGGCTGTTTACCTGCATATATTTCTGTTATGTGTGTAAAACATTCTTGAGTCTACAACAGCGTAAATTTTAATCCCGTATTTTGCCGGTTTATTGGCAATGCACTGACGAAACTTACATCTGCCTCTAAAGCCCTCAAGCATCTCGTCCACTGTTATGTAAGAACCAACTGAGTAATGCTTTAAGTACCTCTCAACAAAGTCATCTAATACATATCGCACAGGCGCCAGATGATCTTCTTGAGCTCTTTCTGCTCTAGTGTCTATATCATCAAACCTAATAGCCTGTAAGAGTGAGTGTAATCGACGTTCTGACATAGTAGCAGCAAAAAATTCCGGAGCTGTTCCGTCTGTACACCAAAGTTCTGCGGTATTTAAATGCCCTTTTGACTCCGGCAAGGTATAAAAGTCCGATGAATGCGCACATTTCATCGAAATCTGTCGGTGTGTTATGTTTCAGGCTTCCAGTAAGTCTAATTTTTTGGAGTTTTTTATTGGTGCAATCCGTAATATGCTGAATTACTTCATCAGAGATATAACGCTTCCAGCAATCCAACACTGTTTTGGCTTCTTTGGCAACACCCTTTACACCTGGTAACTGTGTAACTATATTTTGACGTCGGGTTTGTCCAACTGGCTTTTTATCTCTGTGCACTAACCACTGAGTACCGTTTTTGCCAGTATAATAAGGACGACTTCTGTCAATAATTTCCATAGATGCAGGGCTTTGTACAATCTGTTCATGTGCTTCGCCACATGAAGTAGTAGATTTTGAGGAATCGGTGTCCGATTGATTTTTGCCAGTATAAATAGATGCAGGGTTTTGTCTAGACTGTTTATATGCTTCGCTTCGCGAATAAGTAGATTCCGTGTCAGATTGATTGGTTTTATCCTGCTGCAGATTATCTTCTTCTTGTATACTCTCCCAAACTGCTACTAAACGTTGCTGCTCCCTCTTCATATGCCATCACAAATACCAAAAATAAGGAAAATCAGTTAAAATTAGAGTCAATTTTTAGTCTCATCCACAAAAAAAACCGTCACGAAATGTACCGACATTAGATTTTATCTAACACACTTCAAAATTCGCATCTACGTCGTCCGTACCGCGTTAGAATCTTACTAACATCTCGACATGAACGAATATCATAGCAAACAAAACAACCTTCGGTTGACGCTCGTGTAAATTGATGGTGGGGGCGACTAGATGAAAGTGAGAGAGGCATAGCTTGCCTGGCGTTGAAATACGAGACGCGAACAAAAAATTGTACAAAAAAATAGAAAAATGTTAGAAAAAATCTAACACCGGTACTGATCGCGGGTTAAGGACGATAGCTGGAATACCATCAGGGTCAGTCGCCTTGTTTGAGTCAAGTTTATTGACATTTTTACCAGAATCATTAAGACATGAATTTGATGCAAAGTAATCGACAAAGAGGTTGGCTTTTACAGCTCCGTCGCGAGACGTCATAGGAGGAAAGACAGATGTACTAAAGTTTTTGCTGATGGCTTTAGCTAATGACCAAAATTTACGACCACCCAAGGAACATGAGACTAATTCTTTGCATTAACGTTCTTCAAACATCTTTTTGGCCTTTGATGATGCTTTTGCAACTATTCCTTGCGGCAATATAGTCGGCGTGATTTTCGATAGATTTATTTGATTTCCATTTGGTATAGAGTTTATGCTTTTGCGATAATCTTTACACGATATTGAACTACTTAGGTAACATTATTTATTATTAACGTATGTATTTACAAATTTATGTACAGTGAGATTTGGTCTACTCAAGGATGATAGCACAAGCACGGAAGTAGGGATCGGCACACACAGTAATTCACCATAAAAACATTAAATCCCCAAACGCGATCTAAAACTCCGCCAATCAGGAAGCACTTGTCGAAAACGCTATGCTAATTTTTGAAACGATAAGAAGGTCTTGGTGACCACGATAAAACTATGTATAAAGTTCCTCGGCTTGGTAAACCTCTAACAAAAGCGCACAAATGCTAAAGGGACCCGCTGCCAAAGATACATTCGTAAGGTCCGGGTACCTTCTTCCCTCAACTGCGTACAACCAAAACCAAACTAAGACTGGAGACACCCACTCAAAAATACCTGTTTCGCAATCTTGAATTTTAATATCAACAATCAATCATATTGTTCATTACATTCAATTATCAACCGAGATAAAAAACGAAGACTCTAATTATTAACTAAACACGAATCGGTGTGTTTTACATCGAAAAACTCCTGACTCCATTTCCCCTTTGTGTTGCAATGGATGTTAACAGAAACTTAATACGAAGTATAATTTGGAATTTTATGTCTTGCTTTTGTCCAAACTATTGTAATTATACTCAGTAACAAATTGCATTCTTAATTTTAAATCCTTGGTAAAATGTATATGGTATTTACGAAGTCGATTAAAATATTTCCAACAGAAAAATTCATTTTAAATTCAATACAACAAATTCTAATTCGAAATAAAATATGAAGCTTTACACCATCAATAACAAAAGGTACATCAATTTAATTTTAAAAAACGTAATTTCCTCCTTCAACTAATGAGAAAATAACGAGAATAACTACTATCTATACAAAATTACCCTAACATTACTTTTATTGTAACGCACGCCAACGAACAAAACACCATATACGTCTTTACAAAATTCCAAATCTTAGCTTGCAATAAAAAAACTGTAACATCCTCAAATAGCAGCAATAAAACATTTTAAATCTTTTGATTTTGAAACCAAAATTTCGAAAAATCAGAAGAAAGAAAGTTATTTTACGCAATCTACATGAAATGTTCGCACACGGTGACAGATGCTTTAACATCTAAACTATTCGCCCACTCAAGAAGAAGTACTCTTGGCGCTACAGTTTTGGGTCATAAAAAATGGGTGGGTCTTACCCAATCGCTACTACTGAAATTTAAAAAATTTAATGCGCGTTATCTTAAGCAAACAGGATCCAAAGCAAACGTAAAAACATAAAATTTGATTTACCAGCCTGAAATACAATATGCATTACTTTGTGCTCGAATAACTTGTATATTGAACCTTTATTAACTATTTACATACAGTATAATGTAGTGATTTTCCACGTTGCACTTATTACGCGATAAAGGCTACATGAACGTCCCCATAAAACTGCTGCCCTCTCAAATAACTATACCGAGTTTACATAAAACTGTAATATATAAACTTTAAACTTTGGACCATCTTCATTTCCCCCCTGACATCTATTGGCGAATCGGTAGTTGCTGTTTCTGTAGACAAAACCAATGTTTTTATGGATTTGTTTGCATCAAACTTGTGTCTCAATGATTCTGAAAAAGATGTGCCTCTAGTCAACTCTTCTTCATACGCTATGGAACCAATTCATTTTCGGTACAAGCTCTTGAAATCGATCATCAGTAGGCTTGATCTCAATAAGGCCACTGGCCTAGACGGTATCCCAGCTATTGTCTTAAAGAAATGTTCCCCCGAACTAGTACCAATCCTATCTAAGCTCTATACGATCTCTATGTCTTCTGGGGAATTCCCTTCATCATGGAAGTTAGCAAATGTTCAACCTATTCCCAAAAAAGGCGAAAAGACCGATCCCTCGAACTACCGACCAATTGCCATCACTTCCATTTTGTCAAAATCATGGAAACAGCCATCAATCAGCAACTGCTCACGTTCCTTGAAACTAACAAACTCCTTAGTGACCACCAATATGGGTTTAGGCAAAGTCGTTCAACAGGTGATCTTCTTTCATATGTGACCCAAGTTTGGAACAATACAGTAGAGCAGTCCGGTGGAACAGTTGTAGTCCCTTTAGATATCTCAAAGGCATTTGACCAAGTTTGGCATAAGTTTACTTGCCAAATTCACCTCGTTTGGGTTAAATGATACGCTCATCAACTGGGTTTCTAGTTTCATTGATAAAAGACGAATACGTGTCGTAGTTGATGGCTTTTTTTCAAAAGAAGTTAACATTAACGCGGGCATACCACAGGGATCCGTTATAGCGCCTGCACTTTTTCTGCTGTACATAAATGACTTTATTTCTTCAACAACTAACCACACCCATTGCTTTGCTGACGACAACACTCTTCACTGTAGTTCATCTCAGTCTACTCATAGTGATAATCCACCTTCTATGTCAAATCAAGGAATTAAAGCTGAAATGACAAATTCAATCAACAAAGACATTCAACGTATTCTCGAATGGGGAATCAATAATCTAGTTAAATGTAATGCTAACAAAACTCAGTGTTGCCTTGTGTCCGCCAAAAAAGATCGATCATTTCCTGTTGTAAGTATGAATGGCTCAGTTCTTAAGTTTTCAGACTCTTATTACTCTGTTGGGTATGACTGTATCTTCAAATCTCTCATGGGTTGACTATCTTCTGTCAGCTACCAAAACAGCTGCTCGTAAAATAGGCTTTTTGTACAGATCTAAGCAGTACTTTACCTCTCGATAACTCCTTCTGCTGTATAAGGTCCAAATTCGATCTCATCTGGAGTACAATTCTTACCTCTGGGTTAGTGCTCCCCAATACGCTCTCGATATCGTTGATCGTATTCAAAAGAGAGCGATTAGGCTTATAAATGACCCGTCCTTAACTTCTCACGTACAGTCCCTTGAGCATAGAAGGATGGTTTCAGTTCTTTCTTATATTCATTGATACCATCTCGGGCTATCTTTGCGAGATACACTCGGTTTGCTCATTCACATCATCAGTATGCAGTACGAATCCCCGCTTGCCGTACCAAACGGGCGCATTCCACATTTTTCTACACGGCTTCTAAACTCTGGAATGATCTCCCTAGTTCCTGCTTTCCTCTCACTTATGACATGAGAAAATTTAAGGTAGCTGTTCATAGGCATCTATTGGCAATTCATTATCCCTCTATCCATCCTCCTAAGTATTCCTGAGTGCTTTAGCACGATAGGCCAAATTTAGCCTGTTCAGGTTCAAAATCATAAAAAAAGAAATATCGATAGACGTCCAAAAACCGCTACACCCCCGAATATGATTGAAACAGTGCTGTAAGGTTATTTTGACGCATCATGTACATGCAGTATCTTGATAACGTATGTGACGTTTTTGGATGTAAATGAAGTGAGTCTACTTGAAAAAAATTTTTTTTTGTGTATGCCGAGTGTAAGTTGGTGTAAATAATACACCACTGGAATTTAATGGAACATTAGTTATCATATGAAAGAATATTTTAATGTTTCAAAAAGATTTTCGTGTTGAAAGCATTAAATTTAGTTGAGAAATAGTGTTTTATGACAATGTTTACTAGGACAGCACTGATAAGAGGCCACTGGTTTTGCTACTGTGTATAAGCAATTTGGATTAAAGAAATAGAGGTAGACGTATGAATGAGTGAGTTTATGACGTAGTGCTATTGTATTAACGTATAGTAAGGAATATGTATGCATATCTCGTTTGTAGAAGTTTTGTAATATTGTGTAATGCATGTTCAAGAATAAAGTTGATAAAATGTGAAGGAGTTCGCTAATTTGTGCAGAAGGAGAATTCGCCCACATGTGAAACTTTCGCAGAAAGTTGAAGTGCGTGAAATACTCAATTGTGACAGGTAAATTTTGATAGTAGTGTGAAGATTTTGGTAATATGGCGGGCAGAAGGTATATAAGCGAGAGCTCAATAGAAGGGAGAGAGAGTTCAGATAGTTCGAGCAGAGCTTAAGTAAGGATCGCGCGCGTTGTTTTTGAGGGGACCATTAGGAAGGTTCAGTGTGGATTTTATTTGTGGAATTGTGGATTCAGTAGCACGCCTATAAAGCGGCTGGGATAACCCAAAAGGGGATAAATGGTATTATATAGACATTCATAAATAAATAGTTTATTGTGAGTTGAAGATAGTAGTGATTTTCTTCAAGAAATTTAAAAATGTGAAAGCAGATTTGAAAATAACACAGCAAATGTTTTGTTGGCAGTGTTCGGTAGTAGAGCGTGCGACGATAATAATGTAAAGAAAGGCTAAAGTAACCCCTTAAGCAACCGAATTGAAAGTTTAGCTAAGACTTTGGTGAACATCATTGACATTGAATTTGTTATATGTATACAATCGTTGGTAATACCATATTGATTGTATAAAAGCAAATAAGAGTGTTAATATTTATGTGGGAGTAAATATTCTTCATTGCGTTGCACGTTTTGAAGAGCAAACATTACAGCATAATGTGATGTTATGTGAAAGTAGAGCCCATGAAAGATACACGGACAACTACTTGCGAGTGTTACACCCGAATGCTTTAACGGATACGACCGTCTATATTATGTTTTGTGCATAGTGCATTTGCAAATTTAAAAGGATTACTGGAAGCAGACCATATGAACTACACTTCTAATAAAGGATTAATTAACGTGATGTGTAAGAATTAGTCTTAGATTCTGTTTAACAGTTGCAAGTACGATTATCTTTTAAGTACATATTTTATTGTTGCGTTAATCATTGGTTTGTGAGTAAAAGGAATAATCGAACTTTATCTATTTTCAATGTGTGTAGTATGAAGATTTTTGGGAAATTTGAGTCTATAAGCATTGATTTTCGTAGTGGGTTTTCTTTAAACCACGTGTTTGTACATAGTTACATGCCAATTTGTCAATATGTATCCAGTATTTAATTTATTTTGTTGTTTATTTGCGTCAGATGAGATAAAATTTGTAGCATTTACCTAAACGGGTTACATCTCCTGATAATTGAAATTAATCTTTGTTTATTTTGAATTTAATGATCGATTTGAAAGTGCGTAATGAGCCAGATCCATTCCAAAATTCTATTTTAACTACTTCGAGTTATTTTACAGTCAATCAAATACCGAACACTAACGAAATGTTTTTACGAAGCATAAATTGCAGATTTGAAGTATTAAAGTTTAAACCTATTGATGAATTTCTAAATAGATTTGTAAAGATAAAGTACAATATAAGGATATAATCTATGATGAAAGCACTGACCGTTCTATTTTTAAATTATTCAGTAACAAACGAATATTTTGTTGAGATAACAATTATTAAACCGATTTTTTTAATTTTGATTCTTTTCTAAATTGGGTATTGTTTATTTATTTACTTGACAGTTTTATAGCAGTTAGAAATATAAATTTATAGGTATACGAGGGATACTTAAAAAGTATTCAAATTAACGTTTTCTTATTTGGAATTTTCCTGTGTACGAGGTGTGTTCAATAAGTTTACGACGACCCGTGTATTTCAAAATTTTCTTAAGCTTTTAGATCAATTTCTTTTGAACTGTGATTGAATTTGAGTAGGTTTTACTGAGTAGGCTGCAATCCTGTCTTCCATAGTCAGATAGGATTAATTTAACATCCCGTATAAGACTATTTATTTAAGCAAAATTTAAGATTGTGGTGGCGCCTAGAGACTGAGAATTGTGAGTGGTAAATTTATGGTAAGTGTAAGCTGTTTGGAACTACTTTTCAATCATTTTACTCCTTATATCGACCCTTCCCATTTCCGCTGTGGCTGGGTTGGCAACCCACTTAGGTTGGTAAGCCTGCACGGTACCTAGTGCGATTTAGACATGTAACAATGCAGCGTATCGTATTAGATGACGGTCAAGTAAAAATACGCCGCGATACAGCATAGAGATGTGGGTATAACAAATTAGATAATGTAAGCATAATAATAAATAGGAAGTTTCTTTTTCCCTTGATGTCAATTCTTAAATAAATAATCTTATTTCAACTTACGGAAATAGAATAAAGGCACGTGGCATTCGTTTGTTTCTTGTTGGTGGTCAAAGCATATTAGGAAAAAGACTATAAATTAGAATTTTTAAACTGTAAACCTAGACTTGTAATACATCAATCAAAATAGCCTGAAGAGGTTTTTCCAATCATACAAAAATCCAATATTTCGTCGGTAATAAAATAAAAAGTTTATGTAAATATCTGCGAAACAAATGAAGTTATTTTTGTCGTTATTAAATTCCTCTTATAAAAGTGCCTTAAGGTATTAATCAAAAAAGTGTAATATCACTCATTTACGAGCTGCCGGCAAAAGATGAAAAAGCACTATTTTAATTTTTTTCCCATTATCTCAAAATCCACAAAAGATAAATCAAATTTTAAGGTTTAGCAAAGTTCTCTCAAACTCTCCTTTAGCCAAGCCTGTAGATAAAGCTTTTTTCCAAGGCAGCAATACATGTAAGTCAAATTTGGGATACAGTGTATGAAAACCGGTGTTCGATAGCTTGGTTAGTTTCGAAGTTAGTACCAAAAGAACAGCTATTGTCATGTTAACTGTAAGAAACAATTATATTCAAAGTCGCCTGGTCAAGCATGCGATGATAAACAAATTGAATATGTTTTGAAAGTGTGTAGTCTCTTATTTCGTTCTTTTTCTACTAACTAAAATTTATTCTGTTAAATTAGTGCCACTGTTTTACTTCCCTGTCTTATTACAAGGTTATGTAGTTGCCATGAAACAAAGTCTGCACATTTCCATGAAACAAAGAAAGTGAAATGTCATTTGATTCATTCCTCGATAAATCTTTCGTTACAAAAATTTTATCTTGGCTTTTCTGCACTGGAGTTTATCGTCAAAATCAAAATTTGAACAGCACCCACTAAAGTGGCTTATTGCCAAGCTTATTATGTACTTCACATATATTGTCAATATTTTTGAAATTCTTCTCTTGCGGAGGGCGAGTATACTGCTTGATGAACTGGGCGAAAACACGATGGTAGAAATATGTTTCGGCGGTTGGAAATACGTTTAAAACAGATAGGTAGCCTGTGTCACATTCCAACTATAATCAGAAGTATGAAGACAATGTCATAAACGTTCTTTCCCACATTCAAACGGATCCTCACTTTGACATTATAATTTCTATATTATATACACACACACACATATATATATATATATATATATATATATATATATATATATATATATATATATATATATATATATATATATATATATATATAATATATATGTGTGTGTGTGTGTGTGTGTGTCCACAGGCTGCCTATATCCCGAAAACGATTAAAGCTGCAGCTTTCGGAAAAAAATTAGCATGAGTGACCATGAGAAAATGCTAAAAATTACTTTCAGCTTTCTAAATCTGTCGCTAGATGGCCAAAATGAAATAGCCTACCTAAAACGGTATTTGTAAAACGTTGTAACAACTTTTGAAAGGCTGTTTCTCGGAGAAGTCTTCATTCAGGATACCGTACCGCGTAAATCCTTGACGCCAATAACGCATTTCTTTGGTATTCTCCAAGAATGAAAGTCATATCTATCAACTCTGCGTCGGACAACAACATTTCAATGGAAATGTCTTGTAGAAACACTTAAACTGATACACAAGACAGCAAAGCATGTAACCTTAATAAAATTAAATTATAGCCAAATGGTAATAACAATAATGTAGTTAAAGTATAAAATAAAGTGCCGTTGACTCATCAGTAGATTGAGATAAGGGGGTTCAATTAACGCACCTGAAATACTGCCTGGGTTTCAATAGCTTCATTATTTTACTTACGCCGAATTGATAAAAAATTATGTATTAATTATAAAAAATATAATTAACTGCATGCTCGAGCGCCATGTTATCTTTGTCCAGGAAAATAACAAAACCCTAAATAATGAACAATAATAATTTTCTATAAATAACAAAAATTAACAATGTGCAATTAAGTTTATTTACTCAATAAATGGATGGATAAGGAGAGGTAAGAAAAGGTTTTAAAGCTAAGCTTAAAAAATATAAAATTTACCACATAAATTCCACAGCATAATAGTTTCTATAGACAGCTTCCTGTGATTAACTACGGATGCGGAACGGTCAATCAAGATGAAAGCGTTTCTACTTCTTTCTTTCTTACTCTTGATGTCTTATTGAATTAAAATTGCATTCCAATATATTATTTGAGTGAAGAGAAACTTGTGTAAATAAGTAACTTAAGAGCCATTTAAAATATAAATATAAGTACTATAATGAATATACCTAAGGGTACTTAAGTACGTAAAATAAAAGTGGAAAGGTAGAAGTGAAAAGTGGAAGGTGCCTAAAAAAGCAAAGGCTTTAGTTTTAAAATATAATAAATTGAAAAAAAAACTTACCACCCAAAATTCTGATGGCACCAAAAATAGAAATTAAGTAAAAACCATTATAACAATGACTTACTGCTCAAACATTCTGCAGCAAGTGAAGAAAAAATAGAGGCTTTCAGAATTGCTTCTCTAAATTCCCCCTCAAGAGGTTGTCACGCAGTGCGCGGCACACAATGCTCGGAGTCCAATTTTAAAAGAAAGGGAACTATAACTATTTATATAATATTACACCCAAAATATATGTTCTATGAAATGCAATTTAAGTTGCCTTTCACAATTCTACACGTAAATAATTAAAACTCCTCTAATTTTACGCCAAATAAATTAATGATCTTAGATTAACGTATTTTTTAATACAACCACAAAAAAAAGGTTGTTACAAGCATAACAGAAGCTCGAGAAACTGAAGTTTCTTATCAGTTGTTTAAAACAATTGACAAACGCTTTCCAAAGCACCGCGGCAACGCGCACTAAAAACTGAAATTAGATAAAAATGTGAATATCTCGTAAACTATCCCTCCAAAATATCGATAATGTTACATCAATGGAAAGGAAATTTAATTTCCTATCCGCTGATGCAAGAAAATATGGGTGGTTCGATTTAAAAAAAAATCAAGTTATCCATGTTTGAAAAAAATTATTTTCGGAGCGATAGAAATTATTGAATTCTAAAAGCAAGATTTTTGGCAATGAATAAGAATGATGCGGTACCCTTTTCGGAAGTAAGAAACGGTATCCGTCTTCGAGATATTGAAAGTTTACGGAGGTACTGCAAACGTCATTTTTTCTAAAAAATGTCAAATAACTCAGAAGCAATGCGACGTGGACCCATAGTATGGTTATTAAAGTGACCTTTAAATTCAACGAGGAATTCAAAAATGTAATAATACATAGGTTGTTCTGTTTAAAATAATGAAGTTGGCATAAGTTTCCGGTATAACCGGAAGTCCGCCATTTCTGAAAATAATTTTAAAACATGTAGTTTATGACTGTGGCCAACCTTTATATAAGATATTTTTTCGTATTTGTAATAGTAAGGGAGTTATGGAGCAATATACATATGTATATATATATATATATATATATATATATATATATATATACAGGGTGATCGGGTTAAAATTCAGGAGGTCATTAGAAGTATCAGCGTAAAGCTTAAGCATACCCCTATGCATAACGTCAATATTACTTGCTTCGTACTAAAAATGGCGCCAGTAGGCATTGTCAAATGTCATAGTGTTCAACCAATAATTTTCGAAAAAATTTAAATCTCAAAAACTATTAAATTTAAGTATAGGAACATTGATAAAATTTCTACTTAAATGGCGGGTACAATTCGAATATGCCATAAAAGGGTACGATTCCATTTAAAATAACAAAGTTGATGGCTACTTCCGGTATAACCGGAAGTGTAGTCATCATGAAAATATTTTCCTTAAATAGAATATGAATCACTTAGTTCAGATACAAACTTTCAGAAATCAGCCATGGCTGGAACTCCTAATACTTCTAATGAATGGTTTCGACCAATCACTTATATATATATATATATATATATATATATATATATATATATATATATATATATATATATATATATATATACATATACGGTGTTTCTAACTTCATGCGAAAAATTCAGGAGGTCATTACTCGTATGAAATTATGATGGGTCTTTCCTATAACAGAATTTCCTCAGCCCACTCCCTTCCGATATATCACCCCCAAAAGGTGGTGAGCAAAATTGAGTTTTTATTTTTTTCTCAAATTTAAGACTAGCTACTGTATTGACTTAGAATTGTGGATAGAAATTGTAAAATATATATTTGATTTCACCCATTTTGCACATGATGGTAATATCTACAGGTAATTGTTAGGCGTTCATGTAGGAGCTACCATTACACCAATTCTCAGCCAACTTGTTACGGACAACCCCTTGGATCGGGTTTTGCGACAGTTGCCATTTACACCTGCTTTCATACAAAAAATTTTACACAATATGACAAGTACCATACCGCTGACGACCAAATATGAAATACGTTAAATATATTTTATTTCATACTGTACTGTAATATTGGGTTTTACGGAACAGTGTAGTCGATAGTAAAACATTTTTACGGTAGGGTAGGATTTTTAGGGAACTCAATTCAAAGCTCGCTTTATTAAATTCATAAACTTCTTCTCGGGTGAGAACTTGTGCTTGTTTAGCCTGGTGTCCAACTGAATGATGTTTTAAAAACAGTTTCAATCTTGCAAATGTTGAAATATCAAAATTCTCAAGGACAAGCATTGATTTTACTATCGAATATTTGCTCGATAGAGAAGAACCGCAGTATTTTTTGGACTAGAAATGGACCAAATTGTACTGAAACTATGTATTTATAACGGAAAGCTACTCACCAAATCATATAAATATGCCAGTCCCCCATCAATTATTTTCACTTCGTGTTGCCGCCGCCATTCATTCAACACCTTGTATTCTTCATTGTAACGCTCCTCAAACTTGAGGAGAATAAGTTTTGATGTAGCTGCTTTGCTTTTTTCTAAGATTTCGTCAGAATTCTTCGAATTTTCGTCAAACATTTTTCCTTCTTTGACTGATCGCAAATTGTAAACAAACAACCCTATCACCCCTAGCAACGCCGCTAATGACGATAATTATCCATTTTGGCTTGACGAAGGTTTGAACTAATCCATTTTTGGTTCTTCTTAATATTAAGTGAGTTTCAGTATGAAATAAAGTACGTTACGCTATGCGTCCGTTACCCAGATACTACGTATTCATTACGAAAACAAATTCGAATGAATTACTTTTTCGTGCGTAATATCCGTTCTACCGGACTTATAACGTATATAACTATAACAGTTACTATCCACACAGCAAAGGTGGAGAACTACAGAAGAACTGCGCCCTTTTTAGATAATCTACTCGTTGGGTGTGGGTCCAACATCATTAGTTTCGATTGGTGCCAAAAAGGTATACACTCTGGTCGTTACTTTAATTACACCATCCTCTCAAACAAAAAATGACTTTACTAAAAGCTTTAAAATACAGAGTTTCCACTATAGCTGTTGTCTCTTTCATCACCAACAAGGAAATTATCGTTGAGAACTCATATCCTGAAATCTTGGTTAAGAAAATTCTATTCTCTCAGGAAAACCTTTCCATGCGGTTCCATAATAATATACCCCTTACAACAATTACACATTCAAAACCAATATAATAAAGTATGCAGAGGTTTTACGTATTTAGAAAACATCACTCCACAAATCGAACACGTACTAAAACCCTTTCAAATAATAGTTGCTAATAGACGCCTGAACACACTCACTCCTTGTTCTCAGCTTTGGAGGATAAACCACATCTTCTCTTATTTTCCAACATTGTATACGCGATAAACTGCATAAAATTTTCGAGCATTTGCATCGTAGAAATCTCTCAATTTCTCAAAAGTAGGATTTATTGCTACAAATCTGCTAAAAGTACAAAATATTTGAATGTCAATTGGAAACTCATTCCGTTGAGAATAATCATCTTTAGGACTTCGAAAATCTAAAAATATTAGCTAAAGAAGGAAACCTTTCAAAACGTATGTTCCTTGAAATGTGCCATATGAATAATAATAAATTTTCAACAAATAATAGAGTTGTCATTATTAATCTGGGAACAATATACAATTACTTATTAAACATAGATGTTGTTCCATAGACAGTCCACATTTCAACATTTCATTCTTTTCACTCATGGGGACCCTTTTAAATCTCCCGCCTTTAAACTTTATTCCAAGTTGGTACTTCTATCTTTTTCTATTTGGTAACTTTTCTTATCTAAACACAGTTGTGACATTCAAATTCAAAAAGGAACTTTCACTTGTCTTCCACCTTTCCAATTGTTAAATTAAATGTAGATTTTCATGCTTGTAATATTGTTAATTGCTCTTGTTCATTACAATAACTAATTGTTCCCCTTCTTACGTAGTTAGAAAACGTTTTAGATGTTGACCCCACCAAGATTCCCCTTTCATTATTTCACCCAATCGCGTTAGATCTCTGATTATATAAGAGTAAACGCGACACCAAAAATGGGTTCCTTGTTATATTATTATCTTTGATCATTTCGATCTTGACTTTTACTCCGACCTGGTTGGAATTAGAAGACGTTTTTTGTACCTGACAACCCATTTAGGAGTGATATAAAATTTTACGATCATGTTTACTAGCCCAGTTTCAGTTAGAATACTTCTTTTCTGCCTTGGCAGAATATTAATCGATCCCGTCTGCAAAACACCACCACAGTCGTACACTTACTCGGGTGTATGCCCAGCGTAAACAAACATACTAGAACACAAAATCCTAGTCTTTGCTTTTAGGTTGCCGCCTGAAAAGTATTGAGAATACCTTGGGAATGTCCGCAAGGTGTATTCCTGTGTAGATACCTTCCTACCTGGCTTGCCATAAATGTGTACGCCTGTTGAGTCTAACATCCTTGTAATTAACCAAGGGGTGTATGACCGTTTGATTAATTAACGTATGCAGTCAAGAAGTACAGACAATCGCATAATAATTTCCAGAGAATTCCATTTCGGTAAAAATAAATCTTGTATTCCAGACATTAAAAAACGTTTTATTTTTGTGTCTAGATGAATAATTAAACCAGTCACTGTCCTTAATACGAATATCCTGTGTTTCGTATCCAGAATACTGAATAAAATATTACAACCTGCTTCCTAAAGGAATAAATAAGTTCCACAAATATAAACCATTTTTCATAAGCCCTGAAGATTCCCATATAATTCTGCATCTTTATTTGAAGCGATAAAAGTAAATCGCAGTTGTAAATAAAATATAAAACCGCTACTATACGTTTTAAGATAGATGCAAATTTTTCGGAATTCGTAGAAGTGATGGATGAACCCATTAACATTTTTCCATTTTTTTACGTTGTCTATAGTTTAAAAACCAAAACTCGTAAGAAATAGTATTTTATTTTATTCGTAAATAAAATGGAGAAAGAACAGCTTGACCTAGTAAACTAGAAAATAGAGCGCAATTGCTCTCGTAAATACGATTACTGTTATCACTTCCTATTGAGTTCTTCTCGGAATAAATTTACATAAATTTCTTCGTACATCCAGATGTTAACTACTACTTCGTTAACGTAAATACTATTTTAAAAAACGGAGTTACGTATGTTTGAAAATTTTAAAATTCGGCGCCCTCTATTTGGTACCCCCTGTCTTCGGTACCATTTTCCACAGATGGAAAAGTTGCTTAATCTGATAGTGAAACCGCACATCTCTAAATTATACAGTTCCTGAGATATTCGATTTTTTAAAGACTGCAACAGACGTCAATTTTTACAAAAAAAAAGTCGAACTACTTGAAAACAGTCTATTTTAGACCTTACATGTGATACATAAGGTTGATCTAAAATGAAGCGTAGAATCAGAATATGCAATAATATACATTGTGTTCCGTTTAAAATAGAAAAGTTTGGCTGCGCCTTGGCTGAACGAAACACCTTGTATGCTCAAAAATATTTTTACGTGACAGAAAACTTGACTATGTACAACTTTTATATAAACAATTTATATATATATATATATATATATATATATATATATATATATATATATATATATATATAGGGTGAGTCAGTTTTTTGTAGACAAACTTTAACAGGAGATAGAACACGTGTTTCTAAAAGAAAAGTTACTATAAACAATGTCGTAGATGGCTTCGTTTCCGAGATACAGGGTGTTGAACATAATTTTTTTTTTCCCCAAATTTTCATTATAACTCATAAACGAATGCTTAGATTTCTTTCATGTTGGTGGGATAATGTCTATTAATTAAGGGGCATAAAATAAGCGATAAGAATGTTCACAAACTTGCACAGTGGCGGAATGGAGGGGGTGCTCAACTCCTTTCATAAACAGAACTTCTACGCCAATGACTATTTTTTAAAAAAACTGTTATTTTCATTATCTACATACAGTTTAACAAAAATAATGCACCTTCTTCTGTTTCGAAATTCCTGTGCGTTTCCAAGTTATTTTGATTTTTAGTGTTTGATGTGGTACTAAGTTAAGTAATGTGGTTTATGTGAATAATTGAATATAAAGTTTTTAATAAAAAAGATATAATAAAACATTTAGAGCCATTTTAGTACCTAACGATCGTTTCTTTAAAATTTCAAATACATTTTCATTTATAAATAGGTAGGTTATCGGTTTTTTTTAGTATCCATTGTTATTATCCTCGTATAAAAAGAAATGCATGATTATTATTGTTATGCGGTCAATACTTTCTGTATAATTATGTATGTATCAATTTCGCCATAAACATGTATGTAGTTTTTAAGTGAGATTCTAATAAGTTATAGACCACTGCTCACTTGCTCTCATTAAAGAGCCGCCACTGTATCAAGCCATACTCAAATACAAGACTTTTGTAAATTGAAATCTGTTTAGTACACTAATTTTAACAATCCTTATTTATTATTGCAACAATACTTAATTAATAATTGTGAAATTAATAAGAATTCTTAGCAATAACGATTTATATATAAATAACAATAACACTAGTATAATAAAATTAGACACTTTGTTCAAAATGTAAACCGTCCTTTTCAATACACATTTCACAGCGACGTACAATAGAACGTATTAAGTTAATTAAATGATGCACCCTTATTTCATTGCAAGCATCTCTGATGCGATTGTGAAGTTCTTCAAGTGTATTAACCGGAGTGGTATACACTTTTTCCTTCATGAATCCCCATACAAAAAAGTCAAGTGGCGTTAAATCGGGGGATCTAGGAGGCCACGCCACTGGACTTCTACGACCTACCCACCTCGCCGGGTAGTTATTGTTTAGCCAATTTCTTACATTTCTGCCATAATGGGCCGGACATCCATCAAGCTGAAACCAAGAATGTCCTCTTAAATTCAAAGGAATGTCTTCCCACATATTAACATGTTATTCTTCTAAAAATTGTAGGAAATTTTCTGAAATTACACGTTGTGGCAAGAAATAAGGTCCGAACACGTGGTTGCCGTAAATTCCAATCCAGACATTTGTACTAAATTCATGTTGAAAGCTTCTTGGTCGAATGGCTTGTGGGTTTTCATGTGTCCATATATGCAGATTGTGAAAGTTTACGATACCACGACGAGTAAAACAGGATTCATCAGTCCACAGTATGTTGGATAAGAAATCTCTATTATTTTGAATGGAGTTAAGAACCCACCTACAATAATTAAGTTTTCGTTCGGCGTCACCTGGACATAAACCATGAACAGGTTGAAAATGATATGGGCGTCTGTGATCCCGTTTTAAAACCCGGGAAACTTTACTTTGGGAAATACCAAGAGCAACAGCAGTACGTCGAGTATTTGTCGTGGGGTTCCTATTAAATTCACGCAATATACCCTCTCCAATTCTATCTCCTCCACGGTTGTTCTGTCGGCCCCCATGTACATTTTTCAAACCCTGGTTAACGAATCGACGATGGATACTCACAAAAACGGAATGATGAGGTTGTCGTCTATTTGGAAATCTTCTCCGATACTCCCTGGCTGCGTACCTTGAATTTCCATTTTCGAACCCATAAATAAAATGAATGTCGGCTTGTTCGTTATTTGTAAATGTAAACGGCATGTTGCACTAATTAAAAGCTGGCAAATCAAATAAAATAACTTTTTGAACTTAAAAACAATAATTAATAATAGTGAAATTATTCAAGATGAAGCAAGTATTTGTAAAAAGTCAAACTGTCGTTTCAAAATATAAAATTTAATACTTACTTTTTTCCAAGGAGTATCATATTTTGTTGCAATGAAATAAGGGTGCATCATTTAGTTAACTTAAGACGTTCTATTGTGCGTCGCTGTGAAATGTGTATTGAAAAGAACGGTTTACATTTTGAACAAAGTGTCTAATTTTATTATACTAGCGTTATTGTTATTTATTTATAAATCGTTATTGCTAAGAATTTTATTAATTTCACAATTATTAATTAAGTATTGTTACAATAATAAATAAGGATTGTTAAAATTAGTGTACTAAACAGATTTCAATTTACAAAAGTCTTGTATTTGAGTATGGCTTGATACAGTGGCAGCTCTTTAATGAGAGCAAGTGAGCAGCGTCTATAACTTATTAGAATCTCACTTAAAACTACATACATGTTTATGGCGAAATTGATACATACATAATTATACAGAAAGTATTGACCGCATAACAATAATAATTATGCATTTTTTTATACGAGGATAATAACAATGGATACTAAAAAACCGATAACCTACCTATTTATAAATGAAAATGTATTTGAAATTTTAAAGAAACGATCGTTAGGTACTAAAATGGCTCTAAATGTTTTATTATATCTTTTTATTAAAACTTTATATTCAATTATTCACATAAAGCACATTACTTAACTTAGTACCACATCAAACACTAAAATCAAAATAACTCGGAAACGACAGGAATTTCGAAACAGAAGAAGGTACATTATTTTTGTTAAACTGTATGTAGATAATGAAAATAACAGTTTTTTAAAAATAGTCATTGGCGTAGAAGTTCTGTTTATGAAAGGGTTGAGCACCCTCCACTCCGCCACTGTGCAAGTTTGTGAACATTCTTATCGCTTTTTTATGCCCCTTAATTAATAAACATTATCCCCAACATGAAAAAATCTAAGCATTCGTTTATGAGTTATAATGAAAATTTGAGAAAAAAATTATATTCAACACCCTGTACTTGAAACAAGCTTCTACGACATATGTTTATAGGAACTTTTCTTTTAGAAACATCTGTTCTATCTCCTGTTAAAGTTTGTCTACAAAAACTGACTCACCTGTATATATATTATATATATATATATATATATATATATATATATATATATATATATATATATATATATATACTATAGAAATTGTTTTTAATGAACGCACAGAAGTTCAATTTAATAATCATTAATTGTATTTTATTTAAAATTAACATTTACATACAGTAAAGATTAACTCGAGGACATGAACGCTCCACTTTGTAGGCTCTTCCATCTGAGCTATCGAGGAGGCAAGTCACAATCGATTCAAACTTTAACTGTGTGTACTTCCCTAGTTATGATGTATTATAATTTTTATACACAGAATGATAAAAGTTAATTTTCAATAAAATACAATTAATCATTATTAAATTGAACTGCTGTGCGTTCATTAAAAACAATTTCTATAGTTATCTATTACTGTTGCATAAAGAAAATAAAAATTAACAATCAGTCACGTGTTGTCATGTGCGAAACCTTAGCGAATTGCGGGCTCACATGACATTCACAGAAAGTTGACTGCATCCTTCATTCTCTGTACAAAACTTATAATACATCGTAACTAGGGAAGTACATACAGTTCAAGTTTGAATCGATTGTGGCTTGCCTCCTCGATAGCTCAGATGGAAGAGCCCCATCTGTAGTAAAGTGGAGGTCGTGAGTTAATGTCCCACTCGAGTTAATCTTTTACTGTATGTACTTTAAAAGTTAATTTAAAAAACACAATTAATGAATATATATATATATATATATATATATATATATATATATATATATATTTTATTTTATTCGTAAATAAAATGGAGAAAGAACATTGACCTAGTAAACTAGAAAATAGAGCGCAATTGCTCTCTTACGATTACTGTTATCACTTCCTATTGAGTTCTTCTCGGAATAAATTTACATAAATTTCTTGTACATCCAGATGTTAACTACTACTTCGTTAACGTAAATACTATTTTAAAAACGGAGTTACGTATGTTTGAAAATTTTAAAATTGGCGCCTCTATTTGGTACCCCTGTTCGGTACCATTTTCCACAGATGGAAAAGTTGCTTAATCTGATAGTGAAACCGCAATCTCTAAATTATACAGTTCCTGAGATATTCGATTTTTAAAGACTGCAACAGACGTCAATTTTACAAAAAAAAAGTCGAACTACTTGAAAACAGTCTATTTTAGACCTTACATGTGATACATAAGGTTGATCTAAAATGAAGCGTAGAATCAGAATATGCAATAATATACATTGTGTTCCATTTAAAATAGAAAAGTTTTGCCTTGGCTGAACGAAACACCTTGTATGCTCAAAATATTTTTACGTGACAGAAAACTTGACTATGTACAACTTTTATATAAACAATTTATATATATATATATATATATATATATATATATATATATATATCATATATGAGTCAGTTTTTGTAGACAAACTTAACAGGAGATAGAATACATGTTTCTAAAAAGAAAAGTTCCTATAAACATATGTAGTAGGTGGCTTCGTTTCCGAGAGGTAGTATATACCACTCCGGTTAATACACTTGAAGAACTTCACAATCGCATCAGAGATGCTTGCAATGAAATAAGGGTGCATCATTTAATTAACTTAATACGTTCTATTGTACGTCGCTGTGAAATGTGTATTGAAAAGAACGGTTTACATTTTGAACAAAGTGTCTAATTTTATTATACTAGTGTTATTGTTATTTATTTATAAATCGTTATTGCTAAGAATTCTTATTAATTTCACAATTATTAATTAAGTATTGTTACAATAATAAATAAGGATTGTTAAAATTAGTGTACTAAACAGATTTCAATTTACAAAAGTCTTGTATTTGAGTATGGCTTGATACAGTGGCGGCTCTTTAATGAGAGCAAGTGAGCAGCAGTCTATGACTTATTAGATCTCACTTAAAACTACATACATGTTTATGGCGAAATTGATACATACATAATTATACAGAAAGTATTGAACGCATAACAATAATAATTATGCATTTCTTTTTATACGAGGATAATAACAATGGATACTAAAAAAAACCGATAACCTACCTATTTATAATTGAAAATGTATTTGTAATTTTAAAGAATCGATCGTTAGGTACTAAAATTGCTCTAAATGTTTTATTATTTATTTTTTATTAAAAACTTTATATTCAATTATTCTCATAAAGCACATTACTTAACTTAGTACCACATCAAACACTAAAATCAAAATAACTCGAAACGTACAGGAATTTCGAAACAGAAGAAGGTACATTATTTTTGTTAAACTGTATGTAGATAATGAAAATAACAGTTTTTTAAAAATAGTCATTGGCGTAGAATTTCTGTTTATGAAAGGGGTTGAGCACCCTCCACTCCGCCACTGTGCAAGTTTGTGAACATTCTTATCGCTTGTTTTATGCCCTTAATTAATAGACATTATCCCCCAACATGAAAAAATCTAAGCATTCGTTTATGAGTTATAATGAAAATTTGAGATAAAAAATTATATTCAACACCCTGTACTCGGAAACGAAGCCTTCTACGACATATGTTTATAGGAAATTTTCTTTTAGAAACATGTGTTCTATCTCCTGTTAAAGTTTGTCTACAAAAACTGACTCACCTGTACATATATATATATATATATATATATATATATATATATATATATATATAACTATAAAATTGTTTTTAATGAACGCACAGAAGTTCAATTTAATAATCATTAATTGTATTTTATTTAAAATTAACATTTAAAATACATAAAAAGATTAATTCAGTGAACATGAACCACGACTCCACTTTGCTAGTGGGTTTCCATCTAGCTATGAGTAGGAAGTCACAATCGATTCAAACTTTAACTGTGTACTTCCCTAGTTATGATGTATTATAATTTTTATACACAGAATGAGGGATACAGTCAACTTTTATGTACTTGATAAAAGTTAATTTTCAATAAAATACAATTAATGATTATTAAATTGAACTGCTGTGCGTTCATTAAAAACGATTTCTGTAGTTATCTATTACTGTTGCATAAAGCAAATA
This sequence comes from Vesta saturnalis, assembly GCA_036346205.1. NCBI lineage: Eukaryota > Metazoa > Arthropoda > Insecta > Coleoptera > Lampyridae > Vesta > Vesta saturnalis. The sequence goes on along the minus strand of JARFJB010001131.1, from coordinate 320,117 downwards.
AAAATTAACAATCAGTCACGTGTTGTCATGTGCAAACCTTAGCGAATTGCGGGCACACATGACATTCACATAAAGTTGACTGCATCCTTCATTCTCTGTATAAAACTTATAATACATCGTAACTAGGGAAGTACATACAGTTCAAGTTTGAATCGATTGTGACTTGCCTCCTCGATAGCTCAGATGGAAGAGCCCCATCTGTAGTAAAGTGGAGGTCGTGGGTTCAAGTCCCACTCGAGTTAATCTTTTACTGTATGTACTTTAAAAGTTAATTAAAAAAAACACAATTAATGATATATATATATATATATATATATATATATATATATATATATATTTAAATTTTCCTACGACAATGTACGAAAGTGATTCATATAGCACAATTAACCGTACAGAGAATAATATTTTCACACAATAGTGCGCTTCTCCTTCTCATTGTTGCCAATACGAAAGTAGAAAACACGTATACCTTTTACCTTCGTGTTGCTTTGTTATTAGTTACCTTAGCAACTACCGGTTGACATTGGCCCAATAGGGCGTTCGGTCGCGACCAAATTCGCCACGCTTACTACTATTATTTGACTTTTATGGATGAACAAGTTTAAGTATTCTGGTAATCGTCTTTAAATTCATAATAATTGCAAAGTACACTGTGTGTTAGGACAAGATTATGATTCCTCAATAAAAATTAAAAAATCGTGCACTCGCGGGGTTCTCTACCACTTTCACAGTTAATTATGTAATATGCTATTTTATTGATGCTAAACATATTTTTAATGAATCAATGTCCAAAATACTAAGTTTTTGTGTAACAATAATAGTAGATTACTCTGTAAGACATATAAGTTGATCATTATTAAACTCAGCCGAAACTGCAAAATTCAGCGACATATTGATCAACTTACACGTATACTAATTTATCTTCAAATCTCAAATAAGTCTCCTTCGGACTGATGACTGATAACAAGTGTGCGTCATTCCGACAGATTGCTTCTAACTGAAATTTTCTATCAAAATCACATTGTCCTATATCCATTATTAGTTTCAACTTCAGTCTCATTATTAGGCTGAAATGAATAATGGTGCGACGCGTATGTGATTTGAAATATACAAATAAAAAACAACTTAAATTATCAAAATTGAAAGTAATAATAACAAGTTTATTCAGTCTCTTTAAGATAAATAGTTATTTTCGTAACTATTGCGCTGTTTACACATTTCTTGATGCGAGGCTGTTCTTTTTTACCCGAGGCGTAGCCGAAGGATAAAATATAAGGCCGAGCACCAAAAATGTGACAGCGCACGTGTTTCGAATAAAATTTTTTGTAATCGTCTACATAAGATTAGAAATAAAATAAATTTATCCCAAACATCATGGGACATTCACAATACAGGACATCGCTCATTACTGATTGTTCGTATTGTTTTGACCAGTAATTCTTTTTACGTTCGTGCTAATTATGGTACATTTAATTTACTTTTGCCAATAATTTTATTAACTCAATTTTACCTAATAGCCCTACATCTACAAAGCAATTATTCCACTGACTGAGAATGCACGAAATGTTTCTCAGGAGCATAATTCAGACCGGTTGTAAATTGGAAAGTTCCCCTAAGTGTGCGTAATGAATTATGTTTAGCGATTATCTTTGTTGCGATCTTTTGAGTTATCGTGACCTAAACAAAACTACATTACCCTTTTATTCTTTATTTCAATTTATTGAACATTTTCGATTTATGGCGGCCGAAAGAAAATCAGACTTACCATGTAACTTCCTACCCTGCAAATGCACCTCTACTAAAAATGATTGGAGTCCATATATTTAGGTCATAAATACGTTTATTAAATTTTAATGCCATCGTTTCTCAAGTTTTTTCATGTCGTTACCAAAAGATTCATTACAGGCACATATACACGCCACGCACGCACACAACACGCACACGACACGCACACACACGCACACACACACACACGTACAGACAGCGCCACGCACACGACATCACACGCCACATGCACAGCATCATGCACACGCACACGCACGCACGCAACACGCAAGAATAGACAATGCCAGACACCCTCCCAATCCTTTTTTACGTCACAGCCACCGCACTTTCACTTTTATATGCCCACGTGGAGACCGGATTTTAACCACCTTATTTTACTCGCTTACGTGTAGACGTATTTTTCAAACCCTATTTTGCTAGCATCCACGTGTGAGATTTCCGCATTCTTCAAACTGCTGGAAATTAAATTTATTTCCTAATTATTTAATTATATAACCTCGTTGAGACCGTAAATAAACCTTTCTTTTCGAAGGCCCTTTTCAACCTAATTATGGTTTTACACTACATCCATGTGAGACCGTATTTTTAACCCTAATTAAGGATAAACTTTGACAGCAATTTTTATGACCACTAATTAAAATCCTTTTGATTTTTAATGGTTAATACGTGCAAGGACCGTATTACCCTTATTTTTATGATTTCTTTTGGGGTTAAATTTATGGCTGTATTAAGGACCTTTGACAGCTAGGACTTTTTGTGGTTGCTAACATGAGGACTGGGGTGGCTGGTCTTGGCTTGGGGTTGTATTTAGAGGTGGGACTGGGGCATGTAGAGTTAGGGTTGGAGCTTAAAGGCTGGTCTAGGGGTAGGGTTGTTTTCTGAATTATCTTTAGCCTTAATTAAGGTCCTTTGGTTGTAACCCATGGAGGTTAGGCAATTGTGCTCTTTTAAATTGTATCTTGTAAGATCGTTCTCTCTCTCTCTCTCTTCTCTTTCACCCTCGTTTCTCTGCTTATCTCGCTTCACACAATCACAAGCATGGACACTCAAATGCTCAAACACACAAACATACAAACACGCAAACACACAAAACGAAAAAACACGAAAACGAATTAAGGCTAGGAGCTAGAATTAGCCCTCAAGGAGTTAGGAGTTTATAAATAAAGAGTTTACTTGCTATATCTTTTATTCCTTATATCCAAATGGAAGAGTATCAAAATTTTCTATTCTACGTCGCTTAGAATAACTTATCCTATACTGTTTAGATTCGGGCCTACTTAATACATTATAACAACTATCTCTAACAATTTTTCTGTCATTATATACAAACAAAGAGTCTTTACTATTGCTAAGCACCATATCTTTCATCGATTCAAAGTTTATTACGGGAGTTTTATAGTTTAAAGTTATTTTCTATTTTGTTTAACATTTCTTGATGCAGGCTGTTCTTAGGGTGCCGAAGGATAAAATATAAGGCCGAGCACCAAAATGTGACAGCGCACGTGTTTCGAATAAAATTTTTGTAATCGTCTACATAAGATTAGAAATAAAATAAATTTATCCCAAACATCATGGGACATTCAATACAGGACATCACTCATTACTGATTGTTCGTATTGTTTTGACCAGTAATTTTTTACGTTCGTGCTAATATGTACATTTAATTTACTTTAAATAATTTATTAACTCAATTTTACCTAATAGCACATCTACAAAGCAATTATTCCACTGACTGAGAATGCACGAAATGTTTCAGGAGCATAATTCAGACCGGTTGTAAATTGGAAAGTTCTAATGTGCGTAATGAATTATGTTAGCGATTATCTTGTTCGATCTTTTGAGTTATCGTGACCTAAACAAAACTACATTTCCTTTATTCTTTACGCAGATCCACCTAACAAAATCACTTAGTCTAGACATTTATGTGATAAATACGTATGTCAAATTTCAATTTATTGAACATTTTCGATTTATGGCCAAAGAAAATCAGACTTACCTGTAACTTTACCCTGCAAAATGCACCTCTACTAAAATGATTGAGTCCATATTTAGGTCATAAATATGTATTAAATTTTAATGCCATCGTTTATCAAGTTTTTCATGTCGTTACCAAAGGATTCATTACAGGCACTTATACACGCACGCACACGCACACGCACACACACAGCACGCACACGTAAAACGCACTGCACACGCACAGCACACACAAAGCAACGACACGCTACAGTCACGCGCACCAGCATACAGCACCAATTCACACGCGCGCAGAGCACACGAACAATCCATGCACGCACACGCACACACAGCACGCACGCACGCACACGCACACGCAAACGCACACGCACACGAACACGCACACGCACACGCAACACGACACACACGCACACACACACGCACACGCACACGCACACGCACACGCACACGCACACGCACACGCACGACGCACACACACACGCACACGCACACGCACACACGCACGTATGACACACGACGACACTATCCATGCACGCACGTAAGCACATTTCATTATCATACTGTAACATGTTTCAAAAACCACTTTTTTTGGTTTTAGGTCATCTCAAAACTGATATTTTCTGTCTCAGCCGATTACAATCACTTTTGCTTTAAGTGAGAAAATTCAAATTATTCAGTTTTTATAAACTTGAACTTTTGAAAGTTTTTATAATCTACGTATAAACGCAAAATAGAAAAATAGATTATACGCAAAGGACCCTGCACACCTCTTATGGGTTTTTAGACCACAGTCAAATTTAATGAAATTTTAATATGTTATAGACTAAAACTATCTGAACAATATTTGTCATTGGACCAACTTAATATAATAGCTAGTTTTTGATATACAGGGCGTTAAAGTAATAGTGCCTAATAGGATATTACATAGTATACTTTTTGTAATTTTATTATTCTGTACTTTCTAACATTTTATACAGGGTGTTTCAACAAAATAGTATTAAATATGATTATTTACATGATAAAAGTAGAACTTATACATAAAATAAACAACCTAATATTTGCATGATTTATATACAAGAAACGGAACATTTAGACGGCAGCATGTTTGTTTAAAACATCTTGAGTAGCGCTAGCACTTTGATTTGCGGTAGCCTAATAACTTCTTCGTGCCTTGCATAGCCCAAAACCAAATAACTGCTGCTATATGTGCACACAGTCCTATAGTTCGCGCTCCTGTTTTGCATTGACAATAGTATCCAAATATAGGACCATCTTCTTGTTCAGCATCATTACCAGGAACAGGGTTATAGCTAATGATTATTTGATATTTAATTTGATTTCTATGTCTAGATCTAATTCTAAGCCGAACGAGATTTAATTCGTTGAAAGTCGTATCAATTTCGAAAAAGTAGTTGCCCAGTTGGTGATTGTTATCCTGTATGTAAGAAGGTGCTAGTTTAAGTTGGAAAGTTCCGTAAGTTATGCGTCTTAATTGAACTATATTTAGAACTGGAAAATGTTCTAATTGGTTTTGTTCTAAAGGTGCCCATCTGCCGTGCAGCCTCAACAAGCCTTCATTTTCCGCTCTAGCTTGTACATGATTAGGTTCTTTACCATTTGAAGCATTTCTTATGCTAGTTCTTCATTTGCTTCTTCCATATGTAATGGTGGATGGTAGCGGTTTATTAGGGCACAGGCAACACGGAAAAATGTCCGCAAATTGGGTATTAGGGCAATTGAAAAGCAGTTACGAAAAATTTTAAATATTGACTGAACGTGTCCGTTCCGAGCTTCTACTACCCACCTTTGCTTAGTAATAATTCTGCTAGCGTTGGCTTTACAGTTGGCAATTGACGTCTACCTTCTAGCGCTGGTGGAATTTGCTCAGATATGCCAATATTATTTAAAATTCGAGCATCTCGGTAGCCTCTATCCACAATCACAACATCGCCAGGTTGCAGCCAGTATCTTAGTTCTTGATCCTGATTATATTGGTATCTTAATATACATCATTATTTCTTGGGTCGGAAAGGTATGGACCATGAACATCCAAAATATATCCATCTGGGGCAACAACTAGCACTGGCTTAACAAGATGGCAATGTTTGTGAACTGAATAGGACTGCCTGAGGGTCTGAAACTTTTGCTACGCTCTATGTTAACATAAGTGGCATCGATACAAATAATGGCTTTTGGGTTTTCAGGTTCCTCATTAAATAACTCATTTGCAAATCTGTTAACGTGTTCAGCAATAAATTGGTTACGGTTTATATGACGAGGTCCTAAATTCTGGGGCACAAAATTATTGGATAATGATTCCTTAACTTATTGAATTGTCAATGAGACACCCTGCCTGCTACCATAAGAAAACATCGCCGCTAAAACGTGTTTTAAAGTCCTTGACGTAATTTACATAAAAAATACAGTAAATCTTTTTTTAACTTCTCCTTCTTCCGTAAATATTAACATTCGCACAAAGGTTGAACAATTCCGAAATTGATCCCTGTTTAAGGATGACAGCGCACTTAGCTCCTCATCACTGAAATTGTTTTCATCCGAAAAGTTTCATTTTTGTGTTACTTTCTCGTATTCTTGTCAACAACTGATCCAACTCTGCCCTTTTAAATTGTATGCCTTTTAATGGACCTTATACCATTTTCTAATGGAAAAGTAATAAACCATTCGCATCAAGATGAACAGGACAAACCTTACAAATACGAGGTATGTATACTCCCTTTCGCATAAAAATATTTGTCCTTGCCTGTCCTGATAAATGTTGAATATTTGCAGCATTATTGCATATTAAACAACGATTAGCACTATATTTAGAGGAAGCTTCATAATTGTTGGATCTGGATCACTTTCATAGACCTGAATTTCATCTATGATACCTTGATTGCAATTTGTACATGGCCTGGTATTACCATTGGCGGAAGTGAAAGTTCCTGTCGTCTTCTCTGAGCAATGTTTATCTTCTGGTCGGCATTTTGTCGTAAAATGGTCATTTGTCTGGGATTCCCACTATTTCACATAACACTGAAAGTTTAATCGATAAGCCATTTTAATGCAAACTTAAATAATGACTTTAAAGAAACTTAGTTACAGGTGACATTGTCATTTTAAGTAACTGGTTGTTATTAACATTCGAAAGTGTAGATATGTATCAGGCTTATGGCTGTATCTGTAATTTTTAATAGTATTAACTACTAATTTTTATTAAAACACCATGTATAGAATGATAGAAAGTACAGAATAATGAAAAATTACTAAATAGTATAACATGTAATTGTAACACTTGTGTATATCCATGCTAAAACTTACTGAAAAGCCATAATGCTTATTAGGCACTACCACTTTAACGCCCTGTATATCAAAACTAGCCATTAGATTAAGTTGGTCCAATGACAAATATTGTTCAGATAGTTTTAGTCTATAACATACTAAAATTTCATTAAATTTGACTGTGGCCTAAAAACCCATAAGAGGTGTACAGGGTCCTTTAAAGGTTTAAACAGAACTATACTCACTCACGTGTGAACTATTTGGTAATTGCAATTTCGTATTACAAAATGTTTGAAAATTGATCTCAAGTACACAATTGTTAAAGGTAGACCAACAATTTGTATACAGGGTGTGGTATTAGTTCGACAAATTGAATTTGCTGCTAAACTGTGTACAATAGAAAAAAATGTTTTATACAAAACTGCTTAAATTCAAGCACGCTATAACCTAATAGTGTATTGTGTAACAAGTGCAGAAAATTGCTAATTTCTCACGAGTTTGAAAAAGTTGCGCAATTCAAACGAGTGAGAAATTAGTTTTACGTGTTGCACTATACTTTTCTACAACCACATCATATAAAACTGTATATAATTTTATTTTCAAAGAAATTTATTACCCATTTAAGTTTATTTATTGAACAGTAACTTATCTAAGAATTTCACGTTAAAATTTTTAGTTATAGTTAACCGTAAAATTAGAACAATTTTAAATAACAATTTTTTAAAGTATTAGATGTAGGATCGCTAGATAATTGTGTACTTGATGTTGACGGAGAAACCGAATGTAGTATTTTGTTTGCAACATTCATTTTGGAGTACAAAGAGTCATCGACATAAGCTTCGGCGACGCTGTTAGATTGCCAACCTCCATGTTAGCAGGTGAGCTCCTGCATTTTCTAACATGGTTGCCGAAGTTCGCCGAAATGTGTGCCCCGTCTGCAATTCTGGATTCGGTAACTTTAAAAATGATGCAGTTTCTTGAGGCATTTTACCAGTTTTGTTTATTCCTACCACTTGCCGTGTGCATTTTCCTTTTTGATAATTAAAAAAAAAACTCTTTTCAGATATCTCAGAAGGATGCAATAAAACATATTTCTTGCAGAGGTTATAAAAATTACCGGTAATTGTAAAACTTCTTGAAACTTTTGTTTTAGTGTCGTTTAATTTTATTAGTAAAGCAGAATTTAGATCTTCTAGGTCACTTTTTTTGAATTTCCACAATTCGCCTCTTCGACATGCACCACTAATTGCAATCATCATTGCAAACTGCAATGATAAAAAATATTAAGTATTTATTATTTATTACAATTGTGTGTTATTTAGTTTTACTTTGTTAGTAGATATCGATCATCTGGGGAATGTATAGACCATAAAGTGGAAGCTTTTTTCACTTTTGACATTTCTTCGAAATAAACCATTACAATGTTTTCAGAAATACTTTTGGTTTTATTTTTTTTCTTCCAATCCATAAATTGTTTGTATACATTTTCATATTTTTCTCTTGACGTAGAAAGTAGTAAATTCAACGACAATAAATTAGCTTGTTCCCTGAGTTCTGGAAGTGTATTTTCTATTTCTATATCAGAATTGTCATTATCAGTATTCATATTGTTGTAATTTCGTTTTAAAAATAATTTAGACTGGAAATGTTTGACTTTTACGAAAAATAAACAAGCGACAGTCGCTCGCGAGCTCGCGAGCCTTCGTTGATAGTACATGTCTGAGCTCGTGTCTGAGCATATCTAAATATCGTTGGTATAGCACAGTGGGTATAGTATGTGAAAGGTCTCGTGCTCGATTCCCGACAACTCAGGTTTTTATTATATTATAATATATTATTTTATTAATAATTACCAGCTTCAAAGTGCACTCTAGCTAATTTTCGTTCTCGAAAATTTTTATTTTTATTTTTGGTGTGTAGATATTATATGGTGTGCCGGGAAGTACTTTGCGGCACAGAAATGTCACTTTCCGGCACGCTTATGTCAAATTTCTTATTATGGTGAGAAATGATCAAGTTTGCGAATATAAAAGTATGCAGAAAAGGGAGTTTTGAATAGTGGTTGTAGAAAAAAATATTTTCGCATGTGCATTGTTCCGTAACTGCGGTACATAACCCATATTTCTTATTTTAAATGGAATGGTATAGTTTTTACTGCGGATTTCGTTTATATTGTGAAAAACAACCATTTTCTATTAAACATATCACGTAGCTAAACTTAATGGTTTTTGAAATATTTGTAGATTTAGATAATAAGTTTAAATTTTTCGTCGAAGATGAAACATTCATATTGACGTTACTATGAAATCCACTATATTGTGTAACTTCGCATTTAATTAGTGCTTACATTGACCCTTTAAGAAATACCATGACTTATTTAATCTTTATACATGGTATACCACAAATATGAATGTATTATTTTTTTGTTTCAAATGTAAATAACTGTCTTATCTTAAATACAACACCCTGTATATTATTATATTATTTGATTAAAAATTAAACGACCTACATTTTTGTAATAAGAAAATTTTGTCTATCTGCAACGTTTATTGTAATATTTACAATTTTTATATTTCGATATCAATTCATAACTGTATCATCAATGTGACACGTATAAATATATGATATCCGATATATTGTTAAATTGGTTGAATGGGACTTGACCCAAATTTAACACTTTTTCGTTAACTACAGATTTATACTTATGTACACTATACTTACACTTTACACTCATCAAATACATTTGACCAGTCTGAAAACAGTAACATAGCAACTATTATCTGTTAAAATTTATACAAACGCAATTATAATTCACTGTGGTATAAGGTACTATTTCATCAAATGCAGATTAAAATATGATTTCAAACAATTATGGAAGATGTTCAAAAGCATCATTGACTATATTTCAAAATCCTATGTTTAAAATATTTGTGAACTTTGCTAAGCATTGTTGATGTAATAGATGTGAATACTTCACGGATTTGCTCCTTCATATCCTCCTTGGTGATTGTCGGTGTTTGTTCTCTTTCACATTACTACATAGGGAGAAGTCAAGGATTTGTTACATCTGGAGATCTGGTCGTAAACGCAATTGGTCCAAATCGGCCGATCCACTTATTCTCAATTCTTTCATGTAAATAATTCCGGACAATACGGCTAGTGTGGATGAGAGTCCCATCTTGCTGAAATCTTCCGTTTTCCTGCAACTTTAACAACGCCCAGTTACAAAATTATAATTGGTGTAGCTCATCATCCTCACTAACTAATTGGTGTGTTGTTATGTGGTATGGATGGTATATGTTTTCCTGTTTTAATGTGCGCCTAACTGTGCGAGTACTACGCTCTAGCATGACACCTAATTTTCTTTAACTTGTACTGGACTGCTCAATTACTCCTAATATAGTATTTACAGTTTGAAAATGTAAACTTTCACCATTAACACTCATAATAAAATACTTATCTTTTTTGAATTTTTCAAATTTGACAAAATTGTTTACTACATCTTTAACAATTTTTAACAAACATTGCTACTGACGAAGATAACTGTAAGTGTTATCGAAACGTTTAGATTGTATAATTTAAAATACACCATTAAAAAATCCCAAAAAAGATAAGTATTTTAGTATTTACAGTTGTTTCTTCATTTCTAGCAGACTTCTGTCTTGCATTTTTCTCATATGCAACGCTACCACTACGACTAAACCACCCGATTACAGTTGTAATAGTTCTTACTGATGGGCGTCTTGTTTGAATGCTACTCACAATAGAATTTGTGCCAATAAAATAGTTCCATTGGCTTCGCGAAAATAAATACCATATCTACTAGTTCTCCTTTTTCAAAATGTGCCGGCATTAAAAATAACATAAGATGTTCAAACGTTTCATAAGTATTAATGTGGGCATACCTGCATTTGTCAAAGTTTGATTTATGCGCTTCTTTGTTTTTCATGGCTACTGCTATTACGATAAATTTTATTGCTGGCTAGTGGTTTTAGGAAAATTAAAACAATTTTAGTATAATTCATTAAGGATTGATACAACCTTAAAAAATTGGTACGATAGTTCCCTCACCAAATAAGTAAAAGTACATAAGTATTCACTTTGTCACAAAAATTTTGCGACAGTGTCGAACTGAATTTACATGATTAATATATATATATATATATATATATATATATATATATATATATATATATATATATATATATATATATATATATATATTGTAACATTTTGATGCTATAGTTGGCCATGAAACCTATAAACTCAGTATAAACACGTATTTTCTTGAACGTCGAAGATATAATTGAGCATTCAAAAAGGGCTACTAGATTCTTACTGCTTTACTATAATTATAAATATGTAAATACGCGATTATAATAAATCTAAGGACTTTTACGCAGAAATGCGAAAACTAACAAAAAATTATGCAAATTAGGAGCAATAGTTTATGAAACATATTCAAACTGGGAAAATTTTTTTAATTAGGTAAAATGCATTTTACAGCTTCATAAAAAAATATTAATGGCAATAAAACTTATAAAGAACACTTTATATTTAATTTACAAATAGGCTGAGCCTAATCTGATTTTAAACGTAATTGACCTGTCAAACCTGATTAAAATTATTTTTGTGCAACAATCGTATTGTTTGTTCATTGTGCAAAATATGCAGAAAATCAAAATTTTGAAAACTTTGAAAAATATGATATGCCGATTTGCTTTTGTCAGACTAATGAAAACGCCGACGCAGCAATACATTTGTATTTTAATAGGTAAATGTAGTTTCCTTAGTATTAATTATGATAAGTAAGCAACTTTACATCCATGTAGGTTTGCAGAACGGGGACAACCTAGTAAAATCACGTTTTATAGATTAAAAAGAAATTCAATTAATTATGGATCATTTTCTAAATCCAGGTCAAAAAAATGTAGTAAAAAAAATCGAAGGGATGAGGTTGCCGTTTTAGCCGGTGTGGAGGGTAATCCTAGAATTTCTTGCAGAACTATAAAAAGTAGTATTGGAATTTCGAAAACAAGAATTTAAAGAATACTTTTCCACCATAAATATGAACCATATAAATCTAGGCATGTTCATCTGGCGACGCTGAACGTGGGTTAATATTTTGCAATTGGTACATAAACATATTAAAAATAATACTCAACTTAGGAAGAAATGTCAAATGGTCAGACGAGGCACATTTTAGCAATTCAGGTGTTCTAAACAAGCACAATAGCAGATTCTGGTCTCAAGAAAATAAACACCAAATATTCCCTCAAAGACAACAAGAACGATCTGGACTAAACGTTTCCCGGTTTATATTAGGATCAAAAATAAAATTTTACATTTTCGAAGGAAACTTATAGGCTCCTAGATATTTGGACATTTTAGAAATGGTTGTGCTTGAATTATAGCTCGCTTAAACCAAATTCATTTTCAACAGGATGGAACCCTATCTCACAATGCGCAAATTATATGCCCGTTTTTGGAAAACAATTTTGGTAATAGATGGATTGGCACTAATGTGCCGATAATATGGCCTCCTAGGTCTCCGAACTTATCAGTTTTAGATTTTTTTTTATGGGGTTACTTGGAAAATAAAATGTACCAAACTCATTATGATAACATTGAACGTTTGACAAATGCAGTTAGAGAAGCTTTCAGACATGTACAAGATCACCCTGTATTATTGTGCTTAATATAGAACGAATTGGAAGAGTGTGTGAAGCATGTATAAAGAACCCCATATACTACGATGAAATACGTCGGTTTTAATCGTGGCGATGAAACACGTCGTGCCAAAACCGAAGTGTTTGGCCGAAAAACGACGTGTTTTATCTGTCACAACTTGAAATTCAATACGACGTGTCTACCGGTTGATGTTCCGAATCGTAGTGTGTGGGTATGATTGATAAGAATCGGCGTGTTTATCGTGTTTTAATCGGCGTGCATGCGTTGTATACCTGGTTGAATAAAATTTTGTTCATATAATTAATAAAAATATATAATATTATTATTTTGTAATAATTTTAATAACTAAACAATCCTAAAGAAGTGCCACACAATATATATTTTTTGAAAGCTGAGAGTATGCCATATTATATAATAAAAAAATATACAGGGTGTTCCATTTAAAAAAAAAAAAACTTATTGTGAAGAAACTGGCTTATTGTGGGGAAAACTATGCACGCCTTTAAATTCTACGGAAAATTCTTTATAAAACCCACTTTTCAGGATTTAATAAATTACAAGGCAAAGCAGTTACGAGGGGTGCTTAAAATGTGCAAATTTCGAATTTCGCCCTGTATCTCAAATACTAATAGGTGTATGATAAAGAAAAACGTGGACTGTATTATTAAACAAATAATCTGTATTTTTTTTCTTACTAAATCAGATTAGTTATTCTACATTGTCTTATTGTACAACAAAATGCAGCGGTAAATATTACCATAACTGCTGCCCGACAATAATAATAAAAAAAATGTCATTTTAGCGTCTTTCCTTTTGCTTCGCCCATAGCCAATCCGCGAACACTACACATTGGCGTGGCGTTTTCACTGCACAGTGGCGGCGGGTTAGTTTAATACGTAACGTACCCCAGGCCTTAAAGCCTCAGGCTTTAAAATAAAATATCTAAATAAAGCAAATACAAGTTTTCAAGTTACTTTCACTTTACGAAAAACCTTTAGTCACTATTGGGTAGAGGACAAATTTTAGTAAAGTTGCGTTTAATAGTTCCGGTGGTGGTTAAAATGTCACAAACACGGGTCACATTGTCTTTGCCGGGATAAATTTTTGATATACGACCTAGTCGCTAATTTAACGGTGGTAACTTCTCATCTTTTATTATCACGAGACTGCCGATATTTAGCGAGTCATAATTTGACTTCCATTTTGTTCGTTGCTGAAGGTTTGAAATATACTCCTTGTACCATCTGTTCCAAAAGTTTTGTCGAATCCTTTCGATTTATTGATACCTTGAAAGTCTGTTTTCTTTTACGTCAATTAAGTCATGTTCTACGGTCGCCGTGACCGGTCTTCCTATGAGGAAGTGAGCCGGCATCAATGGGAACTGATCTACAGGATCTGTGGATATTGTAGAAAGCGGGCGCGAATTGAGGATTGCCTCTATTTGGGAAAGTAGGGTGCTAAATTCCTCATAGGTGCAATGAGCATTGCCTAAAACTCTTTTTATGTGATATTTGGTAGCCTTAACCCCGACTTCCCAAAGTCCCCCGAAATGTGGTGCATACGAGGGTCCAAAATACGAACGAATTCCCAGACCGATCACAAAATCTGCAATACAATTTTGTTTCTCTTTTAAAAATATATTCAGTTGCTTAAGCTCGTTGTTTGCCCCAACAAAACTTGAGCCATTATCAGAGTACATATCTGTGGGTTTACCCCGTCTACCAATGAAGCGCTTGAAGGCTAGCAAAAACCTTTCAGTGGACAAGTCTGTCACTCTAAATGAATAGCTTTGCTGGCAAAACATATAAATAAACACAAGTATCCCTTTTCAAGTTTAGCCCCTCGTCCTTCTCTATTTAAAATCATAAAAGGACCAACATAATCTAAACCAGTGACTTGAAATGGAAAACCAGAGACAAACCTGTCTTTAGGTAAATTACCCATGATTGGTTCAAAAATTTTCGCTTTAAATGTAAAACACTGAACGCACTTGTGAACAATAGCCTTTATCAAGTTGCGACCACGAATGATCCAAAATTTTTGCATAGTGCTATATAAGGTCTGCTGTGGTCCAGCATGTAACAGAAACAAATGTTCATTATGTAAAATTAAGGATGCGAGAGCATGCTTAGCCGATAATACAATTGGGTGAACTTTGTTAAATTCGAGCCCTGAGTTTTTTATACCACCTCCCACTCGAACGAGTCCGAATGTATCCTAAATGGGCTAAGACCGCTTAACTTGCTATTTTTATGAATTGGCTGTTGTAGGCTCAAACGCTCGTAATCCTCTGGAAAAGAAATCTTTTGTGACATTTTGCCAAAACTAAAAGAGCATTATTTAACTCGGCGGCAGTTAAAACCCCAAGTTTCCTATTTTCAGGTTTATTTTGACAATTATGTTGAAACCGCCGCTTATATGCTACCGCGCGCTTAAGTCTGTGAATGTTTGAATACCTTGAAAACGGAAAATCATTAACATGTCTAGCAGTTGACATCAGAACTGTTGGCTTAATTTCCGGTAACATTAGGCCATTCATCCTTATTTTTTGCTAGCCAGGTGGGTCCGTGCCACCAAAGCTCCGACTCACTGGCCTGCATAGGACTTAAACCCCTACCAATTAAATCGGCTGGATTATTTAAGGATGGTGCATAGCGCCACGCCGCTGCACTCGTCAGTTCCTGAATTTCGGCAACCCGATTTCTTACAAAAGGCTTTAAAAGATTAGTGGAAGTATTTATCCAACCTAGTATTATTTGTGAATCGGTCCAAAATGTGAAATCATCAAATTTTATTCTTAAAGAATCAGTTACCTTCGCTACTAATTTTGCTAACACATTCGCGCCGCATAATTCTAAATGTGGTATAGTTAAAACCTTTATAGGTGCTACCTTTCCTTTAGAAACTAATAAATGACAAAAACGCTCGCCGTTTTCGTTTTCTGATAAAATATACACACACGCACCGTAAGCGGTTTCGCTAGCGTCCGAAAATGCGTGTAATTCTATTCTTTTCGGATTTTCACGTAATACATGACGCTCTATTTTTAAAGAATTCAAGCAGTTTAACTCAGAGACAAATTTGTTCCACGAATTCTGGAAATCTCACGAAACTCCTGTGTCCCAATCTAAATGTTGTTGCCACAACCCTGAAGCATGACCTTTTCTAAAATAATACATACACCTAAAAGCTCTAATGGATCATATAAACGGGATATACAAGACATCACACGTTTCGTAACTTTGCGATTTGCGCAAACATTTACTTTAAATGACAAATGATCTTCCTTGCTAAACCATATTAAACCTAAAGTTTTAGAGACATCCGCATCGCCAAAAGATAATTCAGATTGTTCGGCATGCATTGCTAATTTTAAATTTTCGAAAACTTCCGGAGCGTTCGAACGCCATTTTCTTAAGACAATACCTGTATTAACTGTAAACATGAATTTTTAGCAGTATTATCATCAAACCCTGTTGCCAAATTATCCACATAAATGTCATGTAATATAATATTTGCAATATCTGGTTGTTTATCTATGCACTCATGAGCAAGTTCATTCAAACAACGTATCGCCAAAAAAGGTGAACTTGTCATGCCAAAAGTGACCGATAATAATTCGTTAACTGTTAACTCCTCTGATGCATCATTTCGCCACAAAACGCGTTGCAATTTACATTGATCTGGAACTATCATTACTTGCAAATACATCTTTTCGATGTCTGCCGTTACTACGTAGCGATACTGCCTAAAACGCAAAAGAATAGACAAAAGGTCATCCTGAATCACAGGTCCCTTCATTTGCAGATCATTAAGAGAACAGTGTTTTGACGTACGCGCTGAGCCATCGAACACTACGCGCAGACGAGTACTTATATTTTCGTTACGTAACACTCCGTGGTGAGGTAAATAGTAGCAAATTTCCTCGGTAGATAGCGAAACTTGCCTCATTTTTCCCAAAGTTCGATAACTATCAAAATATTGTAAATATAAATTTTTAAATTCAGGATTTTTACCAAACCTACGTTCCAATGAAAGAAACCTGCTTTTTGCCTGTTCAAAAGATTCACCTGAATTATTTATAGCCCTTTTAAACGGAATAGTAACCTGAAACCTACCACTAGACAACCTAACAGTATTTTCTGCAAAGTGTTTCTCATTCCATATCAATTGATCCTGAATCATAACATTTTCTTCTATATTTTGACTAAAATTACAAAAACTTGAATATCCCTTTGTTATGCTACTGATTTGGCCCGAAATGACCCAACCGAGTACAGTACTTTGTAAAATTGGACGATCTACCCCTAAACTCTGTTGCTTATTGATTAACAAGTTCCAAAAGAGATCCGCCCCTATTAAAAGATCAACTGGTCCCGGTATATGAAATGTTTCATCAGCTAGCTTAATATTTTTCGGAATAAATAAACTTTGAACATTGATTTTACTTGAAGGCAGCGTACTAGTTATCATAGGTAAAAGTAAACACTCTAGTTGTGTTTTAAAATTATAGTACCTAGATGAAATATGAATTTTGCATCCATAATTTATTTTTGACACGCTATTATTTATTCCTATAACTTCAAAATTAATTTTATCTTTTTTCAAGTTTAATTTGTCACAAATTGACTCGGTGATATCAGACGATTGTGACCCTGAATCCAAAATAGCCCGAATAGGATAGATATTTCCAGAAGAATTACAAACATTTACGACCGCAGTTGACAGCAAAGTTTCATTTGAACTAACAGAAATAGTTGAATTACAACATGTATTATTATTATTAACCACACTAGGCTTATTAGCACTTTCACCAGACCCATTTTCCGAAGGCCCAGGTGTATCATTGCTAGAGTGCTGCTTTTGGTGTAGCAGTGTATTATGTTTCTTAGAATGACATGACAACCACCAAACAAACGACAATTTTTCAAAAAATGGCCCTGACGTAAACATCTGCTACATAATTTAAGTTTTTTCACATAATCACTTCTTTCAGATATTGAAAAGGACTGAAATTTTTGGCACTGAAATACCAAATGCTCACCCCCGAATATGACACAATTTTTTGAACTATTGTCACTAGAATTTACATCTTGATTATTATCATTGGAAGCTAAAAGTGACCTACCTTTATTTTTCGAAAACGGTACATTGTTTTTCTCTGATTTATTAAGCTCTAATCGCTCCAATAAATCAGCCTTATTTTTTAAGAAATCAAACATTTCTTGTAATGCAGGAGTATCTTTATTAAATTTATATTCTTCCCATTTCGAAATAGATGCCTCGTCTAAACTTTTGGAAACTATATGCGTAACTAAAACATCCCAAGAACTAGTAGGCGTGCCCAACAAATCTAGTGACCTTAAGTGTTTTAAAACATTGTCAACCAATTTTCTCATGTTTGCTGAGGTAGCAGTATTTTTATCTAACCTACCCAGATTAAAATGCTTCTACATGGTTATGTAAAATGCTTCAATCTCAAATTACAAATTTGCAACTTGCTTTGGATACATTAAACAAACTAAATACATTTTTAACTAATTATCGATCTGATGCTAGTTTTGCAGAAATTGTTGAAAGTTCCAAATTAATTGCAGAAAAGTTTGACATAGAAACTGAATTTCGTAGTGCGAGGCCATTAAGACGACGTAAAAAATCTACTCAATTTGATTATGAACATGAAGATCAACCTATAGTAAATCCTGAAAATTCATTCAAAGTAAATTTTTATTTCTGTATAATAGATCAAACTTTAATTTCGTTACAAGACAGATTTTCTTTATTAAAAGAACATATGGATTCATTCCAATTTTTATATTCATTAGATAATTTATATGTGAAGAAATTTTACAATGTCAAGTATTTATTACGAATTCAAAAAAAAGATAAATCCCAAATAATTCATTATATTTATTCAAATCATTTAGTAGGAGTTTTTCCAAATTTTACTGTAGCACTCCATATTCTTCTATCATTACCTGTGTCAGTCGCGTCCGCGGAGCGGTCTTTTTCGAAATTAAAAATCATAAAGAGTTATTTACGCTCCACAATGGCGCAAAATAGATTATCAGATCTCGCAATAATTTCAATTGAGTCTGACATACTGGATAAACTTGATATTCATGATATTATGCAAACTTTTTCTTTGCTAAAAGCTAGGAAAGTAAAATTTATTTAATGACTTATTTACATTGTTTGTATTTAATTTACCGTATAATATGTATTATGTTTATATTATAAATATTATATTTTTCATTTATTATTGTTGTTTATCTGTTTTCCTGTGTTTGTAATTTTGTATTTTAAATAAAAAAGTTTACACAGACTATTTCAATCTTTGTGTGTTTTTTATTTCAATGCGTTAAGAATATAACAAAAACAGTCATTTAAATGTCCTTAAACATAAGCCTAAAAATTATAGTATTTCAAATTAATTATTCATTATTTTTTTATTCATGTCGTATTACTTAAAAATGCTACTAAAGAATTAAAAATTAAAGTTTCCGAACCCATAGTTGTTGGGGCTCTTATCACCTAGGCATGCAAAATATTTATAATATTAGTTTTTGATACGAATGTTTTTAATTAATGGGGCGCCATCAAAAATTTTGACACAGGCATGCTCCTGGCGCGCCCCTGACTGTATTATTAAACAAATGAACTGTTTTTTTTTTACTAAATCAGATTAGTTATTCTACATTGTCTTATTGTACAACAAAATGTAGCGGTAAATATTACCATAACTGCTGCCTGGCAATAATAATAAAAAAAATAAGAAAAATGTCATTTTAGCGTCTTTCCTTTTGCTTCGCCCATAGCCAATCCGCGAACACTACACATTGACGTGGCGTTTTCACTGCACAGTGGCGGCGGGTTAGTTTAATACGTAACAATAGGACTATGACAATTCTGTTTGCGGCATCTTTCGTTTCACGAGAAAATAGAACAGGGTCGCGAAAACCGCATGTTTCTATATTTGCTCGCAAACGAGATACCCTACAATTTCCACTAAAATGGGACACAGTGTACTCAACTTTTTTATAATTTCTTCATATTCTTTTTGATGTTTCACGTTTAAATTTGATGTGTTTAATCTTTAGATTATGTCTATTTTTATCTTTTTGTTTGTTTAGCATATTAAATAGTCTTTAGACGTATCCGAATTTTGCGTTCTTTTTAGCACTTCATTTTTCACATCAAACTGTAACAATTTTCTTGTTGTTTCTTTATATTATAATTGCGTGAAATAAACTTGGTTTCACAAATTTATGTTGAGAGTTATATCTATGAATAATGCAAATATCATTGTCTTAAGAGCGATGAAATTATATACAAATGCGATGAATTTTCCGTTAAATTAATTTATGTAATTCATTTTAGTTGCTCCCGTTATTAAAGTACCGAATCAACTTTTGGGAGCTCCATTGAATACTGATGTTCAACTAGAATGCTACGTAGAGGCCTTTCCCAATACTATTAATTATTGGTTGAAGAATAGAGGAGAAATGCTACTTAATGGGTGAGTTAATTTACGATAGATAATATGATAAGAAAAGGTAAACAAACAGATTTATTCAATTTTCTCGCTAATATATTTGCTTGGTTCCTAAACAAGAACTCGATGACAGCCAGCAAGACGTGCATATTTGTCTTCCGTTCTCTCTTAATTTATCGTACACGTAAATCAAAGGGCTTTGTGAAACTTTAACGTTTTCCCCGTCGTCATCGCCGTTCACCGAAATTGTTTTTTTTTCTCTTTTAGCTTTAAGTAAAACAATTTCTAATTTATCGAATTGTGAGTTTCAACAGTTTCTTTTTTCTGTAAAATTTCCGATCGCGTGTTTTTGACGTGGGTAATTTGTTGCGGTTTTTACACAATCAAAATTGAATTTATAGATAATTAATGCCGTGTTTTTCTTTAAGATGTTATCGTTTCTTTTCTGTGAAAAACAAAGGGTTATCAAAATTTATAAATTTAGTAGAACTATCTATATTATTAGGGGTGAGGGGTGATGTAGAAACGTGCATATTGTGACAATCGGACGTCCGAATGCAATATACAAGATCATTAATCACTTCACTTCATATTTTATACATACTTTTTCTTTTACTGTTGCTATTTCTGGCACGAACTTTTTAATTGTTCTGTGTAATATTGTTACTTACCAACCTTTTCAAGTAAAACATTTGGGTGCTTACTCGTACGTAACTAAACTAACTTGTTCTTACAATTAAATTATATTGCTTCAAATTTGTCCATGTTATAATGGGAATAGTTAAATAATTTAAACGTAATTTAGTTGCGTAAGGCTTGTGCGAAGTTCTATAAAAGTGACCTATTTCATTTCAGTGAATGCTTAACGTTGCATTACATATTGAGGAACATAATTCTAATACCTGAATTATGAACCATCAACGTGTTAAATTGTTGTGCGAAAATAAATATCTGTTGTGGAACACCACACCTACAAAATGGAAACGAAATAATTTTAATGCATTTTTTTAGGATAACTACGCAACATATTTTATAATAAGTTCATTAGGAAAATAGGCAACATTGTAAAAACAAAAACAAGAACCTATGTCAAACAGACGTTTAAAATTTCATGTTAGACAGATGTTAATAGACATCTAGATGCTCACTTAAAATATCTGGTGTGAAACACCACGCGACCTTCCAATCTACAAGATGGAAATTAAGAGAAATGGAATAATTTTAATAAAATTTTTTTAGTATAATTATAAAAACTCTTTTACTATCCCCGCCACCAAAGAATAAACCTACGTCATCACTTACAATAGTAAGAGTTAATATTAAAAAACGGATTAAAATTATTTCCATAATAATTTCTATTATTTAATTACTTTATTCTGAGATGGAGGTAGTGCAGTTACAGGTTTTCATATGATTATAAGTACTGCTTATTGTAAAATTTACACCGTAAAGAGAAAACGTTTACTTTGCAAAAATTGAAGAAAATTGTTCATTGTAATTAACGTGTTAATGATCATGATGAGCAGTAAATAGAGCTCTAGCAGATATTCTAACTCAATGGTTTTTGTAGGTTATAATTTATGAGTACTTATATCATTGTTTATACATTTAAACAATGCTTCAACAAAATACTGATTGCAGCAAGTTTATATAAATTCTGGTAAAACTACTGGTCTTTTTGCTACAGTGTATGGAGGAATTTGAACTAAAGAATTAGTTGTAGACGTATGAGTGAGTGAGGTATGATATACTGATATTTTATTAAGGTACCGTAAGGAACATGTATGCATATTTAGAAATAAAAACCATCTCTCAAATTTGGGAATGACTCAAGACTATCAAGTAGCTTAAAACCAATTTTCCCAAAATAAGTTTAATAACTAAAAAGCTTTTACACACACACTCAGTCCCGCACGCACGCACGTCCGCCCGCCCGTACAAACACACACAACCACACACACACACACACACAAACACACACCCACAAACACACACACACACACAAACACACACACACACGCGCACACACCCACACACACGCGCGCACACACACATGCAGACGTAGACTCAGACGCACACGCAGACGCCGACGCAGACGCAGAGGCAGGCGTAGACGCAGACTCAGACACTGACGCAGACGCAGACGCAGACGCAGACGCAGACGCAGACGCAGACGCAGACGCAGACGCAGACGCAGACGCAGACGCACACACACACACACACACACACACACACACACACACACACACACACACCACACACACACACAACACACACACACACCACACACACCACACACACCACACCCACACACACACACACACACACACACACACACACACAACACACACCCACACACACACACACACACACACCACACACCACACACA
>JARFJB010001131.1:287500-292500 GCA_036346205.1 Vesta saturnalis | reverse complement strand
TTTACCTTTCAATAAAACACGCTCTGTTATATCGATCGAGTTTTAAATGAAAAGTTGACAACCACAATTGGCTTAATGAAGGACCTTATCCATTTCACCATATTGTAAAAGTGAATTAAACTTTAAGCTAGCACTACAAAGAAACAAGCATCTCCTGATCACATTTTAGTTAGTGCTTGAAACAAAATTTACCTTAATTCCATTCTTTCAAGTCCAGTAACGTTACTCAAAAGTACTTCTATAAACTTTTAACATTGATCAATCTAATGGTTTAACATTTGTAGTTTTACCGAGAAATTACTTATAATTTATTTATAAGTAAGTATTAAAGAAATGGAAAGAGACAACATTGATATTAAGTAGCTCAAATGGAAACATAAGGACTTTGGCCTAGATGAAACTAAACTATTAAGGTATGGGTTAACATACAACCCATCCAATTTAAATCAAAGACAATCGATGATTTTAAAGTAGATCTTTAACGTGTTATTCAAAATATTCCTACGAATTCTGAACAAGTTAATATATGGGCAATTTGTGCACAGAGATGTTTAAGTAAATTCCATCACGAACTTATAAATAAAGTAAAAACTAAAGTGAGAGTTATTAAACTTATCTGCACCACGCCGACACGCTGCTTTAATTGCACTAAAATCGTTTACAATGTTAATTAAGCAGTTTCATTGAATCCTGAATCTTTTCTTAAATATTACTTTAATCCAAATTATCAAAATTTTAACATTATAAAGCCTCTACTTATGCTGTATCTAAAGTACAGAAATCTTCGTTGAGATCACCTATTTCTTTCACTACTACCACTGTATCAAAACTTTCAGATTGACTTAACCACATCTTAAGACACACATTAGGTCTTCACTTTCTTGCTAACTCTCAATCTTAGCGAATGATTTAATCAATTTAGAACTTAAGGACAATTACAAACTTGTTTCCTTTGATATTGTTAATTTGTTTGCCGTTGTTTCCTTCGGGGAATTAATATTATCAACAACAACCTTGTGATTCTAATTTATCTCATCCCATGCCCTAAAAAGACCGTTATAAACAATTTACTTTTAATTTCAGTAGTAAAACATATTAAAAAAACAAGCCTCCTTACTCCTTATATGTTAATCTGCCTCCTATTTTAGCTCAACTTTTCCTTACTAATATAGAAATTAGTCATGCTTTTAAAAGCAGCGCTTTATATTTTAAAGGATATGCGTTGATGACATTCCTGCTACTTCGAAGTTAATAACAACGACCTCTGTCGTTGTTCTCAATTTTTAAATATCTTACAAGGTAGTATTAATTTCACTCATGAAAACGAAATTAACCCCAAAGATTCATTCATTTACGTATTACTTAACATAATTCTACCCTTGAGCTCGATATTTACAGAAAACCCATCGGCACATACTACGTCATACCATTAACTCTTTCCACCTTACCTTACGCAGATTTGCAGACATCCGCTTCTTCTTCAAGCGGAATTTAAGGTTAATTGTTACGGTTTTAAACTTATCAAAAAAACTACAAAACAAGATATACCACAATCTATAGATTAATCGCACCACTTTATTCCCTTTAACATTAAAAAAAGGTATTTAATACTACCTATAACAAAGATTCAACATTCTCCTCCAAAAATAATCTTTTTCATATTAAGGATAACACTGACTTGATGGATATATCAGGAGTGCAAAAATATGTACGCGAATTGTAATCCTTCATATATAGGTCAATGAGGAAGAAAGTTTAAAACTACAGTTTCAGAGCAGTCTCATGGTAAATTCCAATCACCTCCTAGAAAATGGTTATTCGCTTGACCCTGATACCAACTGCACATATTTATAATAATAGTTTGAAATTGAATCTGTCTGAGGGAGATTACTGCATACAATAAAATAAACCCAAAATTGACTCTCAATGAAATTCTCTACTTATCTACAGCTTATTACCCCACAACTTACATACACGTATGGTAGGTTATGGAACAGAAATTAGTTCTTCCTCAATCGCCTGGCCACTTACTGTCCCATCTTCTGATGTTTGAAAAAGTTCCGCAGAGATCGGCACGATATTTGTGTGTGCGCGTTCGTGGTTGTGTGTATTTGAGTGCGTGTGTGTATGTGAGTACGTGTGCGCGTGGGTGTGTGTGCGTCTACATACCTCCGTGCGTTTGTGTGTGCGGTGCGCGCGTGTGGTGCGGTTGTGTGTGTGTGTGTGTGTGTGAGTGGGTGGGTAGGTGTGTTGTTGGTATGAGTGGGTGTATTCGTGCTTGTGCGCCTGTGCGTGAACGTGTGAGCATGTGTGAGTGCGTGTGTGTGTGCGTGCAAGTGAGCGTGTACGTATGTCCGTTGGCATGCACATGAGTATGAGTGCGTGGGTATTTGCACGGGGGAGGGGCCTGAGGATGTGGTGGTGTGCATGTGTTTTTGTGTGTGTGTGGTTGCTGGGTGTTTGTGGTATGTGTCCGTGTGGTGTGGTGTGGGTGCGTGTGCGTGGTGTGTGGTGTGCGTGTGGTGTGGTGTGCGTGCGTGTGGGCGTGTGCGTGGGTGTGGTGTGCGTGCGTGGTGGCGTGGTGTGGTTTTCGTGCGTGTGGCGTGTGGTGTCTGTGCGTCGTGTGTGTTGCGGTCGTGTGTGGACCAAATTTTGTGCGTAATTTGCTGTGGGCCGTGGTTGGTGGTGCGTGTTGTTGGTGTATTAAATGGTTTGTGCGTTTTTGTGCGTTTGTGCGTGGCGTGTGCTTGGCGTGGCGTGTGTGGCGTGGTTGAGTGTTGTTGGTTTGAGTGTTGGGTGGGTGGGTGTAGTCTGTGTTTGGCGGGTGTTGTCCTTGGCCGGTTGGTGCGTGGGGTGCGGTTTGTGCGTGCGTTGTGGTTTGGGGTGCGTGATGGTGTGCGTGTGTGTGGTGTAGGTCGTTGTGCGTGGTGCGACGCGTGCGTGTGCGTGGTGTCGTGTGCGTGGTGTCGTGGTGCGTGGTGCGTGGTCTGTGCTGGTGTGGTGCGGTTGTGCGTGTGCGTGTGTGCGTGTGTGTGTGCGTGTGTGGTGGTGCGTGTACAGTGCGTGGTAGGGATCATATTCATTTCGTAAGTTTGTGCGTTCGTGTGTTCTTGCGTACTGTTGTGTTTGTGTTCGCATATGTTGTGTCCTTACTGAGTGTGTTTATATGTGCGTGCGTGTGCGGTGCGTGTTGTGTGCGTGCGTTTGTGTGCGTGTAGTGGGAAGGTGTGTTGTATGAGTGGTGTATTCGTGTTGGCGTCTTGGTGAACGTGTGAGCACGTGAGTGGTGTGTGTGCGTGAGCGTGTATGTCGTTGGTGCACATGAGTATGGTGCGTACCTGTCGTGCGACGTATTGTGCACGTGCGGTTGTGTGAGTGTTGGAGGTGCGTGAGTGCATCTGTGTTTGCGTGTGTGTGTGTGTGTGTGTGTGTGCTTGCGTGTGGTGTTGTGTGGTGTGCGTGCGTGTGGTGCGTGTGCGTGTGCGTGTGCGTGGTGGTGTGCGTGTGTGTGCGTGGTGTGTGGTGGTGTGTGTGCGTGGGTGGTGCGTGCTGTGTGTGCGTGTGCGTGTCGTGTGCGTGTGCGTGGTGTGGTGTGTGCGTGTGTGGTGTGCGTGCGTGGTGTGCGTGCGTGTGCGTGTGTGTGGTGGTACGTGAGTGTGGTGTCATTCATTCGTGTGTTTGTCGTCTGTTGTGTGTTTGTACGTGTTCGCTATAGCGTTTGTGCGTCTACTTCACGAGTGTGTGGTTTATGTGTGTGCGTGTGTCGTGTGCGTGGTGCGTGGTGTGTGTGCGTGGTGTGTGTGTGCGTGTGCTGTGCGTGTGTGTGCGTGCTGTGCGTGGTGTGTGCGTGTGCGTGCGTGTGCGTGTGTGTGCGTGTGTGTGCGTGGCTGTGCGTTTGTGTGTGTACGTGTACGTGAGTGCGTAGTAGGTCACATATTCATTGGCGTTTGTGCGTTCGTGTGTGTTCCTTGTGCGTCTGTTGTGTGTTTGTAGTGTTGGTTGTCTTGTGTGGTCTACTGGTTGTGCGTTAATATGTGCGTGTGCGTGCTGTTTGTGTGTGTGTGCTTGTGTGTTGTATGTGTTGTGTGTGTGTTGTTGTGTGTGTGGTGTTATTGTGCGTTGTGCTTGGTTTGGGTTTGTTTGTTGAGTTGCTGGTACATGCCGTGTTCGAGCCGGGTGCCTGCGTCGTGTGTGAGTTTTTGTGTATGTGGTTTGTTCGTGTTCGTGGTTTGAGCGTGGCGTATACGTGTATTGTGTGTGGAGGGGGACCCGGGTTTGTTGTTTTGTGTTTGTGGTGTGGTATGTTGGGTTGTTTACCTGTGGTGTTGTGTGTTTGGGTTTTTTTCCTTTTTAATTTCTTATTGTCTTTATTTCTTTTTGGGTGGTTTTTATTTATGCTGTGGGTTTGTTTTATTGATACCATTTACTGTTTAATTTTAATTGCTTGCTATTTAATTTCAGTTTGATTTGAACTTTAATATTTTGTGCGTTCTTGTCTATCAGATCCACTGTGTCTGTCTGGTCACTGTTATCAATTACCTTTATACTCAATCTAATTTTCTGTATATTTGTGACTATTGTTTACTATTGCATGTTTACTTCCTTGTTTATGTGTCTTGTGTGTGTTTATATTGTGTGTTGTTGTGTTCTGTGTGTCTTGTGTGTTTGTGTGTTTGTGTTTGTGTGTCTGTGTGTCTTGTGTGTTTGTGTGTCTGTGTGTCTGTGTGTCTGTGTGCTCTTGTGCCTGTGTGTTCTGTGTCTGTGCGTCTGTGTGCTCTGTGTGTTGTCAGTGTCTGCTCTGTGTGTCTGTGTGTCTGTGTGTTGTGCCCAGTGTCCGTGTGTCTGTGTCAGTGTTGTGCCCAGTGTGTGTGTCTGTGTCGTGTCTGTGTGCCTGTGTGTCTGTGCGTCTGTGTGTCTGTGTGTCTGTGCGTCTGTGTGCTGTGTGCCCATGTGTCTTGTGTTGGTCGTGTCTCAGTGTCTGTGCCCAGTGTCTGTGTGTC
>JARFJB010001131.1:0-282500 GCA_036346205.1 Vesta saturnalis | reverse complement strand
TGTGTTCTGTGTGTCCTAGTGCTTTGTGTTATGTTTTGTGTTTTGTGTGTTGTGTCTTGTGTCGTGTCGTTGTGTCAGTTTGTGTGTTGTGCGTGTCTTTGTGTTTGTGTGTTGTGTGTTTGTGTTGTGTGATGTTTGTGTCCAGTGTCTGTGTCAGTTTATGTGTTCCAGTGTCTAGTTGCTCTGTGTTTGTTGTCCAGTTGTTGTTGTTTTTTAGTGTTGTTGTTGTTGTTGTCCAGTGTGTTGTCATGTGTTGTTGTTTGAGTTGTTTTGTGTATTTTTGTTTGTTTTCAGTGTTTTGTGTGTTTGTTATTTGTGTTTGTTTGATGTGTTTGTTGTGTGTTTAGTTATTTTATGTAGTGTTTTGTGTTTGTTTTGTTTTGTGTGTTCTGTGTTGTTTGTTGTTGTGTGTTTGTGTGTTGTGTGTTTGTGTGTTTGTGTGTGTGTGTGTGTGTTGTGTGTTGTGTGTGTGTCTGTGTGTTGTGTGTCAGTGTCTGTGTCTGTGTGTGTGTTCTGTGTGTCTGTGTGTTTGTGTGTTTGTGTTTGTGTGTTTGTTTTTTATTATTATTATTATTTTATTACACCATGACACAATATCAATAAATATAACAATACAAACGTACTCTAATTACATGGCAATATTTCGTGTTTTAAAAAAATGTGGAACTCATGTTGAAAAGTTTCAAAGACACGACCCATATCACATTTTGCTCATCAATGCTGCATGCATGTGCACCAGTTGGATTCGAAGATATCAACTGATCCTTTTCCCTTGTGCCAGGCTAGGTCTTGTAATTCTACTTAGACATAGTGTGAATGCTGTTCTGAGAGACTGACGGCGGTTGTCATTCGTTTTCATAGCTTTAACGGTAATGTTGTAGATTGTAGACTTTGCTTTTATTGATAGTTAGCTGAAAGCTCTTGTGTACCCTTTAAATCCGCAAATGAGAGACGTAGATGACACTGCCTTGTCAACCAATCTGTTGGCAATTGATTCAACCAGACGCCAGATCTGTTTTGTTTCCGGGCAAGTTAACAGCATGTGCAAAGCGTCACATTTAGAAAACGCACAGTAGTGGCATTCATCGGTACTAGTTTTGCATGTAACAGAAACACCGGATCAGTGTCTGTTTTAGCAAAACGCCAAGCTATTTCGCTTACGTATCCGCTAGTAAGGTGATTAAAAGTTGTCCAGTGGGGTACTGTTTACCCAAATGTTTTTTCCAAGTGATTTTCCACTGTGTTAAAAAGATGCCGTTAATTTTTCCAGTGTTTTTCTTTGAGGATTTGCTTAACACATAGTTGTTGTTATTATATTTAAACGTTAATTTATTCCTTAAATTATCATCGGTTGCTGCCACTTGAGAACCAGTCATTAAAAAGTTTTATGGTCTTGTAATGGTTTCAGTTCTATATTGGTTTGTATCGAGACTTCTTAAAGCTTGAAAACACAGATGCTTGTCTAGCCATTCATCATTTATCCGTAAGTCATTAAGTGTAACAAAACCCTGTTCCGACCATCTACGTACGAATAAAGGAGGAGCTGTTGCAGGTATTAGAGTAGAGGTAAGGGTAGGAATTTTGAGGATCAATATTATCTAGAAACAACTCAGCGTTTTGCATAGTTTTATTATTTCTAGTAATAAGGGTGACAGTTGGTGAACGTTGGGTACTTTTTCCTTTAGAAAACCATTGCCAGTTAATCCTAATGACTCAACTTGTTTTGTTGTGCTCCATCACTATCTTCCACTTCTGCTGTTCTTTGGTGTGGATGATTTTTTGCTAAGTGTATTCTGAAAGTTTTAATTTTGCTCGAATATGTACTGCCTATGCCCCCTGACGTGTCTGAAGGCATAAATGTTGTTGTGGTAACCAGTGTTTTCCTTTCCATATGTAGTCCACTATTTTGACTGTAGAGAAAGTTGTTGTTGAGGGGTGATGCTTATGCATTGTAGAGAGTGCCATAATTTGGGTGCTATATTGGTTAATGACAACTTTCCTCCCAAGTATTGATAATGAGGGCATTTTTCCTCCACGTCGTGAGTGATTTTCCAAGAGAGAGCGTTAAAGAGTTGAAAACTTGTGGCGTTTATGTTATCATCGTTTGAAAGACTAATTCCTAACACTCTTATTCCTGTTGCCCATGGGATATTTAGAGGCGTGTCTGTTCTTCTTCTCAGCTTCCCGCCCAAAACCTTTGCATTTATTTAAATTGAGTTCGGCACCGGATTGTCCCGCGTACATTCTATAACACTTTTCTAAAGTTTTAAAATCGTTGTCATTCGATAAACCAACCGATACGTCATCAGCGTGCACTTACAATTAAATTAGTGGGTGAAGGTTCAGATGGAAATGATACACCTTTAAGGTATTTTCTACATAGTGCCAGGAAAGGTTCGATAGCAAGAGAAAAAGAGGACCAGATAGGGGACGTCCTTGTTCAATGCCAGTTTCGAAGGCAATCGCAGTTGGTACGTTACCTATTCTCACGTGACTGCTGCTGTTTGTGTATAACAGTTTTACAATTTGAACGAAATATTCTCCCATTCATTTTTGTCTAGGACTTTGAATAGATATGAATGATCTATTCTATCGAACGCTGATGTTTGGTCGAGGTTAATGATGGCTAATGGTATATTATTTTATTGGCGTAGTGAATTAATTCTGTGTAAATGTATTGAGTCGTACATAGATCTGTTAGGTACCGAGTAGCTTTGATCCGGGAGAACGATTTGAGATTATGTTTGATAGCCTTGACGAGAGCATCTTGGCAATAATTTTGTAGTCAGTACATGAGAAATTGACGCCAGTTTTTGGTTCAGTAGATCGCCTTTTTGGCAAAAGGGCGATCACAGATTTTGATGCTGAGCGTGGTAGTTGCTTATTAGCAATAGCAGATAGTACCACTTGATAGAAGATGTCTTTAAATCGTCCCAAAACTTTGCATAAAATTTAGTTGTTAGACCGTCTATTCCTGGAGCGCTATTTTTATTAAGGGACTTAAGAGCCGTTGTCAATTCATCTACTGTTATCGGATTCTCTAGAGTACTTTTTCTTCATCAGGTAAAGGCACAAGATTATCGTATAATTTGCATGATTGGTTGATTTTCGTTTGTTTTGATTCATACAACCTACGAAAATGTTTGGTTATAATTTTACATGTTTGGGTATCGTTGATAATTTCGTCCTTGTGTTTGAGCGTAGATAAAGGAGTGAAAGGTCTCTGTACTTTTTTGTAAAGTTGGGCGGTCTAATTGCACAAGTTTTTCGTGCTTTGTAACGGTTAATTGTTTTTCGCTGATTCTATAGAAAGCGTTTTGTTTCCGATAGTAAGGCAAGATGGTCTTTCATTTGTACGTCAGAGGTGTTATCTTGACGCCAACTTGTATTTGTCTTTCTAGGTTGGTTGTTGTGATACTTCTCGCTTGCTTTGACGTTGGTATAGAATCACCATATCTTTTATTTTTGTTTCATATCTTCCCATCTATATAAGACATTCCAGTTTTTTCATTTCGGACAACTCTGATTTTAAAAAATTTTCATTGTGTTTACGAAAACCTTGTCCTCTAGTAGAAAATTGTTGAATTTCCAGTGGTGGCCGCATAGGAATTTAGATGCTTTGAAAATCACAGAGACGGCGAGATGATCAGTGTACTGTGCAGTTTGAAGACTGTACTGCCATGATTAGATCATTTGAGCAATATATTCTGTCAATTTGAAGCTGTTATCTGTTTACTACGATGTATACCCGCCTTTATCGTTATTAAATAATTCCAACAATCTGTTAAATTCGCCATTTTCACAAAATTGTTGCCTTGATAGAACAGGATCTGTTCATTGGAGCCAAGCGTCACATAGGGTCTATAGTACAGTCACCTGCTATAACTATGTTGCAACTTATTTGATAAGATGTAAGGTACGAGCTCAAAGTTTTCAAAACATGCATTGCCCTTCAAGTTTTGAGGAATATATACGTTCATAATGGTCCATGTAGATTTATGACGATCTGTAATCTTTGAAGATGAGCGTCAACGTTATTTCTGTTCTAATAGCTATTTATGTTTTGTTCCAGACAGTATTAATTATATATGGTAAGCACTGGTTTGCATCCCAAGTGTGCCCTTGGTCGTAATCTGCTGCTACAGGTCAATTAGCTTTATATATTGTCTGTGTCCTAAGACATTATTATTATTATTATTATAATTGGTCACGGGGTTTACGAAGTGTGTGCAGCAGCGTTGGTAGTTCTGAATGTTTGATTCCTGTATTACTGCTATATCAGGTAAATTAATCTCTAAAAAATTAATGAGGTCGAAACATTTAAAATCTGTTCGTAGACTTTTAACGTTTATTGTAATTATTTTTAAATTTTTAACTGACATGGTGGTTTACTTAAAATGTTAGACTATCAATACTTTGGTTGAAGAAATTGTTCCACGGATGTTCTGTTCAATTCGACCGGAGAAAAGGCTCCAGTTTCTTTATTTAGGTCCTCTTTAGGTGGTTGACTAACCTTTTGCATCGTTCTTTGTAGGCTGCAAAGAAAACATAGGGATTGTTTAATTGTCGCTAACCATGAATGTTTTCTTGTATTCTCGTGCCAGTTCAAGAGGTTCAGTACTACCTTGACTTTATTTGAATCGGAGAAGGTAATGTGATCTCCATATTTTCTTCATCCTCCCACGCTGTGATTTCGTAATGTTCATTAGACGATCGCTTTCAATTTTCTTCTTTCACGTCGGTTTTATTTTTTCACCTGTAGGCTTTGAGAATTGTGATCTTTTAGCAGTGATGGATGGTTTTCTTCCAGAGACTGTGTTATGTCTGTTTTCATCAACATCTATAGAAACGGCCGTTATTCTCTCCGATTCTGATGCAGGTGATATAATCGATGTGGATTCAGTAGTGGATGAGACCTTTTGTAATTTTGCGGCAAATCTAGATCGTTGGTATATTTGAAAAGCTCTCAGTTACTGTACATTTTGAGGCAATATGGGTTCTTTGCACTTATAACATTTCACCTTATCATCTGACAGGAATATTCTATACTCTCATCTTCAAACGTAATCACGATTGACGAAGGGATATTAACTGAATTTTCCAATTTACGCTATAAATATTTGTCACGAAAACTGTATACGTGAATATATTCTTCTAAACCTATTCCGGCGCTTGGACATTGGCTGAAATCAGCTGTTAATTGTTTTTTAAGTTCTTCGATAACGTAGTGAGGTGCGTCGTTGTCATGCGTTTTGCCGGTAAAATTAATTTGGTGGGCACAATATCATTAATATTTATCCTCCTCTTCTTCAATAAATTTATGAACTAATTCAGTTGAAGTAAAATGTGTTCTGTTAGTTGCTCATTCTTGATGCAAATAAAATATTCTTGTGTGCACCTATTATTTTTCCGGTAACTGTGTCTTTTACTGCTAAACCGTCTTGTGGAAATATGTTGCCTGATCCTTTTAGGAACGCGGATGCCGATGTTCTGAGAAGGATCTTGTGTTTTTTTCGCATATTTACATTAGGTGCCGTTATCAGGTGATTCTCCGGTTCTCCTGTTGTCAGAGTGCCGAAGGATGTGTGCTTGCTGAAAGCATAATTAGGATTTAATGTTGGGCATTCCATTATAAAATGTAAATATTATAAAATTGGAATGTGGAAGATCTTGAACTGTTATCACAGGCATGCATGCATATAATGTTCTTTTACCAGTTGTATTCAACTCAATGAGATTTTAGTGGATAGATTGCGTCTTTGTGCGAGTGTACAATGTGTGCACACCACTAATTATAATGTCATCATGTTCCACCTGTGGTCACTGCTTTCTACGTCGGACAGTGTCAGTGTTGTGTCTGTGTCTGTGTGTCTTGTGTGTTGTGTGTCTGTGTGTGTGTGTGTGTGCTGTGCGTTGTGTGTGTGTTTGTGTGTCTGTGCGTCTGTGTTGTGGTGTTGTGTCGTGTTGTGTCAGTGTGTGTGCCAGTGCTGTGTGTCTGTGTGTCTGTGTGTCCAGTGTGTGTGTGTGTGTTGCCCAGTGTCTGTTTGTGGTCTGTGTGTCGCCAGTGTCTGTGTGTTGTGTGTCTGTGTGTCCTGTGTCTGTGTCTGTGTGTCTGTGCTCCAGTGTGTGTGTCTGTGTGTCTGTGTTGTGTGTGTCTGTGCCGTGTGTCTGTGTGTCCTGTGTCGCCCATTCTGTGTGTGTGTGCCCAGTGTGTCTGTGTGTCTGTGTGCTCGTGTCGTGTGTGCCGTGTTGTGTCTGTGTGTCCAGTGTCGTGCTGTGTGTCTGTGTGTCCGTGTCCTGTGTGTGTGTGTCAGTCAGTGTCTGCGTGTCTGTGTGTCTGTGTGCCCAGTGTCGTGCGTGTGCTGTGGTCTGTGTGTGCCTGTGTGTGTCTGTGTGTCTGTGTCTGTGTGTCTGTGTCCCAGTCTGTGTTCTGTGTGTCTGTCGTGCCCAGTGTCTGTGTGTGGCCCAGTGTCGTGCCCGTGTTGTGCTTGTGTGTCTGTGCTCAGTGGTCTGTGTCGTCTGTGTCCGTGTCTTGTGTCGTGCCCAGTGTGTGTCCGTCCGTGTGCTGTGTGTCTGTGTGTCTGTGCGTCTGTGTGTGCCCAGTGTCCTGTGCTGTGTGTCTGTGTCCGTGCCCAGTGTCTGTCGTGTCTGTGTGTCTGTGTGTCTGTGGCCCAGTGTTGTGCCCGTGTGTGTGCTGTGTGTGTCTGTGTGCCGTGCCTGTGCTGTCTGTGTGTCTGTGTGTCTGTGCCTGTGTTGTGTTCGTGTCTGTGTGTCCCGTGGTCTGTGTGTCTGTGTGTCCCTGTGTGTTCCAGTGTGTCCTGTGTGTGTGTCTGTGTGTCTGTGTGCCCAGTGTCTGTGTGTCTGTGTCCGTGCTCGTGTGTGCTGTGTGCGTGTCTGTGCTCTGTGTGTCTGTGTGTGTTGTGTCTGTGTCCAGGCCCAGTGTCGTGTGTGTGCCCAGTGTCGTGCGTCTGTGCGTCTGTGGTCCAGTGCTGTGTGCCAGTGTCTGTGTCGTGTGCCTGTGTGTGTGTCTGTGCCCAGTGTCCGTGTGTGTCTGTGTGTCTGTGTGTGTGTCTGTGTGCCGTGTCGTGTGTTGTGTGTCGTGTGTCGGTCTGTGTGCTGTGTGTCAGGCCCAGTGTCGTGTGTCTGTGGTCTGTGCTGTGCTGTTGTGTGTCTGTGTGTTGTGCTGTGTTCCGTGTTTGTGTGTGTGTCTGTGTGTTGTGTCTGTGTGTCTGTGTCTGTGTCAGTGTGTGTGTGTGTGTGCCCAGTGTGTGTCTTGTGTGTCTGTGTCCCAGTGTCTGTGTGTCTGTGTGTCTGTGTGCTGTTGTCAGTGTCTGTGTGTCTGTTGCTGTGTTGTGTGTGTCTGTGTGTCCGTGTGTTTTGTGTTTGTCGTGTCTGTGTGTCTGTGTGTCCAGTGCCCGTTGTGTGTCTGTGTGTGTCCCAGTGTCTGTGTGTGTGTCTGTGTGTGCCTGTGTGCCCATGTGTGTGCTGTGTTGTGCCTGTGGCGTGTGTTTGTGTGTGTTGTGTCTGTGTCCCTGTGTCAGTTGTGCGTGTGTTGTGTCTGTGTGTCCTGTGTGTGTTGTGTCGTTGTGTGTGTGTGTGCTTGTGTGTCTGTGTCGTGCCCGTGTCTGTGTCCCAGTGTTGTCTGTGTCTGTGGTCTGTGTGTCTGTTGTCCAGTGTCGTGTGTGTTTGTGCGTGTTGTGTCTGTGCCTTGTGTCGTGTGTCTGTGTCGTGCTGTGTCTGTGTCGTGTCTGTCGTGTCTGTGTGTGTCTGTGTGTTCTGTGTCGTGTCTGTGTGTCTGTGTGTTCTGTGTCGTGTCCCAGTGTCTGTGTGTCTGTGTGTCTGTGTGTCTGCCTAGTGTCTGTCTGTGTGTTGTGTGTCCTGTGTGCTGTGTGTCTGTGTCTCGTCTGTGTGTGTCTGTGTGTCGTGTGTCTGTGTGTTTGTGTGTTGCGTGTCCGTGTCTGTGCTGTCTGTGTGTCTGTGTTGTGTGTCTTGTGTCTGCTTTGTGTGTCGTGTGTGTCTGTGTGTCTGTGTCTGTGGTCTGTGTGTCTCCAGTGTTTGTGCTGTGTGTGTGTCTGTGCATGCTGTGTGGTCTGTGTGCCCGTGTCTGTGTCCCGTGTGCCGTCCAGTGTCTGTGTGTCTGCAGCCTGTGTCCAGTGCTGTGTGCTGTGTCTGTGTCGTGCTGTGTCCAGTGTGCCTGTGTGTGCTGTTGTGTGCGGTCTGTGTGCCTCGTGTCTGTGTGTCTGTGTGCCTGTGTGTCGTGTGCTGTGTGTCTGTGTGTGTGTGTCTGTGCCTGTCGTGTCTGTGGTCTGTGTCCAGTGTGCGTGTCTGTGTCGTGCCTGTGTGCTGTGCTGGCCCGTGCGTGTGGCCCGTGTCTGTGGTCTGTGTGTCTGTGTGCGTTCTCAGTGTGTGTGCTGTGTCTGTGTGTCTGTGTGCCTGTTGTGTCTGGCGTGCTCTTGTGTCTGTGTGTCTGTGTGTCCGTGTCCGTGTCTGTGTGTCCGTGTGTGTCTTGTGTGCCTGTGCTCGTGTGTTGTGCCCTGTCTGTGTCTGTGTGTCTGTGTGTCTGTGCCTGTGTCTGTGTGTCTGTGTGTCCGTGTGTGTCGTTGTGTGTCTTGTGTGTTCTGTGTGTTGTGTGTTGTGTGTGTGTGTTGTGTGTTTGTTGTGTTGTGTGTTTGTGTGTTTGTGTGTTTGTATGTTTGTGTGTTTGCGTGTTTGTGTGTTTGTGTGTTTGTGTGTGCCTCTGTGCGTCTGATCGTGCGTGCGTGCATGCGTTATGCAACATACGTGCTTCGAATTTGATATATAAGCTTGTTTTTGTTTGTCCTTAAAATGATTATTTTTTTAGACATCTAGCAACGGAAATGGGAATTTTTATTTCTAAAGCAACTGCACATTTCAGAGATAAATATACCAGAGCATAATTTTAAATTTATAATTTAGATATTAAATATAGGTTCTATGTAATTTCTTATACGACGCGTAATATGACTGTAAAATTCCTAATATCTGTGTAACTATCAACTTTGTAGGAAAGTGAATGAACATGTGTTTTTTGAATATAATTCAAGTTACATACTTATAAGGATTTTTAGTTCAAAGCTAAATAAGCTTTACATATGAAATTAATTGAATTTAAAGTCCTTAAACTGTCTTTTCGATGCTTTTGTAGAAACATTATGGTTAGCATTTATACGTGCATTAATATCTCCGATGGTTTAAACGTCTATCTGATTTCGATCCTTATTGTTTTTTTTATAATGTTACCTTTCTGAAAGTATTTCAAGAGATGTATAATTATCCTGAAAAAGTGAATTATGTAGGTGTTTGTGATGCCGTGTGTTATTTCTAATATTTCTATTAACTGACGAATATTTCATATTTTTCAACTGCGTTAATCTCAATCTGAATGTATTTTTTGTTTTACCTATTCTTATTTACACCTTTAATCTTCGTGTAGACGTCTGACGATGACCTTTAAGCCGAAACACGAAGGGTTTTTAGCTTAATTATGATAATTTATGTTGCATGCTTTGATCTTTCTTTATCATTTCAGTTTCTAAATAATTTACACCCGTTTTCTTATCTAAGATGGAAAGTGTGTAGAGTCGGCTGACTCAATTTTCTTCTACAATGAAATAGTTACTACCGATTCTTTCATTAATCATTCCTTAAGCCTTGGAACTTTTTTTAATGAATTGCTAGCGTGAATGATAACATTAAACTAAGCAATAATAAATATCGTGTTGAAAGGCCTCCATGCAAGTTTGAGCACGAGTGCTAGTGAGTGCCCACGTAACGTTTCTTGCACATACTTAACAGCTAAAACACGATGTAGTATGTTACAATCAGTACATTAATTTCTCTAAACCTCTGAAACTCACATTAACAGCTTTTCTTTTCTTCTCTCCTTTACAAAGAAAAGAACTATTAATCTGATTTAGTATTTATAAAATACATTTAACCGGCACGCTATATCGAAGGTGTTCGAAGTTCGATTAATAGCACATTTGGGACCAATTGTGAACACGAAACAACCTGCGCTCTGAAACTTACATAACATTTTCTTTGTTTCTTATTTCAACAGGAAAAATTACAAATAATAAACTTTATTAATGAGTATACGTAATTAAACTTCTTGAGAAATATAACAGCACGTATATGAGTTTTTTGATTTAGAATGTTTCATTTGTTTCACTGTTGATAGCTTTCTAAAGGCAATCTAAATCGATTTATTACGAAACTTTATTACATGTTGTAATAAATCTAAGGGTTATTACTTTATAATCATTGCCATTATAAGTTAACTGAAGTATCCTACATTCTTATAAATCCAGTTTTACAAAAGAAATGTTCAAATAACCGAACAACTTATGTACAAAATAGAAAAGGATTTTAAGTTTAGGAAAATAATTTTCTTAATAAGTTATACAAGGTATCTATAAAAGGTCTGTACAAGATACTAGCACGAATTCTTGAGACTAAAATATGAGGATCTAGCCCAGTTTACATTAGTCCAAAAGTTGATAGTTTCCGAAATACAGGGTTTCAAAGTTATTATTTTTTAACTTCTTTCCTAAATATCTATCTTAATAATAACAGGATTTGCATGAAACTTGGTATCTAGAGGTTTCTATGATGAGAAATTCATCATAGTTTTGATGTATCTTCCTGAGGGCGCCACCAGCAACATTTGTCCACATTTAAAGCTCCATAACTTGTTTCTGCATCAGTATATCAAATTTCTAGTTAGAAATTGTTACTCCCTGATTTTTTTTGTTCAAAAAAGCTATACCTTGTAGATGTCGCTTCGAGCAGCCGTTTCTGTGCTTCGAGCAGCCGTTTCTGTGATAATCGGATTTAAAGGTTTCATTTCGTACTAAAATCCATCATAGCCCTCCTTCATACTTTATCCAGGCTTAGGACTGGTCCAAGAAATTGGGAGCGTGTTTAAGGCCCAACTGGCCAACAACAACACTTTACACAACAACATAAGAGGAATGTAAGAATAAACTGGCAAAGAACAACAGGAATAGCATACAAAATCAATAACAAACGATCAAAACAGCAAACTTTTATTAAACTAGTTCCAAACCAATGTGTCTGGTTCTCAGACTCGTATCTTCTTCAACTCGTTATAAAATTTCTTTCTGAACTTATACCTCAACCTCTGCTCTTCTAATAGTACGAGTCCGTCCATAATCAACTGTAGCAGAAGAAAAATTACCGGTTGCTCGAAGACGCCTTTCAACTCATCTATTTGAAAATCTTCCTCGATGTACTCTGATCGATTCCCGACCATTTCCTTGGGAATAACCATAAGCTAATATCATATCGGTCATTTCTGCGTTAGTGTAGCGCACGGACATAGCGAAAATTTAAGAAGAAAATTAAAATTACAATACAGATTTGTCAGACTGAATTGTTTGACAATACTCTTTTGTAACTAACGACAATACTGAGTAATGTTTAGTCCTTGCTATCATGAATTTTAGTACGCAATGAAATCTTTAAATTCGATTATCACAGAAACGGCTGCTCGTAGCGGGGCTACAAGGTATACCTTTTTTGAAGAAAACATATGAGGATATAATAATTTCTAAAGAGAAATGTGATATACCGAGTCAGAAAAAAGTTATGGAGTTTTAAGTGTAGGCAAAAGCCTTCTGGTGGCGCCCTCTGGAAGATATAGCAAAACTATGATCAAATCTGAATTTCTCATCATATAAACCTT
Organism: Vesta saturnalis; assembly: GCA_036346205.1. NCBI lineage: Eukaryota > Metazoa > Arthropoda > Insecta > Coleoptera > Lampyridae > Vesta > Vesta saturnalis. Next base: position 270,772 of record JARFJB010001131.1, on the reverse strand, counting down.
TAGGTTCCAAATTTCATGCAAATCCTGTTATTATTAAATAGACACTTAAAAAGGAGTTAAAAAAAATAATAACTGACGCCCTGTATTGCGGAAACTATCAACTTTTGGATTAAGGTAAATTGTGCTAAATTTGTCTTATTATTTTGTACAGACCTTTCACAGACATCTTGTATAATATAGTTTTATATTCGTACCCCAATGCGGAAAAACTTTTTTTATTTTTGTACTTATCAACATTGCAATGCAACACCGGTTAAGTGTAAAGTTGATATGAGAACCTGAACAATAGCGTGCGCAGTTATAAAATACTTCTACATAAAAAGATTGACGCTAGTTCAAAGTTTTGGTAAATTCAGGTACGATAAAAGTAATGAGCTGACCTGTGTTTGTGAAGGTTCATGGTTATTCAAGGTAGCCAGGATTTCACTAGCTGCAATGCAGGTGTAACTCAAAGATCATGCAATCCCAAGTACGTTAGACTATGCGGACCGCAGTGTATCAGTAGTACGATCCAAATAATAAGCCAAGAGGCACAGAAGGGGTAATTTTGTAACATCAATAGAGACAAAACCAAATGTAAACATAAACTTTGATGTAATCGTAACGGTAAGGTTATATGGGAAATTAAGTTATATGGAACATTAAGTTATATGGAAACTTAAGTACTAAAACGAAGATAAAGTATTAGAACGGTGTTTATTCAGTGAGAAGGTGTTACCTCTAAGGTGGAATGCGAGCGTTAGTGTAGATGTCTTATCCAATTTCTGACATCTATTTCTTCAAAAAGCAATACAAAATTTCGCTGTGCTTGAAACCTGAAAGGGAAGTCCTAATCACAACAAGGTTAACGAGATCTGATACGGCTTACCAAAAATGTGTGGATGGAGTGATATATTTCTATTACATCCGCCTTTAATAGCAATTATACAACTTCTATACAACAAAGCGATAGTGAAAATTTTCCAAAAAATGATGCTTAACATCTATGAAATAGAAACAGGAAAAATTTTCTAGAAATCTCAAACATTCCAGAGCATTGGCGGTTTCGAAAAGAAAGCCAACGCCTCAAGACACAATTTTACAACTTGAAAAATATTCAATAATTGTTACCACAATAGCACTTTATGTATTGTTAACAAAATAAACCGTTATTTATACAGTGTATTTATTAAGAAATACCAATCACCAGAACTACGTACATCTCAGAGATGGCGATATAGATATTAATTAAAATTAATTTTTATTTAATAAATGCTAAATAACTACAGAAATCTTTAATACGTTAAACTAGAGGAACTAAAAACGAGTAAACTTTTGCAACACAAAGGTGGATAAAATACTGCTACATAAAAAGATTGACGCTAGTTCAAAGTTTTGGTAAATCTGCGCCATCGTATGCAACCATAAAAACCAGAATTCGATCGGTGAAATGTAAAATCGTCGAAAAAGTAAAATGCATTGTGATTTTTGACCGACATTGCTAAAGTAGGTGAAACCAGTATTTACAAAATAGTAGTAGATCAATTGAGCCAAAAAGCACGTTAGGTTTCCTGTGGATGAAACATGGGTTCATGACTAAACTCCTGTGAAAAGAACGGCAGCCAGGTTTTTACCAGAACGGTTACTGATAAATACTATGAGTCTCTTTTTCGCAGGTTGAGAAACGAAATTAAAGCTATATATAAAGAAAATGTATGGAAAAGTGAATAGCTATTACAGTATAACGCGCCCGTTCACAAATGCATTTTGCAACGTTTGCTGCAGCTGAACGCAATTTTGAATATACTCCACGTCCACCACACTTCCACACACATAAATATTATTTGCTGCTTCAAAAATTGAAATCCACGATTGCTGAAAGATGTTATAAGACAGACAATAAAGACACAAAATCTCTTAACACATTTAATAAGGATATTATAGAAGCATTCTTTTCAATGTTTTGCGGCCAGGAAGAAAAATTTGATTTGTGTTGCTTTTTTCTAAATGGCAATGCGTTAAGGTTACTGCACTATAATGAACATCAAAATGATCTAGAGCGGCAAAGAGAAAACTTCAAATCTAGAATCATTACGATTTTATGAATGATTTTCTATTACAAACTATTTGTAGTAATCAACAAAAAAGGCATATAATAGTTGCTTATGTATTAAGGGTGTAATGAGATTTTTATTGTCCGAGGCGCTATCTCGGCCCGAGCACTTTTGCGCGAGGGCTAGGAAAGCGCTGTAGGACCATAAAAGCCGGTTATGCCTTCAATGCACTCAAAATTTTATGCACGATTAATATATTGAATAAAATGAATCATCACGTTAATTGTTTTCAAAAGAAACACGTTTCTCAATTATGATAATAGGAATTGATCGGTTACCATGAAAACGAGTACAAAAGCAGGTATGTCGAGTTGGTATGGTTTAGTTAGTTTTAAACGAAATATCTGATATTGTAAATATTTTTGAATAAACTTATGGTATTAAACCTATTGTTTTCAATTTTTGACATTTAATTATACTCCGTCTGCTGGATCATAATGACGTCCGCGGGTAACAAAAAAACGGTTACATCAAAGAAATTTTGTTGTAATTATTATATTACACGTACATAAAAGTATTTTAAGTCTATGTTTGTAATTATAAATTTTACATTATCAGGCAGACCGCTACCAGAAGCACCAACATAATGTTAGTGAGCAAAAGCTGTTGTTTAAACTTACGTAATCACAAGTACAAGGCTAAAACGTATAACAACTAATTTTGTAAGTAAGGTAATACGTAAAGTTGCGTGCGATGTGTATAAGCTTTTGATCCACATTTTTATAGCTTCTCGCGTTCATTGCTACTTTTCACTTTGTGGTGCTTCCCCGATCGTTTTTTACGTACAAATTTTAAACAAAAACTTTCTACGCTTATGGTAAGAATTTCGCAATCCAAAGCATATTGCAAATTTCCTGATGTTAAGCTTTGTCTCCCATATAATCAAACTCTCATTATTACCATATAAATTATGTTTCTAATGTGTGTGCGTGTGTGCTGTGTGTGTGCTGTGTGTGTGTGTGTGTGTCGTGTGTGCTGTGTGTGTGTGTGTGTGTGTGTGTGTGTGTGTGTGTGCGTTGTGTGTGCGTGTGTGTGTGTGCGTGTGTGGTGTGTGTGTGTGCGTGTGTGCGTGTGTGTGTGTGCTGTGTGCGTGTGTGGTGTGTCGTGTGTGTGTGTCGTGTGTGTGGTGTGTGTGTGCGTGTGTGGTGTGTGTGTGCTGTGTGCGTGTGTGCTGTGTGTGTGGTGTGCGTGTGTCGTGGTGCGTGTGTGCGTGTGTGCTGTTGCGTGTGTGCGTGTGCGCGTGTGCGGTGTGCGTGCGTGTGTGTGTCGTCGTGTGCGGTGTGGGCGTGTGTGCGTGTGCTGTGTGTGCGCGTGCTGCGTGTGCGTGTGCTGCGGTGTGCGTGTGTGTGTGCGTGTGTGCGTGTGTCGTGTGTGTGTGTGTGTGTGTGTGTGTGTGGTGTGGTGGTGTGTGGTGTGTGGTGTTGTGTGGGTGTGTGGGTGTGTGTGGGTGTGTGTGGGTGTGTGGGTGTGTGGTGTGTGTGGTGTGTGCGTGTGCGTGCGTGTGCGTGTGCGTGGTGCGTGTGTGTGCGTGGTGTGCGTGTGCGTGTGCGTGTGGCGTGGTCGTGGGCGCGTGCGCGTGTGCGTGGTGCGTGATTGCGTGTGTGTGAGTGCGTGAGTGCGTGGTGTCGTGTGTGTCGTGTGCGTGCGTGTCGTGTGCGTGTCCGCGTGCTTGCGTTGTGTGCGTGCGTGGGTATATATATATATATATATATATATATATATATATATATATATCAAAGTGATCACCTTAACCCGGAGTTCGATAACCCCGTTACCTTGAGAGTTACGAAAAAAGGTTTTAAATAAAAGTTATACATAAAGTCAAGCTTCACATTTTAAAATTATTTAATAATATACAGAGTATTTCATAAAGTCAAAGCATATCAAACTTACGTTTTTTAATGGAACACCTTGAATATTACGTCAAATTTCAATTAGGCACATTGCTCCTATTCCAATTATAAAGGTTTTTACTAGGTTCTACATGGTACTTTTAAAGATATGGCCATTTTTATGTGAAAATCGTAATGAAATCGTCACCATATATTAGTTAAAATAAACAATTGACGGCTAATCTCTCATGGACAAAATAATTTCGTGATAGTCTGATTTTTTTAAAACATCACTTTTGTGATAACTTGAATTTTTTTATACAGGGTGATTTAAAACTTACACCCATGAATATCTCGGTTACTTTAAATGGAACACCCTTTATTTTATATCATCTGTGAAAAGTACTGAAATACTGTGCCACGTGTCTAACCACCACACGGCACAATACGGGAGAAATGATTGAGCTCGGCTAAAACTCAATCAAACCGTCCGAAGACCACAGAGCACTCGGATTGCATGTGTGTTTTGGAGGCATCGAAAAAGTAGTTAAATTAGAATCTGGTTAGTGAGAAAATAACTGAAATAAGTGTCACAAGCTTTAAAGAAAGAAGGAAAAGGAAATAGGTTCTTCTTCCTTGGAAGAAGGAGAGAGCTTGTAAAGCTTGAAACAGGGAGTAATAGGAATAGTAAGTAATTAGGTGACAATTCCCTCAACAAACGTAAATTTATTTCTTTCCTTAAATTCCCAAATAAGGGCGCAATAAGCCAAACGTTATTGTATAGCTATTTAAATATATAAATGATAAATAAAATAAGTTATACACAGTATGTATGTTACCCCCAAAACCCAAAAAAATATAAGTTAAAATGAGCTTGACGAGGGCAAGTGGTGAGCTTGTACATACGCCCATATTTTTCCAGTTGTAAAATTGTTCCTTGAGGCGTTGGCTTTCTTTTCAAATCCGCCATTGCTGTGGAATGTTTGAATATGTTTCCTTTTTCTATTTCATAGACGTTAAGCATAATTTTTTTTGTAACATTTTTACAATACAGTATCGCTTTGTTGTATAGAAGTGATATAATCGCTATTAAAGGCAGATGTTATAGAAATAATTCACTCTAGCCACACATTTTCGGTAAACCGTATCAGATCTCAATCTCGTAGTAATTGGAACTTCTCTTTCAGGTTTCAAACACAGAAGAATTGCATATTACTTCTTTAAAGAAATAGATGTAACCAATTGCTTAAGACATTTACACTAATGCTCGCATTCTACCTTAGTGGTAACATAGTCTCACTGAATAAGCACCGTTCTAATCCTTTACATTCGTTTTAGCACTTAAGTTTCCATATAACTTTAACGTGACGATTAAATCAAGGTTCATGTTTATATTTGGTTTTGTCTTTATTCTGTACCTCTTCGGCTTATCGTTTGGATTGTTCTGCTAATAAACTACGGTCAGCTGTGTCTCACGTACTTGAGATCGCGTGATCGTTGAGGTTACACCTATACTGGAGCTGGTGGAATCCTGACTACCTCGAATAATGCATAAGCACTCGCAAACACATGTCAGCTCTTTCCTTTTATCGCATGTATATAATTGCCTTCAACAGACTACGATCGCCAGCAACAGAATTAAGTACATTTACCTTAATTCTGTTAACAAGTATTTGACAAACATTTTTACCTCCGAAAACAACTCGTACCGTAATTGCCTTCAGCAGGTTACGATCGCCTATAATGAAATTAAATACGTTTATTTTATTTTGCCACCATAATGTTCTTTATACGCCTCCAAATTCGGGCGTAATGTGGTCTTTATAGCACGGAAATGTCATTGATGCTAAGTAGCATGATTGACAGCAAACACATGACATGATATATAATAGCAATATCACAGTATCTTAGTAACAACAAATTAGCCTACTGTCGACTTTATTTCACTGCATTTGCATTTAAAAAGTTGCCGAAAATACTGAATCTTTTTTAATATTTTGTTCCAGTTTCATGGTGCAAAATAAAATAAAACATTGTATGTTTCGCGTCGGGCTATTAATATTCCCTCGAGCCATAATCTTCTGATTATGCCCTTAATACATAAATATCTATTATATTAATTCTGTCAGCGAGTATTGCTAAACATGTTACCTGTAGTGTAAATTCGGTGTCAGCTTGATACCCACCCGATTTTAGCTAATTTTAACACAATTTCCCTCATGTAGAACTGCTATATGTTAGTTAAACCATTCTTTAACATGTTACGCACAATCAACAACCAAAATTTTGAATAATTCTCGTTAAAATTGGTTTTATGTGCCACACCCAGTATTGAGTTCATGTATAACCTCCATTTGGGGATAATTAATTTTGTACTACTGTTTATGTGGTCTTGCGCAGTAGCGTTACTGCATCTTTTATGCTTATACCAGATGTAACTTTTTGTGTATCGTGATATTGAATCATGTCAATTGTTGGCGCTAGATTTCGTGCTAGTTTAAACCCTACTCGGTAGCTCAAATATATAATATACACTATTGGTTTGTGGATAAGGTTGTTCGGACCTATTTCTGTTTCTAATTTAAATTGCTTAATTACTAATCATTTTTATTCGAGATAAATTAAGTGTACTGAACATTTGTATTTATGTAATTTAGTCAAAAAGGAGTTTTTATGCAGTTTTGTTAAACGAAAGGCAAACTGAATTGTTTAATTATGCTTTCTTGTACATATGTAACTGCATTAAATTGGCCTTTTGAGTCTAAGGTACGTAAGATCTTGCGTCGGCCGGAAGGAGTATTGTTGTTTTGGCATTATAATTGTAAATTATTGTCCGCGTAAGTACAAGCTCACAACTTGCCCTCGTCAATCTCATTACGTACAGATTGTGTATAATTTATTTCGTTATTATCCATATATTTATATAGCCATACAATAACGTTTGGCTTGTTTCCTCCTTTGATGGGAATTTAAAGAAAAAAAATAAATTTACGCTGAGGGAATTGTCACTTAATCACAATTCCTATTACTCCCTGTTTCAAGCTTTACAGGCTCTCTCCCTCTTTCAAGGAATAAGAAACTATTTTCTTTTCCTTCTTTCTTTAAAGCATGTGGCGCCTATTTCGGTTCATCCCTCACTAACCAGATTCTAACTTAAACTATTTTATCGGTACCTCCAAAACACCCATGCATCCCAGTGCTCTGCGATCTTCAGACCGTTTGATTGGGTTTTAGCCGAGCTCACTCATTTCTCCTGTTTTATTATTTTGATAACTCTTTAGAAAATAATTCACACTTTTTGAGTATGAGCAAATAGTATTGGAGTAATGGAAAAAAGAAATAAAAAATTAAATTATAATTATTTGTCAGTTTATGTTTTCTACTTTTTCAGAACCCGTTATACGATACGAGAGCAGAGAAAAGGTTACAGAGTGTATATGTCACTGATAGTCCGTTCATTTTCGCCAAAAGATGTTGGAACTTACAATTGTGTTTCAACAAATTCATTAGGTCGAGCTGAAGGAACACTTAGACTATACGGTAAGTTAATATACTTAATTTTTACACAGTACTTCTATTTTACATAGTTTGATCAAATTTATTTTTGCTTAACTTTTCATTTTTATTTTGAACATGTTATATTTTATACAGGATGTCCCACAATTTTGTTAACAGACGATGTCTCGGTTATTTTAAGAAGTAGGGGCTTTGGTGAGGAGAGTTAATTTTCGCAGTACCAAGGAAGCGTGATAATTCACATACTGAAAGTTCCACACGGTGCACAAAAAATAAAGGACTGCCAATATTTCATTTTCTAATGGCACACCTTGTACATCTGTGTATATGTCAATTCTATTTGTTTTCATCTTTTCAAATACGATTTGGCGCTATCAAATTATTTAAGTTTTTATTCGTTTTAACCAGAATACGTTTTTTTCAGTTATAATACAATAACGAATTAGAACTTTACGCAAACAATAAATTAAAACGAATAGAATAAAATAGAACATGCAGGAATACATATTTTCTTACGTATATATATATATATATATATATATATATATATATTATACTGAGATTCTATGATTCAAAATAAGACAAAATGATCATAAACGCTTTTCCGAAAATGCTTCCTAACCGAGATACAGGTTGATTAAAAATATTTTTTAAGGTATTTTAAGATTCCTCAAAACTACAAAAGATATTACACTGAGATTTGGTACACCTAAATGTCTAGTTAAACACATTAATCAGGTGAGTTTGAGTCAACTGACTCCATCCAGTGGCGTAGAATATTTTAAGTTAATCAGTTTAAGTAAAAAAAACGCGCGCCCCTGGTTTTTTGAAGAAATATTTTTGATAGATTCAACATTTAATTCTGCAAATAAAATCATACTTAGTATTTTTCGATTCGGCACCCGTTTTTGAAATATTTTGCATTAACATAAACGACAATTCAAAAAATCAAATTTGTTTTATTTTACAAAAAAACGCAGTTAACTATTAGGTACATTATTAAAGAGATATTGAAGAAATCAAAACATAATAATAATTATGTTTATACATATTGTTCAAATGTCCTCCTTCCTTTTGAATGCAAGCTTGTATTCTTCTTAGCAAATGAAACCTAACACGCTGAGAAATTGTGGCATAGCCTAATCTCATCGCATGCCATCTGTATGCGATTCCAAAGTTGCTCTCGATTATCAATTTGAACAGAATAGACACGAGTTTTCAATACCTCCACACAAAAATGCTATGGGTTTAAATCTGGCTATCGTACCGGCCACGGTGCTTCACTTCCCGTCCAATCCAGCGTCTAGGGAACCATGCATTTAAGAATTCTCTGACGTTTCGTGTAGAATGTGGTGGTGCACATCATGCATCAAATACATGTTCATTCTAACATCTAAGGGAATGTCGTCAAACAATTATGGCAAATCTTCTCTAAAAAATTTAAATAGAATTCGCCAGTAAATCTTGAAGAAAACGGATAGGTCCGATAAGGTGATCGTCTAATATACCTATCCAAATATTTTAGCGAAATGTTTATTATTCTATTTCGGGAAAAATACACTCATCAGTGGTCAATAAGTTACTAACAAATTGTACATCTTCAGCATTTTTATTTAAAACCATTCGCAAAAATTCATTCGACGAGGATGGTCAGCAGGCAATAATGCATGCACTTTTGTAGGTGAAAGGGATGTAAATTTTGTTCTCGTAAAACTTTCCAAGACTTGCTACGCAACACCAAAGTCTAAACCTAACTCACGCGTACTTATTGATGTATTTTCATAAACTCTATCTAAAATTTGTTCTTCAATTTCAACTGGTACACGAGCATTTTGTCCGGAATTTTTCTTTCCTTTTAAACTTCCATACTCTAACAAGTTACGATGAACGGTTCTAAACGTAGTATGATGTGGATGTCTTCTATCTGGAAATCTTTCTTCATAAAGTCGAGCAGCTGCATGAGCATTGCAATTAGTATTACCATAACATAAATGCATATCGACCAGTTCTCGTTTGAATAATTAATTTTTCACAGTAATTAGACACAAACAACTAATTACAAAACACGCGTAAATGCAACTATCTTAGCAAACATAAAATACGTAACTGTCAAATGCAAAGCAATCTCTGATTTATTTAATTTGGTTATTACTGAATAATGTAGTCGTTTATGTTAATGCAAAATATTTCAAAACCGGTGCCGAATCGAATAAATACTAAGTATGATTTTATTTGCAGAATTAAATGTTGAATTTAACAAAAATATTTCTTTAAAAAAGCAGGGACGTGCGTTTTTTTACTTAAAGTGATTAGCTTAACATATTCTACGCCACTGGATGGGGCCAGTTCTCTCAAACTCACCTGATTAATTGTACTTAATTAGACATTTAGGTGTACCAGATATCAGTGTAATAGCTTTTGTAGTATTTGAGAAATCTTAAAATATCTTAAAACAATTATTTTTAATCACCCTGTATCTCGGTTAGGGAGCATTTTCGGAAAAGCGTTTATGATAATTTTGTCTTATTTTGAATCATAGAATCTATAGTTTTCGTTTGTCGGTGATTTTAAAATACACCTTGTATATATATATATATATATATATATATATATATATATATATATATATATATATATATATAGTTATATCATTCGTATTGTACCAGATATCAGTGTAATAGCTTTTGTAGTATTTGAGAAATCTTAAAATATCTTAAAACAATTATTTTTAATCACCCTGTATCTCGGTTAGGAGCATTTTCGGAAAAGCGTTTATGATAATTTTTGTCTTATTTTGAATCATAGAATCTATAGTTTTCGTTTGTCGGTGATTTTAAAATACACCTTGTATATATATATATATATATATATATATATATATATATATATATATATATATATATATATAGTTATATCATTCGTATTCTTAAGATAATAATGTATCCTTTTATAAACAGTTAGTGACATTATTTTTGGGATTAATGATTAATTGTCTTTGTTCACTGTTATCGCCTGAGAGGCTTTTACTAACGTTCATAAATTAACGTATTTTATCAATTTTGGATTCATTAGTTTTCTAAAAATCACTGCTATCGCATGTGAACTTTCATACGCATTCATAAATTAATACATTTTATCAATTCTTAAGCTCATTAGTTTTCTTAAGTAAATTACTGTTATCGCATGAATTTTCATAAGTGTTAATAAATTAACACTAACTTTATTATTTCCTAGATTATTAGTTATCTTAAGTAGATTAGAACGTTATAAAAGGCGTTGCATTGACAACAGAAGCCAGAGTTCATATTAGCTTCTAGTTAGTGAAGTCTCAGTTTTAATTGTAATTATTTTAATAAATATCATTTACAATAAAACATAATTCTATGTTTTAATTGTTGTTATTTTAATAAATATCATTTGCAATAAAACATAATTGGCGCTCGAACAGGATACCCAAACGGCTCTATAAAACAAATTAGTGTCGGCGATTTTAAATCATTATTGGGTATACCATCATCATCGTGCAAGACAAATTTTGGTAAGAATATCCATCTGGCCTACTGAGGTACTTTGCCCTTCAACGGACCTCAACTGTAGACAACGTAGAAACAAAACCAGAGTCTGCACCTATAGCAACTTGATCCATCGAGAATCCTCAACCGCTGTGGTACTTCTCAACTTCAAGGCACACCTGAGATGCTATTAGCAACCTTAGTTTTGTAAGTAATAATATCCTTTTCTTTTCTTTCTTTTACAATATACGTGTTGAATCTTGTATGACTGAATTCCGTGATAGATCACCTATAAGAATATCTGGTAATTCAAGTAACTCTGATTCTGATAATCAATTAATTAATAATAAAATAATAATGGCAAATTATACCGAAATAAATATTGCTAAGGAAATGATTCCTCAATATGAGGGAGGTAGTAGAAATTTATCGTATTTCATACAACAGTGTGAAAATTTATAACTAATTATAGAAATAATTCACAGGGTCAAGAAACTGTACATTAAATAAATTATTGTTTGAAATTTGTTGTTCCAAATTAATTGGTACTGCTAGAGATACTTTAGTAATTTCAAATTGCTTAACTTGGGATAAAGTAAAGAAAACATTAATAAACCGCTTTGGATCCTAGAAATGAAACATTATTAGAAAATGATTTAATAACGTGTATTCAATTAAATGAAAGTTATGATGAATATTACGAAAAATTAAAAGTAAATTGCAACAACTATTAGAGCACGTATCTATAAACGAAACAGATGTTAGTCTTAAGAATCACAAAATTAATACTTATACACAAAGGTTTATTTACCTATATGGCAGGTTTATTAGAGCCACATAGGTCCTTTATCTCTTATAAAATGTTAATTCACTAGAAGATTGTTTACTTCAATTAAGAAATTACGATAATTATAAACAACAGGTCAATTTTCTAAATTTTATTCGGCAAAACCATCAACGAATAGACAATCCAATAAAGATAATTTCTCAAATAAAACTCAACCACTGAAATGTTTCAACGGCCAAGCGCAATTATTTTATAGACCGTCACAACCATTTATAAATCGTAATCCAACCCAAAATCAATTCGCGTGGTCCGATCAATTTCCAGACGAGACCAGTATTCACCAATTACCCTACGAATTCGCAAGTATTCGGCAAAAGGAACCTGAGTCGAAACCAACCCCGATGTCGGTATCTACACGAAATACTGGCAGACCAAATCAACAGCCCATTAATGCACGTAACTCTTCGAATTATTTTCGAAGCACGGGCCCTCGCAATTTCCATTCCGAAGAACTTTACAATGTTCAAAGCGACGAAGATAAGCAAGAAGATTATCGAGATTCTGAAACTTTTGAATCTGCTGAAAATTTTCGCATACCTGCCTCGGAACCACAAATTTAGATTTAAATTCGTTAACAATCAAACCTAAACTACCATTTATAACGATCCCTAGCTTAAAATTAAAGATTTTAATAGATAGCGGAGCTTCCAATTCAATAATAAATCCAGGTCCCGCTTACGAACATTTTAAAAATTATTTTTTTGTTAAACCATTTACTGTTAAGAGCTTAAATAATACTATAACCGATAATCAGAATATATCATATCCTATTTTGAGAGAATTTGGACTTGATAATAATATTAATTTTCATATAATACAGTGGCATGATAGATTTGACGCATTAATAGGAAGTGAAGATTTCAAAAACTTAAAGCTACGATTAATTATAATAATCAAACATTAGAGATAGGTAGTTCTAAAATACCGTTTTTTATGGAATTAAACCCGAAGAATTTTAAACCAATAAAACAAATTGTTAAAAATAGTATAAAAATTCCTGTAAATGTCGATCAAGGACAAGTTATAGTTCCGGAAATTAAATTAGACGACTACATTATTTCAGAATCAATTGCCTTTGCAAAAAATGGTATCTGTATTGTCCCCTTTGAAGAAGAACGTGAAGTAGAAATAAATTTTCAACAACAATATGAGGTAGAACCTATTATCAACGTTGATTTAATAAATCCAAAAATTCAAAATTTTAATATTGATATTCCCAATGTCATTAGAACTAGTCATCTTAATCTAGAAGAAAAAACAGAAATTATATCTTTGTGCAAGAGATATAAAGAAATTTTTTACAATGAAAATTGTGACCTTACTTTTACTAACGCTGTAAAACATAAAGTCAGAACTAATGACAACGAACCAGTTTATTCTAAATCATTTCGATACCCGCATCACTTGAAAATGAGATCCAAAATCAAATCCAAAATTACTTGATAATAAAATTATTAGACCAAGCATTTCACCCTATAGTTCACCGGTCTGGATTGTACCAAAGAAACCAGATGCAAGCGGAAAAAAAATGGCGACTTGTAATAGACTATAGGAAATTAAATGAGAAAACGGTCGAAGACAAATACCCACTCCCGCGAATTGACGAAATATTGGACAATTTAGGAAAATGCATGTATTTTTCTACATTAGATCTCGCCCAAGGATTCCATCAGATAGAAGTGGACCGCGATTCTATCGAAAAAACTGCTTTCTCAGTAAACAACGGTCATTTTGAATACGTTCGAATGCCTTTCGGACTTAAAAACGCCCCAAGTACTTTTCAGAGAGTAATGGATAACATTCTACGCCCATACCTATATAAGTTCTGTTTTGTATACATGGACGACATTGTAATATTCTCCAAATCGCTTCACGAACATTCAGTACACATTAGACAAATATTTGAAAAATTAAGAGAATTTAATTTAAAAATTCAATTAGACAAATCGGAATTTTTGTGTAAAGAAGTAGCCTTCTTAGGACACGTAATTACACCACAAGGTATAAAACCTAACCCCGCAAAAATTAAAGCCTTAGAAGAATACCTCTATCAAAAACAGTCAAGGAAATAAGAGCTTTCCTGGTCTGGTGGGATACTATAGAAGGTTCATTAAAAACTTTGCTAAACTTGTACAACCATTTACCAAATGCCTTAAAAAGAATTCAAAGATTGATGTCACAGATCAAAATTATTTGCAAACATTTTATCAGTGTAAGGAATTACTAACCAATGCACCAGTACTAACGTATCCAGACTTTGAAAAAACCTTCCATGTAACAACTGATGCATCCAACGTAGCCATAGGAGGAGTTTTATCGCAAAATAATAAACCAATTGCATTTTACTCAAGAACCCTAAATAGTGCTGAACGCAATTATTCAACTATTGAACGTGAATTGCTCAGTATAGTAGAAACCACAAACATTTTAGGCCGTACATTTACGGAAAACAATTTGTAATAGAAACTGATCATAAGCCGCTAGTTTGGTTATTCTCCTAAAGGATCCAAATTCCAGATTAGTTAAATGGAGACTGAGACTAGACGAGTTTGACTACAAAATACAATATAAAAAGGCAAAGAAAATTTAGTAGCCGATGCGTTGTCGCGAATAGAAATTCATACTAAAGAAACCTCAAACGATACAGAACTAGACCTTATGTCAATAATTCCAAACGTCGACAAAGACTTTTCACCTGATGATTTAGAAGAATTATTAAGTGGAGAACAAGATGACCAATTAAATAATACGCAACACACATCCGCTGAGAATCCAGTATTCTCAATGCCAATCTCGAAAATCCGGTAAACCATTTCATGTATCGTATAATTTTGAAACTAGGAGACCAATACAAAATAGAATACTTTAGACCGTTCTTAAAGCATAATTATGTTGTCACAGTTAGACAAGGTAATGAATTGAAAACATTTCTGAATGTTAAAGAAATTATAGATCCAAAGAATTTATACGGAATATATTTTAAAGATAAGGAATTGGAATCAAAATTTCTGAAAATAACAAATAATTTATTTAATAACAAAGTAAAATTTGTTAAAAGTAACCTTCTAACGAAAGATATAGAACAATCGAATGAACAATTAGAAGTAATAGATAGGTATCATTCTAATAATCACAATGGCATACTAGAAACCTACAACCACTTAAAAACTAAATACTATTGGCCTAACAAAAACCACGATAAATAAAATAATTAACGAATGTGAAACTTGTAACATTAGTAAGTACGATAGAAACCCTTATAAAATTCAATTTTCGGACCTTTACTCGCAAGGAAACCTTTCGACGTAGTACACATTGATACATTTAGTTTCGAAGGAAGCAAATTTAACAATAATAGACCTTTTTTCAAGGTATACACAAGCCTACTATATAACAGACGCATCAGGATTAACCGTATTAAATAAATTGAGACACTACTTTTCGCACCACGGCTACCCAAAGAAAATCGTTTGCGACGAAGGAAAAGAGTTTAAGAACAAGGTTTTCCAAGAATATTGCGCTTTATTCAAAATCGAATTGCATTTTACCACAAACTATAACAGTAACAGTAACTCTCCTATAGAAAGAGTACACTCTACCATTTTAGAAAAACTAAGAATTATTAAGATTGAAAACAAAAATGAAAGTCCCCAAAATTTAATGATATCGGCCGTATTAATGTATAATCAATCTATACATTCTGCGACGGGTTATACACCTTTCACCCTATTGTACGGGCCCTACGAGAACTTAAATGCACATGAAATCGATTTACACAAAACTGTGTACGAAACTTATAACGAAAACGAAAACAGAATTGCTACCTTCTACGAACACTTATATCACAAACAATTAGAAAAGGCGCTAAAACATTAGAGAAGAAAATAGAGATAAAGAACCATCTGTTGAAATGAATGAACCGGTAGCCTATTTTACACGGCAAAGAATTAGAAAGACAGATCCGTGCTTTGACAAAGTAAATATAACGTCCGTTAATAAAAATAACATCCAGGGGCTCAGAGAAACTTCAAATAGACCAGCTAATATACACACAAGAAAGCTGAAACGTATTAAAAAGAAATTTTGTTTGCAGGATGTGCCTGGCAATCCAGAACCAGGGCCTTCAAATCGAAAAGTTTGATACGAATGGGTACATTACCGAAGATATAGGTTCGGCTAAACTAGTAGATCATTATCATAAGTTTTACTTTATATTAATATAACAGATTTAGAATTAAGTTATTATCAAATATTAAGTAATGCAGTAATTTTAGACGCAAACCAAACGTCATGATCCAGAAATTAGTCTACGCGCTAAAAGAAAATTGTGTTAATAGAAAACAATTATCCAAACTTAAGCATAAAAGAAAACGTGGTCTTGCTAATATTGTAGGTACAGCGATAAAATACATTACTGGCAACCCTGATAACAACGATCTAATTGAAATTAATAAAAATTTGAATTCACTTTATAAAAATCAAGATAAAATTATTCAACAGATAGATAAGTATACTTCATTTGCTAATCACATCACTGAAAGGTACTCTAAAGATTTGAAACAATTCAGAACAACACTGATTTATTTGTTAATGAATTAAAAAGGTGAACAATATCCTTGACAAACAGCTAATTATTCAGTACAATAATTATTTGAGTTTCAAATTATTGAATACCCTTCAAACTATTGAAAGAACAATTTCTTTAGCTTTTTCAGAAATGACAAGTCTCGAAATTATGTCTGACAGAAATAATTGAAATTATGGATCATTTAAAATTGATTTATAAAAAGACAGAGTTACCTGAATTAGATAAAATCCATATTTTTAAAACACTAGAATTTTCGAAATTTAGGATTTTGTCAACAAAAGATTCAATTACTTGTATATTGTATATACCCATCCTCAATCCTTTAATATTCCAATATAAAAGAATTTATCCGATACCTGATCATCAAAAAAGTGCTAATACCGCTGTTTCAATATCACCTTCAAGGCGTAAGAAAAGAGCTATGGACTAACGAAAAGTGCAAAGTTATAGAAGAGCAAATCGTGTGTTTTGAAAGAACTGAAACAAACAAGTGTTCCATAACCCATAACAAAGATTGTGTATACGCCGTAGTGAATAACAATTATAAGTTATACGTTCAATTAGGTAATGGAAGAATTTTAGTATCTGTCAAACAAGACTTAGAAATAATCGAAGAGTGTCACAACAAAATTAATAACTTTAAAGTAATTTATAATGTTTTTATATCAGCAGGAGACAATTGCAAATTAACGATAGATGATCAAACTTTGAAAATACATTTGTTAACTTTACTTATAAGAATCTTTAGAAATCAATAATTATAAGGCTGACTTGACTGTAAAATTAGAACCAAAACATTTGGAAAGCTTGAAAACCTTAAAAGAAGAGGCTGAAGTGTTAAAAACTGCTTTAAAAATTAATCCTTTAGTACATGTTATGCATTTATCTGTAACTACTATTGTAATTATGTTATTGATTGTGTTTTGTATTTTAATCTATGTATTTAGAAATAGGATACGTGATAGAATTAAGACACAAAGACAAGATAAAGAAGTAATTCCTTTAAAACAGGTAACTTCGCAGAATGAGGACATTCTGTCTTAAGGGGGGAGGAGTTATATCATTCGTATTCTTAAGATAATAATGTATCCTTTATAAACAGTTAGTGTGACATTATTTTTGGGATTAATGATTAATTGTCTTTGTTCACTGTTATCGCCTGAGAGGCTTTTACTAACGTTCATAAATTAACGTATTTTATCAATTCTTGGACTCATTAGTTTTCTCAAATAAATCACTGCTATCGCATGTGAACTTTCATACGCATTCATAAATTAATACATTTTATCAATTTAAGCTCATTAGTTTTCTTAAGTAAATTACTGTTATCGCATGGAATCTTTCATAAGTGTTAATAAATTAACACTAACTTTATTATTTCTAGATTATTAGTTATCTTAAGTAGATTAGGAACGTTATAAAGGCGTTGCATTGACAACAGAAGCCAGAGTTCATATTAGCTTCTAGTTAGTGAAGTCTCAGTTTTAATTGTAATTATTTTAATAAATATCATTTACAATAAAACATAATTCTATGTTTTAATTGTTGTTATTTTAATAAATATCATTTGCAATAAAAACATAATTATATGTTATATTTTATACAGGATGTCCCACAATTTTGTTAACAGACGATGTCTCGGTTATTTTAAGAAGTAGGGGCTTTGGTGATGAGAGTTAATTTTCGCAGTACCAAGGAAGCGTGATAATTCACTTACTGAAAGTTCCACACGGCGCACAAAAAATAAAGGACTGCCAATATTTCATTTTTTAATGACACACCTTGTACAACTGTGTATCTGTCAATTCTATTTGTTTTCGTCTTTTCACCTACGATTTGGCGCTATCAAGTTATTTAAGTTTTTTGATTCGTTTTAACCAAAATACGTTTTTTTCAGTCATAATACAATAACGAATTAGAACATTACGCAATAAACAACAAATTAAAACGAATAGAATAAAATAGAACATGCAGGAATACATATATATATATATATATATATATATATATATATATATATATATATATTATAACAAATTATTATTTTCAGAACCTGAGGTTGCAGTCAAGCTTAATTTTTATTTATTCCATCTTCAGGATAATTATCGTGAGATTAAAATAAACTCTACTAATACATAATAAAAACACCATACAAACATTTGTCATCAATATAAAAACTATCTTAAACTATTCAAGAATTCGCCTGCTATTCAGATACATTTATGCACTGACTATATATATATATATATATATATATATATATATATATATATATATATATATATATATATATATATATATATATATATATATATATATATATATATATATATATATATATATATATATATATATATATATATATATATATATAATTAAATCACCGACAAACGAAAACTTGAGATTCTATAATTCAAAATAAGACAAAAATGATCATAAACGCTTTTTCTAACCGAGATACAGGTTGATTAAAAAATACTTATTTTAAGGTTTTTTTAAGATTCCTCAAAAACTACAAAAGATATTACACTGAGATTTGGTACACCTAAATGTCTAATTAAACACAATTAATCAGGTGAGTTTGAGTCAACTGACTCCATCCAGTGGCGTAGAATACTTTAAGTTAATCAGTTTAAGTAAAAAAAAAACGCGCACCCCTGGTTTTTTTGAGGAAATATTTTTTTGATAGATTCAACACTTAATTCTGCAAATAAAATCATACTTAATATTTTTTCGATTCGGCACCCCGTTTTTGAAATATTTTGCATTAACATAAATGACCACATTATTCAATAAAAATCAAAATTTGTTTTATTTTACAAAAAAATAACGCAGTTAACTATTAGGTACATTATTAAAGAGATATTGTTCAAAATGTCCTCCTTCCTTTTGAATGCAAGCTTGTATTCTTCTTAGCAAATGAAACCTAACACGCTGAAAAATTTGTGGCATAGCCCTAATCTCATCGCATGCCATCTGTATGCGATTCCAAAGTTGCTCTTGATTACCAATTTGAACAGAATAGACACAAAAAAATCCAATGGGTTTAAATCTGGCGATCGTGCCGGCCACGGTACTTTACTTCCTCGTCCAATCCAGCGTCCAGGGAACCATGCATTTAAAAATTCTCTGACGTTTCGTGTAGAATGTGGTGGTGCACCATCATGCATGAAATACATGTTCATTCTAACATCTAAGGGTACGTCGTCAAACAATTCTGGCAAATCTTCTCTCAAAAAATTTAATTGGAATTCGCCAGTAAGTCTTTGAGGAAAACGGATAGGTCCGATTAGGTGATCGTCTAGTATACCTATCCAAATATTTTCGCTAAATCTATGTTGGTGAGATGTAACTACAGTTGGATACTGATTTTCATCTAACCATTTGTGGGAATTATGCAAGTTTATTATTCCATTTCGGGAAAAAATACACTCATCAGTGGTCAATAAGTTTTTAACAAATTGTACATCTTCAGCATTTTTATTTAAAAACCATTCGCAAAAATTCATTGGACGAAGATGGTCAGCAGGCAATAATGCATGCACTTTTTGTAGGTGAAAGGGATGTAAATCTTGTTGTCGTAAAACTTTCCAAGACTTACTATGCGACACACCAAATTCTAAACCTAACTCACGCGTACTTATTGACGAATTTTCATAAACTCTATCTAAAACTTGTTCCTCAATTTCAACTGGTACACGAGCATTTCGTCCGGAATTCGTTTTTCCTTTTAAACTTCCACACTCTAACAAGTTACGATGAACGGTTCTAAACTTAGTATGATGTGGATGTTTTCTATTTGGAAATCTTTGTTCATAAGGTGGAGCAGCTGCACGAGCATTGAAATTGGTATTACCATAACATAAATGCATATCGAGCAGTTCTCATTTGGAATAATTCATTTTTTCACAGTAATTAGACACAATTAATGAATTACAAAACACGCGTAAATGCAACTATTTTAGCAAACATAAGATACGTAACTGTCAAATTCAAAGCAATCTCTGATTAATTAAATTTGGCTATTACTGAATAATGTAGTCGTTTATGTTAATGAAAATATTTCAAAAACGGGTGCCGAATCGAGAAAATACTAAGTATGATTTTATTTGCAGAATTAAATGTTGAATTTAACAAAAAATTTCTTCAAAAAAAGCAGGGACGTGCGCTTTTTTTTACTTAAAGTGATTAACTGAACATATTCTACATCACTGGATGGAGCCAGTTGACTCAAACTCACCTGATTAATTGTACTTAATTAGACATTTAGGTGTACCAAATCTCGGTGTAATATCTTTTGTAGTTTTTCAGGAATCTTAAAAAAATCTTAAATATTTTTTTTTTAATCAACCTGTATCTCGGTTAGGAAGCATTTTCGGAAAAGCGTTTATGATAATTTTTTTCTTATTTTGAATCATAGAATCTCCAGTTTTCGTTTGTCGGTTATTTTAAAATACACCCTGTATATATATATATATATATATATATATATATATATATATATATATATATATATATATATAGAGAGAGAGAGAGAGAGAGAGAGACAGAGAGAGAGAGAGGGCCAAAAGTACCGAATAAATTCAATTAAAAATTAGGCGTTTGTTTTTTGGAAAAACGCTTGGACACGTTGATTTTAATTTTTTGTAGCGATTTTTTTTATGCTAAGTTCATGTATATATGGTGGCCCAAAAACAATTTATGACTACCAACTTCATTTTTTCAAACGGAAACGCCTATTTTTTATTTCATTTTTGGATTCTGCTTTAAATTTTAAATAAGTTTTATGTACCATGTCCTATACCTAAACTTAACAGTTATCGAGAAATACATATAAGAGAGGGTCAAAAGTCCCGAATAAATTTGTTAAAAGCTGAAGGAAATATTTTTAATGAAAGTGCTGGAACACGTCAAATATTGTTTTTAGTTATCCATTTTTATCCATTTATTGGCGTAACACACATGTATACCGGGTGATCCATGTAGAAGATAAATTTACTTTTTAATTTTTTGATGGAACCCCAAGTATATTATGACGTTTTTGAGTTCTCTGAGAAACTCTGAACATATTTCATGTAACATACTCATACCTAAATTCAACAGTGTCCGAAAAAATTACATAAAATAGAAATAACCACAGAACTTTAATACTTAATAAGTAACAATGCTTAAATTCAACAGATCTCGAAAAAAGTTATAAAAAATAGGAATAACAATAGAACTATTAATACTTAATAAATAACAATATAAACTGCTATAATCTAATGTATTAAATGTTCGAACTGTGCCCCATTGACGTCTTGACAGTGGGCAAGCCACAATTCAGATTCCTCTAGAACTTTACTTATTATTAGAGGAGGTATTTGTTGAGCTTTTTGAATAAATTTATTTTGTAAGTCTTCTATATTGTTGGGCTTATATACCCTATGTTTCGGATAGCCCCATAAAACAAGTCCATAGGGGTGAGGTCAGGCGATCTAGTAGGCCACTACAATGGCCCCTTTCGTCCAATCCATCGAAGAGGAAATGTTTGTCTAAATATTGCGGTACCAACGGTACCATTTAGGCAGAATATTGATTCATAAGAAGAAATTATTTTTCTAGAAAAAAACCGGTCATCATTGCAGTGGTTCATAAAAACTTCCCAGAATTCTAATCGACGATCTGGATCGTCCTCGTTAAGTTCGTAGATTGATTGGACTTTATACGGGTGATATATTTTTTCTTTTTTTAAAATTTTTCGTACCGACGACTTTCCTATGTTACTATCCAGGGCTATTTCTTGAGTTGGTTTATGAGGATTTTCTTCAGTGGACAAAAGAACGTCTAATTTCTTATTCTCGGAAATCGAGGATCGACCAGATCTGGGAAGGTCTCTTACATGCCCTACTTTTCAAATTTTTTTTTCAATTCGGCTTCAGTGGATTGTGATATTCGACAGTCAGGATATTTAACAGTGAATAGTTAAACTTCTTTTTGAGCCCTAGTTCGATCGCTGCACCCTATCATGATTAAAATCTCTATTCTTTGAGTTTCACTTAACTTGGCCATTTTTTTTTTCACTTTAGCAATATGTATAACAACTATTGTAAGAATAAACTGAGATTAAAACAGAGCACAAAGATACTATGTGTTTGACAAAATGTTACTATTGAAACCAAATTTAATGTCAATTTAAAAGTATTACATAAATATCATCCGCAAATGTTTCAATAACAGTTGAATATCGACATGGGTATATTACATAAAATATGTTTCTACATTAATAGTTCTATCGTTATTTCTATTTTATGTAATTTATTATTTATATTATTTATTCAACACTGTTGAATTTAGATACGAGTATGTTGCATGAAATATGTTCAGAGTTTATCAGAGAACTCAAAAACGTCATAATACACTTGGGATTCCATAAAAAAAATGAAAAAGTAAATTTATCTTCTACATGAGTCACCCTGTATACATGTATGTTACGTCAAAAAATGGATAAAAATGGATAACTAAATACAATATTTGACGTGTTCCAGCATTTTCATGAAAAATATTTCCTTCAGTTTTTAACTTTAACTAATTTATGCGGGACTTTTAACCATCTCTTATGTGTATTTCTCGATAACTGTTAAGTTTAGGTATAGGACATGGTACATAAAACTTACTTAAAATTTAAAGCAGAATCCAAAAATGAAATAAAAGATACGTGATTTCATTTGAAAAAATGAAGTTGGTAGTCATAAATTGTTTTTGGGCCACCCTGTATACATGAACTTAGCATCAAAAAATCGCTACAAAAATTAAAATCGACGTGTCCGAGCGTTTTTCCAAAAACAAAACCTAATTTTTAATTGAATTTATGCGGTACTTTTGGCCTCTATATATATATATATATATATATATATATATATATATATATATATATATATATATATATATATATATATATATATATAATATATATACCTTTCGTATCTTTCATTTTGCTTATTCTATTGTTTCAATGTTTTATCCGCAAACGTCATAAAAGTTACACTTTATGACACAATGTCAAAGGTAAAAGTTTTACTTTTCAGACATGGAGTAAAACTTGTAATTTTGTGCCTAGGCAAACGTGCTTATTAAATGTGCGTTGTTATGGTTTCATTACTTGCAAAGCGACCTGATTATTTTATTCTTTTACCTACTAATTATGTTTGATCCTTCCTTTCGATCTTTACCAATTATTTTTACGTTTGCGTATAAAAAAGTATGTTATTCGAAGTAAAAGCGACTTTATGTAGCTCAACTGAATTATTTGCCTCACTTCGTTTGGCAAAATAAACATTTAGCTTCGCCACATAAAGTATCACTTTTACTCCTAATAACATAATATACTATTGTTGTACTGCGCAATTTTACTAAATACGTCAAACCACATAAATATAAATAAAAAAAATGTATTTTACTTAAAATAAATATAAACTTGATAACTTGACAGTGCCACATCGTAAGTCACACATGGTTTTCAGGAGAAAATAAATAGATTCTAGACATCAATAAGTATAATGTCACTAAAAAATGAAATATTGTTAGAAAACATTTTTGGCATTGCGAAATTTAACGTTCTACAGCAACCCGCTATAAATAAACGACCGTTATATTTAAGAAATAAATGTATATACTAGTAAGGGCTAAATTCATATCACTTACACTGCCTTTTAGTCCTTTTTGTAGAATTCAGTTTTTGTTTGTTGTTAAGCTACAGTTGGTTCCTTTCTTTGTACAGAAACAAATAAACTTATTATTATTTTGCTTGTGGGACACCCTGTATATAAGGTTTTTGTATAGTTAGTTTAGAGTAGAAATGTGCAAACTTTTAAAGTAGAATAACTAGCCACAATAGAATTATTGATGTTGTGAATTTCCTTCCTTTTTGATTATAACAACAAGATTGGGAAAGAATAAGCTTAAATATTAAACGATGCAACATTTAGCTCTTCGCTGTTTGCGTTGAGAGTGTTTTCACGCAGCCTTAGGTGAATTTATTTACTTTTAAATGATCAAATTGTTCAGTAAAGTAATCCGTCATTACTTAGATCGTCCTTGTGAAGTAACGTGTAATTGGTCGTTTGTAAGTGAAGGTTGCAGGAAACTAATTACACAAGTTTGAATGAGTTGTACACTATCTTAAAGGTGAATATATTTAACGTATTTAAATTCATACTATATTCAATCTACTCAACCCTTAGGGCGAAATACGGTTGTCTGTCTATCGGTTCCAGGAACTGATATAGATTATCTGCAGCGCCACCCGAAGAAACGACGCAGGCAAACTCGAATTTCGGACAGTACTAAACATCTACCCCTTTCAAGCCAGGCTTACAGGAGCATCCGTGGAGAATGTCTTCAAAGTTCAAACCGCGGTTAAGAATGCTCTCAGAATTACAGCCATTACGAACGGAAGGGCGGTTTGGAACCTGCACGGAGATCATAGTTTTCCTTTTTGCAAATACGTGTCTTTCACCAATGATTGATGGTAATATAGTATTCTTTTTTTAATAAATACGAGGTCTATTTAAATTCATTAAATTTATATTATCAAGAATTTGAAAGTGACAGGTCTTAGGTAGCGGTCAAGTGTTACTATTACTAAACTGTATTCTAATTACTTTAAAAACTAATCTTTGAGCAAGTGTATGCTAACATAAGAATGAATGAGGCAGTTAACGGTTTGTTATATATTAAGGGTCTGAAGAACTACTTTTTATCCCGCGAGTAAATCTTGTGACGAAGTCGAGGGCTACCGTCACTCTAAGGGTTAAGGGTTCCTCAGTCTCACAGTATATATGCTATTTTGTGTCATTCTGAGATTAAATATACTAAAACTTATCCCGAAGTTTTAAAATCCAATGGGAAGCAGCGTGCGATTTGTCATTAGAAATCTGGATTCATTTGTTGCCAACGTTTTGCTTCACATTATGTCCCAAAGCGCCAAGAGTTACATTTAATTCCTAGAGACTGATAGTGATACTTCAGTCCATCGGGACAGGGACTGAAACAATATATTTATTCTCGGATTGGTAATATATTTTACCTCATAATACACGGTAAGTAGCTGCACGTTTCAACAAACATAAGCGCAAATATGGCGGAATAGATTTGTGGTCTGCTTTCATAACCCTGGTCACAACAAGTGGTGGGATAATTGGAAACATCTTCAAGCGGTATCGTTTGCAGTTCTTTTAATTAAAATAGTAGTAGTTAATGAATTAAGGGCATAATTAGGAGATTATGGCACGAGGCAACGTTTTATGCCCGACGAAGGTTCAATTAATGTTGGCGCATGTTGGCGATATGAGTGGGTGTGTTGCCAATTTTGATAATATCGGTTAATCCTATCTTGTATAAGATCAGTTGCAAATTTTGTTCAAAAGCT
The DNA here is from genome assembly GCA_036346205.1 of Vesta saturnalis. Taxonomy (NCBI): domain Eukaryota; kingdom Metazoa; phylum Arthropoda; class Insecta; order Coleoptera; family Lampyridae; genus Vesta; species Vesta saturnalis. Next base: position 244,975 of record JARFJB010001131.1, on the reverse strand, counting down.
CATTCACATGATTAAAAGGTGTACTGGGTGGGCAAATAAGCGAGGTAAGCGGGTGTATCTCAGAACCGTCAATCTGACAACAATGGGAAAAACATGTTATCATGAATATGGCCATGAGAAAATGCTGAATATTATTTTGAAGTTCCGTATTTCACCGCTAGAGGGTGCAATTAAAAATTCTAATTTTTTTACGAAAATCCTATATACCTTGACTCACATCGTTAGCAAGTCTAGATAATTCCACATAATTTGGGTTTAAGGTTCATTGGCGTACTAACCATAATAAGAGTGGGGGAAGCTATTGAAAGTGCAATCATTAAAATTGCTGTAAATTCTAAACCACTTATTCAATGTTAGTATAATAAATCTTGTTTGGAAGACAAATGACGATATTGTTAAGAATACGAGAATACGGTTTTTACGCCCTTTCTTTAAATTTTGATTGCAATGGTGTAGGTATTTATAGCGAAATTAAAGTTTAATTTTAATGTGGCTCACCCTGCAAAATCAAAAATCCGATTTTAAATCCAAAAATATTTGGTTTTTAGTACCTCGATAAATGCTAAAACTGCTTTCCGTCACATTCCACACAGTCTTCCAATCTTGTTCTGGTATACAAAACGCACTTAATTAATTACTACTTCAGTACCGCTAATCAACGCTTGGTAGTAGACCGTAGAAACAAGAAACAAAGTTTTAAATAACATTGTATAGAAAGGTCGAATTTTTATTACACGTAGTTTAACTCTTGTCAACTTGGTTTGTAAATATTTCTTAAAATGCCTTTCGCAAGTGATGAAGCCGTTGACATGATTGCGGTCTGTTTCAAGTGCTTTCAAAATGCAGCCATAGCTGAAAGACAGTATGCGGCCCAGTATCCAGATCGCCATCATAATGAAGGAAGACTTTTTCCACGCTTGTTACAACCACTACACGATACTGGTAGTTTTCATCGTCCTAGATTTAGGACGCAAGAAAATATTATTAATGTCTTAGCTTACATAGAATTTAATAGACAGATTGGAGCTAAGGTGTTATCTTTAGATTTAGGAATTGCTCGAACTACTGTTCGAAACATACCAAAAGACCACAGGTAAATAATTGCATTAGCACATCCTTTTTAACAAACACACAATTTAGACTACACCTCTACCATACAGTTTTGCACCAGGCCCTAAACGAAGATCATTTTGATCACAGAATACATTTTTGTCAATGGATGTTAGGAAGTATTCATTTCGCTCTAACTTTAAAACGAGCAAAGATATAAACTTGCGGTTTTTGAGTTTTTCTTGCAAATGTAATCTACGATGTCAAAAATTTACCGTGTGGTTTAAAATTTCAAGTAAAATTGAAAATACTGATATATCAAATTGCGTCCTCTAGCACTTTTATTAGCAGCTATTGCGTAGCAATGGGAATGGCAATTTAATATGCATACATTTGTCTTCATTTTACTAAAAGTGAATAAGTGGTTTAGAATTTACAGTAATTTCAATTCCGTTCAATAGCTTCCCCCACTCTTATTATGGTCAGTACGCCAATAAACCTTAAGGCAAAATTATGTAGAATTGTCTAGACTTTCTAACTATGTAAGAAAGGAGTACATAATCTTTAATTTTTGATTTTTTTTAGTTTTAATGTACAGGCTGATCTATGATGTAGGGGAAAAACTCCATCAGATAATCTCTATGAGTAATCTAATTAAAAAACTTCAAATGGACATATGTTAGAAAATGTTTTCTAACGGTACTGTAGTCTTTCAAAGCTTATTATGTGTTGAATGTGTAGAACTTGAACACAATAATTAAGGTACTAATTTAAAATAAAAACGTCTGGTTCTAATACACGCATGACAACGACGGACGAGTAATACAGTGACTCGAACTAGCGCATCAGGTTCATAACTTATTTCATGTGCGCGTTCTATATTCGTTCAAGAAACTGCTTCCGGGTTGCCATTGGCACCTAGTAAGCAACTTCCCTTATATGTCCCCCTAGATGAAGGTTCAGCAGGGGAACTCGGCGGCCAGTCAACCAGACTTCCGTATCCAATCCATTTCCTAGGGAAATTAACGTTTAACCACGTTGTCACTACCCTTGCTCTATGGAGCGGTGCACCGTCGAGTTTAAACTACATAGTTTGACGCAAATAGAGAGTCATGTCCTCTACCAATTTGAAAGTAGTATTGTCGAGAAACTGTTTGCACAAACTTCCATTTAATCGATCTTTCATTGCGTGCAGGTTAAACAAGGCAGTCTCGAATACTCCACTCCAAACATTAACAGCGAATCGTTGCTGGAAACGACGCTTCCTGGTTGTACGTGAATCTTATAAAGACCAATAATGTTCACTGTGTCTATTGTTTATACCATCTTTTGTAAATGTGGCTTCGTCTGACCATGATACATTTAAAATGAAACTGATATTCTTAATGGTTTAATGGCTTCTAGTGCATTTCCATAATACTCATGTACTGTGACCTCATCCATAATTAATTTAATGTTGATATCAGAGACAATTATTGCGACAGATAGATTTTGCGATTCCGAGCTGTTCCGAAGTTATGCGACAAAAAGCGAATTTTCACGATTTAGTTTTTGAAAAATTGTTACTTTGTGGTTGAGAAGGTACTTTTTAACCTTCTTTAACATGGCATACAGCAAATTAGAATCCGACATTTCGTTTTCGAGTAACCATCATCAACTTTGTTTTTTTTTAAATACGGTCGTGATTTTTTTATACATAATATTAGAAGAGCTTTTTGTTCTGCATTCAAGCATTCATCACACGTTACGGTTCAATTGCGATTTTTAAACTTATTTTACGATTGTCGGAGAAAAATCGAACCTGTATCCATCCCAATAACATTTAAACTGAATTTTATTCATAAATGGGGTTTGGCCAAATGTGCCTTCCTCATCAAATTAGTTTTTCAATTTTGAACACAAATTTTATAACCAATCAATTACTATCAATCAACAACGCATAAATAGACAAACAACATTTGATGACAAGAAAATTTAAACATAACGCATAACAGTAATTAAACAAAAATTATAATAAATGCTCGAACATCCCTCCTTCGTTCTCCAAACATAAATAGCATCTTCAAACTGTAGAATCCGAAGGATTCTTTAACATTGTGGGTGTTACAGTTTGGAATGCGTTAAGTACCAACCTTCGGAGTTCTTCTGTTCCAAAGATATATTTATAAACATTTTTTTATGTACCTCCAAATAAAAATATCCAGCGGGGTTATATCGGGAAAATGGACTGGCCTGGGTGTTTCAGAATGGATGCTTAAAACTCTTTCGGCAAACCAATTTAAAAGGTAATCCTTACCCATGCGTGAATTGTGTGCAGGTGCACCATTTTGCTGAAGCCAACAATCGCGTACTTCGGCTAAGGGTAAATGATCAAGAGCGTCTTCCAAAGTAGTTTCTGGTAAATTTAAGTGACGTTGCGGCATTATATTCTGATTATAACAAAAGGTCCTATTATGCTAACTTAAAAAATTATAATTAAGATTATTTCATAATCTTAATTATAATTTTTTTAGGGTAACTATGCAACCCCTTTCATACGTTCATAACGAAAACAGGCGACATTGTAAAAACAAAAACAATAATCTATGTTAGAATGACGTTTCAAACTGCATGTCAGGTAGAGATTGATAGACATAAACACATATTAACAAATACAGAAAAGACAACTTCATTCAAATTACAAAAAATAAACACAGAAAATCAATTGGCGCAAAATTGATCAATCTATTTCTTTTTTCCGTCTCACAGCGGTAAAGGCAGTACTCGTGCAATTGACCTGTTGCAAATTAATGGACGGCTACCAGTAACTCTCCAATCTCCTTTAGTGGACATGGCTATCCAGTACGCCAATTTTACTGTGGGCAAGTTTCAACTATCCGGCCATTATTTAAATTATATTTACACGAATTTAGTGTGAAAATATTTAAGACAAGACCATGAGTTTGATGACTATTTCACCTGACTTAATATACACAAATGTTTACTTATTTACAGAACGTTCGTTTTCTTTTACGTACACAAAACTTATTAAAGCTATATCTTCATACACAAGGTGAACGGGAAAAATTCCCTCACGATAGCTTCAAGTAACCTGAGTAGAACGTAAGTAAATTCTGTGCGCCCGAAGCTTACATCTCCCTCTCAGCGTTCGTCCTCTTTTTGTGACAGCCTATCTTTAACCAACTAAAGAAGCACAAGACGCCTTGCCCCCCTTAAATCACACCTTTTAATTGTCACACAAAAAATCTTCCATATTAAAACTGCCTAATGAACATTTCCTAGGAATAAAATAGACTTAATACCTAGAATCGATATACACTCCTGTTTTCAATAAGAAACCCTGTTAGTCAAATAAATTTTCTATAACCTCCCCAATAACAACCTAATACGTAAATAAACTAGTAAACTCGGAAAAATACGTAACTATTTACACGCGACTGAATGTTTGCTAAGAAACCCGATAACACAAATAAATTTATACCCACACATATTTTTCTTAAAAGCTTTTTTCATTCATAAATGAATTCAATTTATTTTAGCGAAACTTCGATAACAAACTATAAAATAAAAATTCTCGGTGATTTAACGTTTTAATTTAGAATTCTACGTATAATATTCTAAACATTCCAATATTCTATATACTTTTAGTCGCTACAATGAATTTTCCTAATCTAGAAAAGCGTGATATGGTTGAATGTTGTATTCGGTGTCAAAAAAAAAGAAGTGCGAGATGCACAGTAATATTTTGACCACTATTTTGAACGCCGTTGGCCTTTTCAGCGCACATTTAAAAGACTATATGATGCTTTGGGTGAATATGCATCTTTCTGTAAACTCAAATATGAAATAGGTCACGTTATAATACTATCGAAGTGAACACGTTAGCATCTGTTATGCAGAACGCGTATACCTCAACACGAGAATTAGTATGCAAGCGGGAATTCCACAATGTAGTGTTGTACGAATGTTAAAAGGGCATAAATTCCTACCCTATGAGGTATTAATTTTATAAACACTACACCCTGGCGATAATCTTCGGCGTATGGAGTTTTGTACGTGGTTTAGAGTCAAGTGTGCAGTCGACCCACAGTTTAAATTTAAAGTACTTTGTATGGACGAAAGTATATTTACAAATTGCGGGTGTTTAATAGACGCAACCAACATCTCTTATCACAGGAAAATCATGTTAAGCAAAGAAAACCACAAATTAAAATTCCGTCTAAAGTGTGTTGTGGTGTTATCAGATCAACACTTCTTGGTCTATACGTTTTAATGCAACTTTAACCGTTGAGTGTTGCCTTCATTTCTTACAAAATGATTTCGGTGGTATGATAGATCAGGTAAATTTGGAGACTTGCGCTTTGCTGGAGTGGTTTCATCACGATGGTGCACCGCACCATAATCAATTAGGAGTGTGATATTATTTAGAGGCAACTTTTCCCACTTATGGACAGGAAGGTTTGCAATAGTTCCACACCACGATCACCGATCTGTCAGTTTTGATTTCTATTTGTGGGGTACGATAAAAGATGAAGTGTATCGAAGGTTGTGAAGTAATAGAAGATCTTAGAAAAGCTTCTAAGCTTTTGCTAGTATTAATAGCCGTTCTTCAAGAACAGCCACATATTCTGTTGTGAAAAGTTTAATTTATTTTTTAATTATAATTGTAATCATTTTTAAAACATGTACAAATATCTTTAGATAATGTTTCAGTTGTTAGCATTTGTAGTTCATTACTGTCTATGTTTTGTGTCATAGTTAATTTTTAGTTGCTCAATAATATTCTTCAATACATACATTTATTTCCATAGTTCATCATATCAGTAATTACGATTTGCATTTGTCGCTAATAACGGCTTCCATGTACCATACTAATGATTTTGTTAACATAGCCAGCTATTGTTTCAATTTAAAAAATGTGTTTATGTCTAATAAAGAACATAATTATCACCAACTCTTTTTCTACTTTTTCCTTAAAGTGGAAATAAGGGAATTATACGCATTTAAAGGAATTACAAAAAGTATCTAGTTAGCCTTGGACTTTTTGGATAAAACAAAAGGTGCACTGAATTGGCTTCATAAAACTGCTAATTCAATATGTAACCAACAGGTATGGCACAATCTTATTAATTGTGTAATTAAACTTATTAACTATAAAATATGTTTTCTTTAATTAATACGTTGATTTTCATAATTAATTAACCTGTCCACACCAACACAAATGAAGTAAATTTATGTGAAATTTTTTGCCCGTTTCTTTATAATACTATATGCTAATTCTGCCCCCTATACCCATAATATTACAAAACTAATACAATTAACCTTTGCTTTAATTTTCCTTCATTGGTATATGTGTCATTGTATTCTCACATCCAAATACACTTACTCTTGGTAGTACTAAAATTGTTTCACTGCGGGTAATTTGTATCACCCTTGGTATGTACAGAAATTGGTATTTGTGCTAGTCCTTCGTTTCTTATAAACTTTATTTGCTGCTCAGGCCGATTATTTCTTCATCAACTGACAATGGTGAAAATTAGTTCACCAGATAAATTCAAGCTTTATACCTATCAGACACAATATTTTAATCATAATTACTTCTTTCACGAAAAATGGTAATGTCGTCGATACTTCATCAGTTTAAAGATTATAATTCCGAAGATTGGCTATAGTTTTACATGAGTACACCTGTCATCTCTAAAGTTTTACTTTACGTATTATCCCTTACATACTTTTTTTTTGTGTTCCCTTATGTAGAAAAATGAGTAAGATATCGAAATACTCGCAATTCCCTGATAAGATCCATTTCAAATTTTGTAATAGGTAATAAACTAATGTATAGGAATCCACACTCTCTAATTAATCTATTTATTTAAAAACTATAACTAAAGTACGATTCGTAATATATTATTTTTAATAATGTGAGATGTTGAACGTTGCCCAAGAATACTTTATTCCAATATAAAATCATTTCTCTATCTCATATATCATCACCATTATTAATTGTTGTTTTTTAAGGAACTTTACAAAATTCATAACATAACATAACTCCTGCCTCTTATTTATTTTTCATTCACAATGTTTCTCCATGCTTTCCTATATCTGCATATCTCCCTAGCTTCCACAAGATTCACACGTTGTCTCTGACATCCCTTTATTTTTAAAACTCCTTATCTTTCTTTCTTTCATCATACATTCTACTACTCTCGGTCACGTTTTATGCGGCCTACCAGGCCCGGCCTTACCTCTAACCTCACCCACATAAATTCGCTTCCTTAATCTTGCGTTGTTCATTCTCTCAATGTGACCAAACCAACGTAATGTACTACTTTTATATCTATCCATCATCGTCCTTTCCTGGCCACACTCTTCATTATACACTCATTCTTTATTTTCAATGAAAGTGGAGTTTCGAAGAATTTTTCTTATTGCATGCTATACACCGGTGAATGGAGAAAGAGATCAAGAGTGTGTGAGCTTCTGGAATGATGTAGACAACGTGTTGAGCGTATGTAAGTCAAAAGAAATAGTGATAACACTGGGCGAGATGAACGGGTGGGTAGGTGTACAGAGAGAGCATACTGAACGCGTTCTACGAAAGTTCGAAGACCAAATAGTCACTGAGAATGGTGAACTTCTGGTGAACATCTGTGTGGAGAGAAGGCTTTTATATCTAATGCGTGGTTTATACATAAACATGTGCGTATGTATACATGGCAAAAAGGTGAATCTAAAAGTATGATTGACTTGATTGTATGTGATGAGCTACTTAGAAACCTGGTGAAAGATACAAATGTAATGCGATAATGCTGCGAGAATGAAATACGCAGATGATATGAGTAAAGGAGTTGAATGTAAATGAAACAGTGTAGAACGAACAAATAAAAGACACGATTGCTCCAAGAAATCAGACTGAGTAAAGGAGATTGTATGATATGTACAGATTAAGAAACAAAGAAGCGAAGGAGGCAGTCAGAATAAATTAAGAGGAAGTGGCCGCTGTGGAAGGAGAGAAAATGCAGAATGATTTTGAGGGAAACACAAAACTGTTCTGGAAATGGGTGAAAAATACAAAACGTGGCCCAAAACAGAACGCTTCAGGAGTAATGAATACGAGCAACGAAATTGTATGGGACGATTGTGAAGTGAGGAAATGCTGGCAAGAATATTTCGGAAAGCTGTACAGTTGTAAGAGTAAGACTGAAGGGTTAAAAAAGCGGAATGTAGAAGGAATGACGAATGAAGCTAAGAAGGATATTGGGATAAAAGGAGTAGAGGAAGCATTAGGAAGGTTCAAAAACGGCAAAGGAGCAGGCGTAAATGAATCCACTGGTGAAATGCTAAGGTATGGAGGTGCAAAGCTTATACGAAGATTGTATAAATTATTCAATGTATTCCTTAAGTGTGGAAAAGTGCAGACGGATTGGAAGAGCACGATAATTGTACCACTGTATAAGGGCAAGGGGAACAAGAGGGATTGCAAGAACTACAGAGGAATGAGTTTGCTCAATATACCTGGTAAAGTATTTGGAGGTATACTAATTGATAGAGTACGGGGAACTACACAAATTAAGATTTGGAATATGTAGGGTAGCTTCACGCCAGGGAGATAATGTGTCGATCAGATGGTCGCTCTCAGCAGGTGATCGAAAAGTGTTAAGTGTAAAAAGAAAGGTGTACTGTGCGTTTACAGGTCTGGAGAAGGCATATGCCAGAGTGAATAGGGAGAATCTATGGGAAATATTAAATGAATATAGCGTAAATAAAGGTCTAATCAACGGAATAAGGGCTGTATACAACGACATCCAGGCATATATTAGGGCGAAAGGAGGTGAGTGAATACTTTAATATTGAGCAAGTGCGACAGGGCTGTGTCATGTCATCGTGGTTGTACGGGGTGGCCAACCAAGAATGCGAGGTACTGTATCTGGGAAACTATACATCGTAGAGGCTTGCGCAAAAAAAAGTTATTACTAAAACGGCCAATACAAAAACCTAGAAAATATTTTCATGTTTCTGAAATGGCCGCTAGGGAGCGTAACTTCAGTCTTGAGTCTAAGAAAGTGATGTATCTGTGAATTCTGCTATATTAACCTACTAAAAAATAACTGATCTTTGAAATCGAGGACAATCTGAACTTTTTTGTTTGGCACTTTTGACGTATCTATAAAATAAAGTGGTGGGGGTATTCAAAGGTTTCCTTAAATCATCCCCCGTATCTCGAAACGGCTAATCCGATTTTAACAAATTTGGGCGCGTTGAAAAGAGCTTTCCTTGGGCTACAAATGTTAAAATGATTGAAGTTTTATTAGTTTCACATATCGTCCTTAGAGGGCTTTGTTCGACATTCCGACTGAAACGGTTAATTTTCGTAAAAAAATTAAATGCATTGGTATGACTTTTTTTCATGAACAAGTAATTTAATGATGCCTAAATTTTTATTTTTCTTAACTACATTTTTCTGAAATTGTTTCTATTATGTATGTTGTGGCCCTAAAAAGGATCGATTTAAAGGAGGAAGGTTTTTAATGCCCCCGTGAATGCTCGAAATGTTGACCATCACTCTGTGTATTGCTGAGGCCTCTTATGGGTAGAAAAAGCTGCAGCTTCAATTTTGGCTCTGAGTAGGTTACCTAGAAATTGCGATTGTAAATGTTTGTAAATTTATACACCACAATAAAATCACCCTTTTTGAAATTACTTCGGGAAAGTAAGCAATGCTAAAAGTTATACGAAAGGCCTATTTTTTGTTTGTTTAAATGCATATTTACTATGGATATATACGAAAAATACAATTAATAGAAGCAGGCAATGGAAACAGATACCTAAACAAATCATACATAATCCTCAAATTGTCAATACTTTCGCGTTACTTTGAGAAATTTTTGTGCTTTCAAAATGCGTTTAACGAATAATGAAGCTGTTGATATGCTTGCGGTTTGTTTTGAATGTCTTCAGAATGCCGCAGTAGCTAAAAGAGTTTACGCGGCTCGATATCCAAATCGGCGTCCATGCGAAGTAAGAGTTTTTCCCCGATTAGTGGCGAGCTTACGAGCCAATGGTAGTTTTCGGCCTACGTTTCAACGGCAAAGAATTGGAAGAACACAAGAAAATATTAACCGTGTACTGTGCTATATTGAAGGAAATTCTTATGTTAGCACAAGAGCATTATCCACAGAGTTGGGCATATCACGGACAACGGTTCAAAATATTTTGAAGGACCATAGGTAAGTTCTAATGGCCATCAAAATATATAGGTGTTCGTTTAAACTTTTTTTAATTACTTTAAGAATGCACCCATATCATGTCGATTTGCGTCAGGCCTTGAAAGGGGAAGATTTTGATCGAAGGTTAGACTATTGCCACTGGATGTTAGGCATGATACGCGAAAATAGAGAATTTTTATTTCAAATTCTTTGGACCGATGAAGCCACCTTCAGTAGTGACGGGAGAGTCAATCTGCACAGTATGCACTATTGGTCTGCAGAAAATCCCCATTGGTTGCGTGAAGTTCAACGCCAAGGACGTTGGAGTTTAAATGTATGGTGTGGCATACTGGGTGGCAGAATTATTGGGCCATATTGTTTCGAGCAACCCCTAAATGGCAATGTATTTCTTGACTTTTTGGCCAATCAATTACCGTTGTTGTTGGAAGATGCCTCTGGAAACAAGGCAAAATTGTTTTGCAGTTGGATGGTTGCCCAGCATATTTTACTATTAATGTGCGAGAGATATTAATGCAGTATTTCAACAGTGGTGGATTGGAAGAGGAAGTCTGTTTCCATGGCCTCCGCGATCGCCAGACTTAACTTGCCTCGATTTTTATTTATGGGGGCGATTAAAGGACATCGTGTTTCGGACTCAACCTATTACTAGGAAGATATGAAAACCGGATTCGTAACGCAATCCGTAACATACCGAGAGCCGAAATTGAAGCTGCAGTTTTGTTTAATCATGAGAGGCTTCAGAAATGCATAGAGCGTGATGGTCAGCATTTCGAGCATTTACGGGGCATTAAAACCTTCCTCCTTTAAATCGGTCCTTTTTAGGACCACAACTTACATAATAGAAACAATTCCAGAAAAATATAGTTAAAAAAACAAAAAAATTTAAGGGATTTTCGTATAAAGTTTTCTTTGGTCGATATTTTAGGTTAGGAATAAGATATCGAGATGCGGTTTTCGCGAGCTTGTTTAGGCATCATTTAGCTACTTGTTCATGAAAAAGTCATACCAATGCATTTAATTTTTTGCGAAAGTTAACCGTTTTGTCGGAACGTCCAACAAAGCCCTCTAGCGACGACATGTGAAACTAACCAGCACTTTATTTTAGACATACGTCAAAAAGTGTCAGTAGTAATATAAGGCCGGAGCTACTCCACTTCAAGGTCACCCATGTAAATCTTATGGGATTTATTTCAAGGTCAATTGAGTTTTCTCATTATGCCAGAACGCGCTCCACGCCTCAAGGACGTTTGAAGGATGCTTTTGGCGGAATTTAAATTTTCGGTGCAGGTCAAGGTCAAAGTAAAATAGAAATTGCAATATCATCTTCATTATCATATTACAATTCTTAGAAAGTCTGAAAGTGTAGTGGTGAAGGTCAAGGTCAAAGATTATTGATCTGTAGGGATATCGTAGAACATTTCTTAGAAGTGTAAAATAGAATAAGTTCATGGAAAGAAGAAGAAGAAGAAGAAGCCTAGGTTAGCGGTTTTGAAGGATGTAGATTTATAATAAAAAGGCTTCCTTGGGTGTGTGTGATTTAGTATTAGCAGAAATGATGAAAATGGTAGTATGCAAGATAGGAAACGCAAGAAAAGAACAAGTATTAACTATTGTGGAGCGAAAGAAAAGGTTGGAGGTGTTGATACGAAAAATTAAAGATTTAAAGGTAGATTTAGAGGTGTATGAAATAAATAGAAGAATGAGACAGCTTGGAGTATGGAAATAAAAAGAACAAGTATGAATTATTGTTGAGTGAAAGAAGAGGTTGGAGGTGTTGATATGAAAAATTAAAAATTTAGAAGGTAGATTTAGGGTGTACGCATTTTCACATATAAATTTCTAATGCTTGTTTTTAAGAAAAGTCTGTAAATTTTTAAATCATGTAAAATTTGGGATTTTGTTCTTCCAAATATTAAGTTACCCAATTAGATGTTTCATTACGGAAATTTGTATCCTATAAAAGAATCTTTTAAAACTATTTATGTATAATATTTTAACTAAATAAATAGATAATCATGTAACAAAACAAATTTCATCTTATTAAAACTGTGTTGTAGTTGATGTGAATATTTTACCTTAAGGAAAAAGAATTAAAACATTTATTTTCACAACCTCTACACATTATAGGTGATCTGAATATTTCACTATAAGAAATAAAGTAAAATAGAAAAATAAACATTTATTTACAAATAACACTAGTCTAACAATTATATTATATAGTGATGAGAACGTTGGAAATGTACGAGGTGAAGCTGAAGATGAAGAGTTTAAAATAAGAAGGGTGCAAAATAAATAAATAATGTGATATGAAGTTTGATTTTAACTATATTATAAAATCATAAGTTCGCATTTTCGATATAAATTTCTAATGCTTGTTTTAAGAAAAGTATGTACATTTTTAAAAATCATGTAAAATTTGAGATTTTGTTCTAAATATTATTATTATTATGTTACCGAATTAGATGTTTTATTACGGAAATTTGTATCCTATAACAACAATCTTTTAAAAACTGTATTTAAGTATAATATTTAACGAAATAAATGGATAATCTTGTAACGAAAACAAATTTCATCTTACTAAAACTTTAGTAACATCAAAGAGATTTTGAACTTGGAAAAATTGTGCAAAATCGTTATGCAACTACTTATGATTTTTTACTGTTTATGTTTAATTCCACATGTAAAATTGCAATACTTTTTTGATGTATAATTTACATTTTATAGTTATAGGTGATGTGAATATTTCACCTTAAGGAAAAAGTAAAAGAATTAAAACGTTTATTTTCAAAACCTCTACACATTATAGGTGATCTGAATATTTCACTATAAGAAAAAAAAGCCGAAAAAAGAATTAAACATTTATTTTACAAATAACAACAATAATTAAAACTACTTTAGAAAAAATAATAAAAAAACTAAACTACACTAAACTACACTTAACACTCTAAGGATCCATATTGTCCAAGGCACGAAACACTAGTTCTGCATTCCGACCAGTTTTTCGGCCGATGCCAACTGTCCTGGCCTCAGCTAACTCCTTAGTTAGCCGGGCCACACGATTGCTAAGTTCAGCCACACGATCTTGGTTCGAAATGCAGAAATCACGCAGCCACTCCAAATTTGTTTCCCGCAGATGATGCAGCCTTACCGCGGGCTCGGGGGTTGACACGTCCCAGGGAATTGGTGCCTTGCGAAGGCATGTCGAGCAGCAGGAGGTTTTACCCCACGCATCCACGCCGGCGATGCTACCGCGGTAGTAGCAGGAGATACTGTAAGCGGAAAATAAATCACATTAATAATGCAATCATCATACATAAATTAAGAAATAAGTAACTTACTTTTCGAAGTAGCGTAAAGTTTCTTCGACATCACTGTCCCGGATACTTATTACAGGAATATCTGCAGGTGATGATAATGGTGGTAGTGGCTGCGGTAGTGATACAGCAGTGTTTAGCTGGCTGCACCAGCAAGTGCTGCAGTATTTGTGGTTTTTCGTTTTTCTTTTAAACTCAATTTGGTTTTTTGGATAAAGACGCCATTGTAATGTATATAAGTATACGTGTTATTTCAATGTAGATGTACATATAATAACTGAATAAGAAGTGCAATGTTAAACGTATATAGGTGTAGGTTTTGTTAACGTCGGCAAAACAAGCGGAAATGATAGGTAATGAACGAACATATGTGAGAGTAGTTCGTTAACTTAAATAAGATTAAGGGACTAACCCAAGATATGAATATAAATTTCTAATGCTTGTTTTAAGAAAAGTATGTACATTTTAGAAATCATGTATAATTTGAGATTTTGTTCTAAATATTATTATTATTATGTTACTGAGTTAGATGTTTTATTACGGAAATTTGTATCCTATAACAAGAATCTTTTAAAACTGTATTTAAGTATAATATTTAACGAAATCATGTAACGAAAACAAATTTCATCTTACTAAAACTGTAGTGACATCAAAAGATTTTGAACTTGGAAAATTGTAAAATCGTTATGCAACTACTTATGATTTTTACTGTTTATGTTTAATTCACATGTAAAATTGCAATACTTTTTGATGTATAATCTCTACACTTTATAGTTATAGGTGATGTGAATATTTCACCTTAAGGAAAAAGTAAAAGAATTAAAACGTTTATTTTCAAAACCTCTACACATTATAGGTGATCTGAATATTTCACTATAAGAAAAAAGCCGAAAAAGAATTAAACATTTATTTTACTAATAACAATTTACATTTTTACACAATTTTGTGTGTCAAATTACATTTTATGGTAATTTTGAGGTGTAAAATTACTTTTTTTTTTTGGTAATTTTGGGGTGTCAAATTACATTTTTGGTAATTTTGGGTGTCAAATTACATTTTTGGTAATTTTGGGGTGTCAAATTACATTTCTTGGTAATTTTGGTGTCAAATTACATTTTGGTAATTTTGGTGTCAAATTACATTTTTGGTAATTTTGGGGTGTCAAATTACATTTTGGTAATTTTCGGTGTCAAATTACATTTTTGGTAATTTTCGGTGTCAAATTACATTTTTGGCAATTTTGGCAATTTTGGGGTCATTCACCACGGAAATGCCCAAAAATGTCAAAAATCTTTAAGCGCTTTGGTTGTCAATCTTTTACGATATTGAAAGGCGGTCTTGGTTCATTACATATATATGTATTGTCTTATGCGCTTTACTATTTTATAACCTTGCTCTATTTCTTATCTTTTGAAGGACATCAATGTTCCATAAACTCGTTGACCATCGGGTTATTGTACCTCTATCGTTAACTTGAGAAGGTATATAAACCGATGATGTACGGTAAGAAGGCAGATATCGCAGCTTAAAGTTAAAGAGCGATTACCTTCCGACAATTGTCTTTGTAATAGTTCTAAAGTGTTTTGTAGTCTGAAAATAGTTAACAAAACGGTCACTCCCCAGTTACGCTGATTTTTTTAAATTGTTCGTGTGTGTTTGTGTGAATTTAAATAATATTTGTTTACATTTAATATTATAGCTTCTAAGGTAAATAAGCAGTTAAAATAATTAGATATGAATATAAATTCGGTTTCTGTTACAAGTAGTGAATTAATTAAGGTAATTCGCAAAGCTATTAAACTATTGAAAACTAAGGATGAAATAACCAGACATATTCATATGTTAAGAAATAATATCAGGACTTTGAAAAATTTATTAAAATTCAAATGTATACTGTAAATGAAAATCCACTTAGACTTGAAAGTAATTTATCAATTCTCAAATGTTATCTGGCGAAATTAAATCAATTAAGACAGACTTTAGATAAAAGAGGCGCTGGTGTAGCAATTAGTTCAAGTAACTTACAGTGGCACGATGTACAATCTTGCTTCAATGACAGATTACTTACAGGTATTATAGTCAATTTAAATATTAAAGATCCGCTAGTATTCTTGAAATGTGCTTATAAAAGTTTTTCGAGAAAAATTAATGTAATGTTACGACAATCAATGCTTAAAGTAAATGTCGTTTTAGCGTGTCATTTCATTCAACCTCAAAACCTTGAGCTTGACTTAAAAACGTTTGCTTCCAAAAATGAAATTATAGATGTTGGTACCGATCTTAAACAATGGTACAAAACGCATGTATTCGATAAACTTCAGGCAAAATTAGAAGAGTTTGCGGAAAGGGATTCGGGATGGGCATTGCAAGAAATTTTACACTTAAAGGTTAATATTAACAATTACATTCCTATAAGGGGAGGTGTTTCGACGTATGTTAAAGTACCTAATTTCATAGCAATGAAGCGGGCAGTTGTTAATGTAAAAATAATGATGAATACTGTTTTTGTGGCCATAGTATCTGCTTTATTTCCAGTACAAAATCATAACGATAGAGTTTTTAGTTATCCTCATTTCAGCGATATTTTAAAATATGAATCTATTCAGTTTCCTATTAAATTAAACGACATCGGCAAATTTGAAAAGTTAAACAACCTTTCAATTAACTTATATTGTGTAAAGGGTAAAAAGTGTTTCCATTTTTATTAAGTAAGAACCACATGAATAACAGAGTCAATTAATTTACTGATTTTACCTTACGATTCAAATAACAAATGTGGTGCAGAAAAGGTATACCAAGTTACATTAATAGTAATAATAATACATTTTATCACTTTACTTGGATAAAAAGTATGTCAGCTCTGTTTGCCAAGCAACTATCCAATAGGATCATAAAAAATTTTTGTAATCGATGTCTGAATCATTTCTCTACAAACATACTTTTAGAAAAGCATATAGCTCGTTGTCACGAATTTAATACGTGTTCCTCTAGATTACCGATGAGTGACGATGAAAATTTTGGAATTTAAACATTTGACATATCAAGAAAAGTACCGTTCGTCATTTATGCAGACCTTGAAAGCATACTTGAAAAATCCTCTCGGGTAGACGATGAAGGAAGTAATACACGTGTATGTGAAAACATGTTCCCTTTAGTATAGCTTATTATTTAAAATGTTCTTATAACGACTCATTATCTAAATTTCAGTTGTACAGGGGCGAGGATTGTATTACGTGGTTTGTTAATGAATTATTAAATTTGGCGTATTGGGTTAACAATATACTTAATATGGTTGTACCAATGGATAACCTAACACAAGATCAGATTAAAGATTATGAGAATGCGGTAGTATGTCATATTTGTAGGAAACCATTTACGGGGGATAATATTAAAGTTAGAGACCACGATCATTTGACAGGGAAGTATAGATCCGCGGCACACAGAGGTTGTAATTTAAATTTTAAGGTGTTCCATGTTATACCTGTAGTATTTCACAATCTTAGTGGTTACGATTCACACTTTATTATTCGCGAATTAGCAAACGGTTTTCCGGGCCAGGTCAAACTTTTACCGTTAAATAAAGAAAATACATTTCATTCACCAAATTAGTCAACAATACAAAGATACACTATAGGTTTATTGACTCCTTTAGGTTCATGAGTAGCAGTATTGAGAAATTGTCATCATATTTGGAGAATGATAAAAAAAATATTACCCGATCAAATTGTAATAGTGATAATAAATTTAATTTATTAGTTTGTAAGGAGTCTTTCCATATGAATATGTTGATTCTTGGGATAAACTTAATGAAACTACTTTACCTCCAAAAACTGCATTTTTAGTAAGCTTCAAAACAAAGATATTACGGATAAAGATTATATGCATGCCGTTAATGTTTGGAATACGTTTAGACTTGAAACGTTAGGTCAATACTGGATTTATATCTAAAAACAGATGTTTTACTTTTGGCGGATATTTTGAAAATTTTCGTCGAACCTGCTTAAGCGCATATCAACTGGACCCTCTTTATTATTATACAGCGCCAGGTTTGGCATTTGATGCAATGTTAAAAATTTCTCAAGTTAGATTAGAACTTTTACCGATATCGACATGGTTATGTTCATCGAAAGAGGTATTAGAGGAGGAGTATCGCAGTGTTCCAACCGTTACGCGAAAGCTAATAATAAATACATGGGTGAAAGCTACGATTCTAGTATCCCAACGAGCTTTTTAATTTATTATGATATTAACAACCTTTATGGAAGAACAATGGAAGAATTTTTACCATATGGGGAATTTTCTTTCATCGATGAGCCTAATATTGAATGCATATTAAATAATCCTAACGATTCAGACATTGGGTTCATCATAGATTGTGACTTGGATTACCCCACACAGTTACATGAGTCCCATAGCGATCTACCTTTGGCACCTGAGCACATGATACCCCAGCCCCGCATTCCAAATCCAAATTAAAGAAATTATTGCTCACATTGTACCCAAAACGTAACTACGTTCTTCACTATAGGAATTTAAAATGTATTTAGAGCAGGGATTAAGACTAGTTAAAGTAAATCGGGTTTTACGTTTCAAACAGTCGGCGTGGTTAAAAACATATATAGCTTTGAACACAATGTTAAGGCAGGAATCAAAAACGAATTTGATAAGAACTTTTTAAATTAATGATTAATAGCGTTTTGGTAAACTTATGGAAAATATTCGCAAATATAAGGATGTGCGTTTAGTCACAAAATGGGAAGGTCGCTTTGGGGCTCGCGCACTTATATCCAAACCCAATTTTCACAATTGTACTATATTTGACAACGACATGATTATAATAGAAATGAACAAATTGGAAGTCTTTTGAATAAACCTATATATGCAGGATTTTCGGTATTAGATGTTTCAAAAACCTTTTATATGATTTTCATTATAATTATATTTTAAAGAAATTTAAAATAATGCCAAACTCTTGTATACGGATACAGACAGTCTTGTGTATGCCTTCTCTGTACCCGACATATATCAGAGTATGAAAGAGGATATTAATAGATTTGATACCTCAGACTATGATCCCGATAACGTTTATAACATTCCATTAGTAAACAAAAAGTGCCAGGCTTAATGAAAGATGAAAATCACGGTAAAATTATGTTAGAGTTTGTTGGTTTACGCTCAAAATGTATGCATATTCTGTTAACCAACACAAAGTTGTAAAGAAGTCCAAAGGTTCTACATCGGCTAGTGTCAGACAAGTTACATTAGATGATTATAAAAGGGCTCTGTTCGACTATAACATTGTAAAGCGTCACCAGCGTCTTATAAGATCAAAAACATTCGGTGTTTACAATAAAACAAAATAAGGTGGTTCTTAGTCCTTATGATGATAAAAGATTAATACATTTTGGGTTAACTGATACTCGTCCTTGGGGATTTAATGTTACATGATCTTATACTTTTCTTTTGTTGTTGTAGAAATCGTAAAATGAGTAATCAACAATCTCTAAAAAAATGGATGAGGAATTGCAACATTCCTCGCAAGAAATTTATAAGAAATTTTTGATGCGTGCCTTAATGGGGAAGGGTTCTATAGCGTGTTATATTCTAGTTGCAAACATACTTCAGAACATTGTAATACCTGATGAATGCTTTAAGTGGTATGCTGAGAATGCAGATGGAGCGTGTATCGATACGATTAACACATTATTTAACGTAAAGGTTAAGTTAGACCGTTATATTAAAATGTTATTAGAAGTTTGTGTAGAAAAAGATTTTATAACTGATATAGAATTAGAAAATGTAATTGGTCAAATTAATGTTTCCTTAAATTTAAAAATTTCTTTTAAAAGATATGTATGTAACTTGCTAAACGATAATGATAATTGCTTTACACCCTAAAGTACATATATAGTATCGAAAATATTAAGAAACATTATCATGACATTACTTGGGCTACTAACGAATTTATTTCAACTGCTGCTTATTATGCTAACTGTAAATCACTTAAGCTATATATCGATGTAATTAATGAGCAAAACTTTAAATACACTTTTGAACCGTCAAAAAATTATGAACATTTCACAATATACAACTGGATTCTGGAAAACGTTGAAAAGGTCGGAAAGGCGAACGGTTAGGCTGGACAAGCGGACCTGACTCTGGGAAATGGCCATCAGTTAAGTTTGAGGACTACAGAGACACTTTAGATCTAATACATAAGATAATTAGATAGATTAAACAAAAATTATGTATATATCAGTATGTTTTATTAATAAAAGAAATTACATCCTATGTTAGTCTGTACCTTAAGTACACTATATTACAATAATTTATTATTCATATTAGTCGATACCTATACAAGCCGGACATTTATATCCGTTATTAAACCAATAGTGATGCTTTCTACAGTAATTTAAGTGTTCCAA
Organism: Vesta saturnalis; assembly: GCA_036346205.1. Taxonomy (NCBI): domain Eukaryota; kingdom Metazoa; phylum Arthropoda; class Insecta; order Coleoptera; family Lampyridae; genus Vesta; species Vesta saturnalis. Next base: position 224,959 of record JARFJB010001131.1, on the reverse strand, counting down.
ACTACTAGTTGTTTTTACCGGCATTATTGAAATACAAATGAGCTTATTATACAATCCTCTATTGCTTATAAATTTGAGTTTTATTTCTAGTTAAGTAGTTAACAATAATATGCTTATAAAACTTTATTGTCATCGTCGATCCACGAGTATTCGTTTAATCCCAACCATTTCACGTACACTTTATTCTTCTTACGTCGAATGACCTTTTCCACCAAGTACACATCCGGATATTTAGCTTTTGCAGTTCCTGTCCATAAAATCCACCTAGTATAGGTGTATCTTTCATGTCTTCTAGCAAGTACGTGACCGGATTGGTTACGCGTACTTTAACAATCTTGAAAAGTTCACTAGACCAGTTTGGTATATAACCTTTATCAAAGATGCTTTTAAATTTACTAATGCGGACTATGTCACCCACCATAAACCGATGGTTTTATTAAAGATTTTCAGATTCGAATATACATTAAGCTTTGTGTTAGCATTTACTTCGCTAGGTTTCATTCCGATCGTTCGATGTTTACGGTTATTGTACTCTGTCGTCACTTCTTCGAGAAGTGGACCAATCCATACGTATTTTCCATGCACCCCAAATTTTTATACAGGGTATTCTTGATTGTCCTAATCACTCTTTCTGCTATGCTAGCCTTTTTAGTGCTGTAGGTGGAATAGTGATTAATGTTATGTTTTATCATCAGGTTAGCGAAATGCTTATTGTAGAACTCTTTTCCAGCATCTGTTTGAAGATTTTTGGGAGTCCGTTCTTTAAAAATGGTTTGCATAGCTTTCATAACTTCTACCCCGTCTTCGTCTTCAAACCTCTCGTCCATAGGTATTTAGAGAAACAGTCGATAACTACCAGGATGTATCTGTAGCCCTTATTCTGTTTGGAGTAAGGTATAAATTCAGCTAAATCGGCTTGCCATAGATCATCGAATCCCTTAATAATAGTGCGTCTACGAGGGAAATTTTTGCGTGCCGGTTTATGCAACTCGTTTACCACTTGTTCCATCCTTCCTTATCGTTCCATCCTTTACTTAACGTTTTTTAGTTGCATTTAAATCTGCTTGTACTACCTCAACATAATTACGAACATCATTTATAAGCGACGTCACTAACTGAAGACAAAACTCGAGGTAACCTTTATTTATGGCATCGGAGTTTTCTTGAGGATCGGCTACCGCTCTTAAGCGGTTCCCATTTAAATGGAACCTCGTCAGTTGATAGTGCTGTAAGGTTAGCGCGTCTTGAGGTTCGATGGGATCGGCTACGTTAGTTAAACGCTTATTTTCGACATTAAACTTATCGTTGGTAATGGAGAATTGTGATTTTAGCAGTTTATGGAATTGAGCGTGAACATGAGAGCGTCCAAACTTGTCCATCATTGCGCGAACTATAGTTGACTAAAAAGTTTTCGGAGGGTTTCTAATATATCCATCTTCGTATAGTTCTTCCACGACTGATATGATATCATTAACGAGACCAGTATTACCGGCCATTTTTTCAGCCCACAGGACCTCCAAATCTTGAATCAATTCATGCACGTTGTTCCAGTATTTGTATTCAACTGGTCGTCCAATTTCTTTGAATATTGTAACTTCACCCCCCTTTTTCTCCTTCACCTCCACCTTCTCCAGTAAGGGTTTAATTATCCCTGTATATTTTTGGCACGTGTACCTTTCAATTGTTCATCCGGGTTGTTATCGCGACGAGCTGCATTAGTTGCAATTAAGATTTGTGTATAGTTCGTCTCGTCTTCGCTAGTTATTAGACGTTTGTCTGGTTCATTCATTATTATTAGATCATACAGACCACTCGTACCATTATACCGAACTCCCTTAATAATCAAATCCTTTCCGTCTATCTTTACCGGTGTCTTGCCAATTGCCCACTTATCGCTTGAAATGTCGTAAAGAACTCCATAAGTGGTATCAATTGCATTCGATGCATCGCTTAGCATGCGTTCTATGTATATTCGTGGTAATGGATCATATTGTTCCAGAAATTCTCTAGATGCAGAGGTATTGAGTGAAATAGAATCGGTGGTATTCGCTACATGTTCTTCTTCTTCTTCCACTTGGGGTGTAATTTCTCCAATCACACTAGTCTCGAGGAACGATGGTGTCTCTTGACGCAGAGGATTTCTTTGAAAATACGGAAGTTGTGCGAATGGACTAACATAATTACTACTACTACTAAAAGAAGATGATCTTCGTTTGTTAATTCCTCGCAAATGATAAGGTATTGACGGTGTGGTACCATACTGCTGAATCGGCGACCTTTTCTTTTTGATAGGGGAGGAATGACGTTTTGGTGACGGTTTTGTGAATACCTCCACCTCCTCCTCCTCCTCAGCATCCTCCGGCTCCGTCTTTACTAGCGGTTCGATTTTCTTTGCAATGTTTGCAAGTGGTTCAATGAGTGGTTTGTAAGTTTTAGTGAAATTTGCCTCTTTAGTAAATCGATCCTCCTTAAGATGATCATATTTTTGCTGTATAGCTTTACGAACTTGAATTATACGTTTTGTCAACGCTAATCTTTCGTTGTCCATCGGTGCGGATCAGCAATAAAACAGGTCTAACAGGTAAATAAACAGCTCTGTTTAAAACAGGTCAGTTTAAAGCAGGTCTGTTATGTACCCTGTTGAAACGGGGGCTGTTTACTTGTAGGCTGTTTTTTCCCAAATGATATTTTAACGATACTGCTATGGTATTATATACTGATCGAAGCCTTTCCTAAAACGGCCGTTTTTACTTCAGCGTCTTTATTTATTACCAGGAATCCGTATCGATTTCGCCAACTCTCTGAGCACATGTCTCGAAACAATTGCATGCTTACAATTGGGGCGACATGATCTTCATGTATGTGACGCAAATTCAAATCATCCTGTTCGAAGAGCACTATTAAATTGGCGTTATCTCTAATCAGCTGTTTGGGGATTTTAGTATAGGTTTGACCCAAGTAGAACCAGTCAATGTTATTATGACGTCCCATTGAAAAGTACGCTCTAATATGGTTTTGTTTTTCGCAAGCGATATCGTCGAAGATAAACACTGAATTGGGTTTTGCCTCGCTCGGTTCCATAATGTCAGTATTATTACTGAAGCAATAATAACCAATATCTTTCATGGGATCTAGAATTTCACCCAAGAGTCGATATTTTCTTGATTCAACGATTTTGAATAGACATACACGTGTTTGAAACGAAGACCGTTCGGTTCAGTTAGGAGACTAAGCATGGTGTTTGTTTTTCCACAATTGGAAGGACCACAAATTATAGCGCGTACGCTGTTTGGAAGTAACTCTCCATGCCGTTGTATCTCGCTGTTTGCAGCTTGAGTTAAATCATCGAGATTTACAATAGGTAGTTTTTGAGTTTGAACCACTACTCGCATGTTGTTGTTGTTGTTGTTGATCAGTGTCTATCCGAAATAAAACTGCACAACTTGTCAATATGGTTCTTTATTTTATACATCTAATATTACAATAGATTATTATTATTATTATTATTATTATTATTATTATTATTATAACATATTATAGTTTTTTCACTTCTCCCGTCAAAGGATTGTATTGCACCATGGCATCATGTAATATGAGACAATAGACAACGATACCGGGTTCAAACACCTCCAACGCTTCCATTTCAAGTTTTACATCTACAGTCGAGTGTTTTAGTGATTCATTTTGTTTCGAGCAATCCATTACGAATATTGGACATGTCTTGAATTGCGAATAGTCAAATAATGCATCCTCATGATTGTTGATCGTGTAATATTCTCTTCGAAAATTTAAATAATTTTGGTAGGCTATTATGTACTTGTTGACGTTGAAATCCAGATGCATCGCTTCGTATGGGTAACTTTCCGAGTTGAGGTGTAACTTTAGATTGCGAATATTCACGTTATCGAAATCGGCCGCTCTTTCCGTCGTTGAAAACTTCTTCCCTTTTGAAAAGCCACAATTGTCCAGCGAGGTTTCTCCAATTGAGTGGAAGTTTTAATTGGCCATATGTCCGACTGTGTCTGTTTTAAAGCTGGCAATTCATATAGTTCCCATTGACGAAACGGAATCGTAATGGTTGTATTTTTATTGATTTTTGGAACAGACTTAATTTAGCACTGTCGCTTAGCATCACATGCGGAATCTTCCATTGAATTTTATTTAACGTTATTTTAGCGTCGTCTGCGGTACCCTTATAACAATCAGCATCGCTTCTGGAACGTATTAACACCAACTCCTGTCGCATATTCACGATAACTTGCTGATAATCTTCCATACTTCCGAATATGTGTTTTAGAGGTATACAGACGGTAAAATGTTTTTCTTTGTTGCTTTTAGCGTGTTCCACTTGTAACGGTTCCTCATTCCTCGGTGACCATCCCAAATGCTGTAAACCTTTGCTTTCATTCCATGTGTACGATACGTATCCTTTGAGTGCGGATGTTATACCCGGATTTCTACATGTATCCACTTTCTGACCTCCTAACTCGTAACGTATTTCCTCGAAAAGGAATAGTGCAAAGTTGTTTGTTAGATAACATGTTTTACACCGGCTCCTTCTAGGCCGAGCTCCATTCCATTTTACCTTCAATATACAGGAAACTATCGTATGTTGCGGTTACCAAATCTTGACTCTGTATCAATATACGGATCTCATCGGATAATCCATAATTAGAAGAGCCGTACGGAAGATATGTATGAATATCAGACTTGGTGATGGTCTCATCAAAACGTGCGCTTTGAAAGATGTTTAACGAATCTGCCATTTCTATGTGGTTTTAACCCTATAGATTCCAAAAGTACTTTTCGCCAGACGTTAATTCACCAGCACGCTCCCTGCTTGAGTAAACCATTGTAGGCTCACGTCCTGTATTTATAGTATCATTGAGGAAAGATGGAAGTGGACCTTGGTTAATTCTTAAGCCCATATTCTTTTAGTTCCAGTCGTACCGTAAATGGTTCGCTCTCCCCGAAATCGATTAATTCACCCTTCTGGTTCGTTAATTCAATTGAAATATTACCGATAGTATTGGTGTTGACTTCCAAATACTGAGGATTGCTAGGAATTTTGTCTAAATGATAGCATGGTGGGACAGAAACGTCTATTTCATACAGTATCTTCGCTGGATTCCCGTTTCTATACGAGCCTTTGACAATATTACACTCTATGTTTAATTGTTTGTATATCTAATACAGAGATATGTAAAACGTTAGCTTCCAATATCACCGGTTCAAAACCTAGCATACGTCCAATGGAATTCTTTCGAGTAAAATCTATGTCAAATTCACAGCTAAGCTCGCACTTGAGCGTGTTATTATTTGCCCTTAAACTAAAGAGACTTGTAGGAATGTGCGTTTTATATAGATGCTCAGTTCTTCCAACTCGTATGCGCCATATGGAATTTCAATAGCCTTGAGTTCTGTCGCTTTTATGTAATAAAATTTATCGTTTCCAGCGTGTATATTCCTTATGGTATTACAACCGTAAAATCCGACGACACCGATTACGTAGGTTTTCTCTGAATTAAGTTCGATCGGGGGTAAAAGTTATTACTGCTATGTTACCAACACCCTCTACACTGAAGGTGATTGACATGGTGACTGTATGTTCCCAACTACTGAATATGCTATTTATATAGAAACTTTAAACAGAGATGTCCACAATTTGTGGTACCGAATTGTTGCTCTTGAGAGTAATTATGGTATATTTTACAATCGTGAAAATAGTCCAGAACTTCTCTCGGTGGTGGAATATTTCCGAAACTATCATAGTACCATACGCTTCCATCACGTTTTTGTAACAAACCCAATGAGTACCACGTCCCTTTTGGTTATCTAAATTAATAATACCAGCCTCGTTATTCCATGACAATTTTGGCATATTATCTCTCATAAACACACCTAAAGTATGGTACATTCCTTGCGTGCTCTCTTAGCTCTACATCAGTCAACGGTCTTTTCGGTAATTTTTGAAGTTTTTTTTTTTTTATTTATTATTGGTTTCAAGTGCAAAGTCATACCTCCTCCTGACCGATAGGGTTCCAAAATATCACCCCACCGGTTTTCTTTCCTACAGCGATGGCCTCCATTGTACGATTATGGCGCGAAGTTTCATCTAACATTTTCCTTGCACTACTCGATGCGTTAACTGCTTTTGCAATACCCGCTGCCCCTCCAGCTAAAGCACCGACCGCAGATAATCCCGCAAATAACGGTATAAGAAATGGTAAAATCCACCCTCTTTAGGTAGCGGAATTACTCTGGGAACGCTTACTTTCCCTTCCCACCTAATCTTTTACAGTCAGTTTTGCTGCTGTAAGAGCTGATTTTATAGCCTTTATGGTTCTAGGACTGTTTTTCATTTTCTTGCTAATTATTCCATGTAATTTCAATAGACTGCTACGCGATCGTTTTGTTCTGCTAACACCCATCCCTAACTTTCGTTTTGCCTTCATTATACCTGCTACAGCTAAAGCCTCTGTGCGTTCACCTAACTTTGCGTCGAGTGCCTTAACACGGTCCCAAGCTTTTCTTTCCAAAATATAATCAGCTCGATGTCTACTAACCAAGTCTTTACTATCCCTATAACTGATATCGTGAGCTTTGGAGTGAGCGTCTAGAAGGTTGATACCTGGATCACCACGCTGAAGCCTTTATCTAATTTAGTTCCGGGACCACAATACTGATACCCTGGAATATGGAGCTCAACGGGTAACTTATTAATGAGAGTATTAACCAGACCACCCCACGTGCACTTCTCCGCTTCCAAACTAACATTGTTTGTGTGAAGGGAGGAATTGTTATATTTATAGGTAACGATCAAGAACAGGCAGATTTTTATCAATATTTTATTTATTCATATATGTGATACAGCAAATAGCTAGGTCGATAATGCAACAGCTCCATCATACAAACTGTATTGTGAGAATTTATATCATACTTGTAATTTAACACATTTTCAAAGTCATGATAAATGTTATCGCTGTTTGTTTCATCATCACCATACTCCATCTTACGAAAGTGGCGGTAGTTGTTGACTTGCTCGATGAGATTTTGAAAGAAACAGGGAGACCGTATGATTCCAGTAAATCCAACCTATAGTTAATTATATCCTTTAAGTTGAAAAGCTCTTCAGAGTCGTTCTTGTTTAACGTACAGTAACGACCGTGGTTTTGCTGAATTGTTATGCTTTTAATAACCTTTCTGATGATGATGATGATGATGATGATGCGCCTTTAACTACTTCCCAATTATAAAAATGGTAAAATTGTTACCAAGCAATTCTGAACTTTTCTCGTATTCAATGTCCGTCTCCTCGTTGATATTTGACCAATCAATGTGGTTTTCAGTTTCTTGGGAACAAAAATTTCATTTCCAAATATGTTTGAAACTTGAGTAGCGCCTCCCAATCTTGCCTTTTCATAACAATAAGTCCGTCTGCACATACGATTCGTATAACTGCCTCAAGATGCTGCTGCATACTGTATCCAATTTCAATGTATTTGTTTTTGGAGAATTGGCCTCGAATAAATCATATAAGCTACAATCAATTAAACGTTCATCAGTAGCGGTGTTATGTAAATTTTCAGTTGTGGAAGAGCATTCGGTAGATATAGCTGCTGTGGTAGAACTATCCCCATCATTACAACTCCAACACGAACATGTGAAGAAATTATTATTACAACTATTCTTGCTATCCATGTACAGTCTTTTAAAATTCATTTCAATGAATTTGTGTGTTGACTACAGGAATTGATCAATTTGTAACCGTAAATATATATTTTATAATTATTATACGTTTTCCCCACCTCATAACATTATTATGGTGGTGGAGGGAGAACAGTTCTGTAAATCTATCATGATATACCTCAGCACGATGTTGTTCTTGTAGTACGGGTGATAAAATGCATTCCAATTGTTTTAATTTACGACAGAAACGTAATCTATCCAGCGCCAAATTTTCCCACAGCCCTCTTCTTGCATTACGATAAGCAAAGGACCACACTATCATATTATACACTACATTTTAGTCTCATCAATAACAACTTTCCTCATTATGATGTATCTACTCTTCATTTAATCAAGAAATAAAAGTCACTATTTGCAATTAAAAATATTTATAGTTTTATTTTCAAACAATTATACATGGATATACATTATTATTATTATTATTATTATTATTATTATTATTATTTTACAGAAATGTTAAATTCGTTGTCTTTCCTACAGTTCCGGTACTGGTGATGTACACGTCTTTCTCAGCCAGACCTTGTTTAAACGTTTCAATGCGATCTTCTTTTTGAAGTATTCATAAAATCGTAAAGGAAGTATCCACTTAAAGTTTTCAGTTCTTTTTGAAGTATTCATAAAATCGTAAAGGAAGTATACACTTAAAGTTTTCAGTTTCAATGACAATATGCTTTCCATACTTCGTGTCGATTGTATCGATATCAATCACTTTATATTTTGCACCCACCTCAAACTCTTTTACATTCGTGAAGGATTTACAGAAAGTGCTACTGTTCAATGCAGATAGATCCATCTTTACTGATTCGAGCACGCTTTTGAATTATAGTTTCCACCGGAACTGTCTCTCTCTCTCTCTCTCTCTCTCTCTTATATATATATATATATATATATATATATATATATATATATATATATATATATATATATATATATATATATATATATATATATTTCAAGGTAGAGGGGAATTGCACCAGTAGGCTAATCTGCATCTGATGATGAATAACTGCTACCATCAGGAGATGCTGCCCATTTTTTATGTCGTTGCAAAACTGATGCAATTGTACAGCTTTAAGTTCTTCTACAAAACATTTTCTACATATTTTTTAAAATTTAAATACTTTTCACATATCGTTACTCCTTTTTCATACTTTTCACTAACACGTTACACTCCGCTTCACTATAATCACCTCGTCCGTAAACAGCCTCATGTTCAGCATCGAATACTAATGCCGAAAATTCTTGTTTCAAGCGTTCCACCGCTGTTCTCAGGTCGGATGCTTTGATCCATTGCTCTTGAGCGTATGCCATCCACATGTTATACACACAACAACACTCACTACCCCTATTTCCTTATATTGTTACTCTAAACTATCCCCACTATGCAGATATGACCTACTTTTTATGCATAGCTTACGAAAATGTAACCTCTACTTAGTTTTGAAGTCACCACGAGTGATCTTGAAGTAGTTCCTTTATGACGTGGAGTACCTATCACAACATGTTTAAACTTGTTTATACCAGTAATTTCTAGTTTTAGCTCTGACCTTGACCTTCAAGGAACTCATGACCTACTTTTTATGCATAGCTTACGAAAGTGTAACCTCTATTTAGTCTTGAAAGTCACCACGAGTGACCTTGAAGTGGAGTAGCTCCGGTCCTATATTACTTGACCTGCTCCAAAAATTCTCTCACCCAAAAGCATGCTTCAAACGTCCTTGAGGCGTGGAGCGCGTTCTGGCATAATGAGAAAACTCACTTGACCTTGAAATAAATCCCATAAGATTTACATGGGTGACCTTGAAGTGGAGTAGCTCCGGCCTTATATTACTACTAGTGTCAAAAAAAAGTTCAGTTTATCCTCGACTTCAAAGATCAGTTATTTTTATTAGGTTAATATGGCAGAATTCACAGAAACATCACTTTTAGATTCCTCCTAGCGGCCATTTCAGAAACATGAAAATATTTTCCGGGTTTTATATTGGCCGTTTTAGTATTAACTTTTTTTTGCGCAAGCCTCTACGATGGATAGTTTCCCAGATACAGTACCTCGCATTCTTAGTTGGCCACCCTGTACATGGATAAATTTGTTAGGTAAGAATGTACCGATATAAATGGTGTAATTGTTGGTGACGTAAATGTACGAGTTCTGGTGTATGGAGATGGCACAGTCTTACTAAGTGACAGTATGGATGAGCTACAAACTGCTCTGACGAAGTTTGATACAGTCTGTGACAGCATCGACCTAAAGGAAACGTGAGCAAAACTAAGATTGTGGTGGTCAATCATGACGCTGGAATGGTGAGTAGAATATTTACTCTACAAGATGAAATTGTGGAACAAGTGGACGAGTTGGCATATCTGGGTAAAATGTTCACTGCAGATGGTAGAATAGATGGAAAGATTGGACGAAGGATCAATGCTGGAAGGAAAGTGATTGGAAGTATGTGGACGATAATGAGAAACGGAAATTTGATCCTAGCTGCGAAACGAGCAATCTAAAATGGCGTGTTTGTTCCGTCAGTACTGTATGGATATATTCCTGATAAGCGCATGTGGTAAACCGAGAAGGGATACAAAATTATTATAGTTCTAATTTGTTTTTCAACTATGATAGGTTTTAATTTAATCCTATAGATTAAAATAAACCACCCTTGCCGTTCTAGTTAAGTCTGTTTTCGACAGCAGATCTAATTTCTAAAATAACAAAATGCTACAAAGCTTAGAGATATTCCAATTATTAAAATGGTAAGGTACGTGATATAAATGACAAGTTTGAAACAAATCACACACAGAAACTAAACTAAACTCATCAGAGGTTAATGCTTGAAAAAAAGATAAACTGTTAGTCTCTAATGATCTCCTAATTACATTCTTCCTTCAATTTTCTTTATCCCCAAGCATAACCGCTTTGATAATTTGCTGACAATGATATAATACAAAATTGATCGTTATCCCTGGACGCACCCTTATGTAAAATGCACATTTAATTGGCATTTACGTCTTAAGATGTCTTACTTCGCATGTTATTTCTGCATTGAAACTTAAAATCGAAATAGTTGTGACGTCACATCAAAATTGTTTGCGTAAGCTCAGTTTCAAATTACTTCAACCCCTCAAACACGTACTTCTTTGTATTTACTCAATTGAAAATCATCTCTTATGAACCAACGAATAAGAGAATAGCAAAACAGTGAACAATAATAACCTTTGCAATGCGATCACAGTTTTAAGAGACGAAGCTTTCGTGCTTTTTATTTTTATATAGAGATTAAATCTTGGGCTAAAAAAGATTAGCGCACAATATTTTTTCGACTGTAATCACAGCATGTGCAATTTCCCATTATTTCATTTTGCTTTCGGATTTAACACAAATCTCCTCTGAAAATCAATCGAACATTTCATAAATCAACACTATTTTTACGCCCCTTTTCAATTCAACCCCCTTTTCTGGTTATTAGATTCATTTTCAGCGAATGTTTAGATTTTGATAAATATTTTTATACCTACAATATATTCCCAAAAAGGTCTGTATTTCAACGAAATAATGCGATATCAAAATCAATATCCATTAATTTATCCCGTTTGTGAATATTAATGCACAGAAAAAAGTACAGCGTGTTTGTTTGATTAAATCTCATTTTGAAGAGGATTTTCAGTGGAAAGCTTTGAGATAAAACTTTTTTTTTTCAACATTTTACGTTATCAGTCATCTACAATGTAGATAAGTTTTAATTAGAGAGAGTATAATGATTTTCTGTCCCAGGGTATTTATTGCGAACTTTACATTTTCTTTTGATTATTTAGATAGACCGTATACGCTTTTGTGTGCTTTTTTTGACATTTTGAAAGGAAAATTGTGGTAGATGTATATGTGCCATATTTATTGTTTCCTGTTTCAAGAGACTTTCTATTTTTCTAAAATAATATCGTGTATATTTTCTTGAACCCTTTCTGTTTTACCTTCCAACCTACATATACCGAGTGTTTCACTAATAAAGGAGGCAAGTGTAAATGGAAACTACACATCGTACAGTTTCGGGGAAAAAATAATGATAGTAAAAGTGGCCGAGAGAAATTACTGGAAGTTCCTGCTATGACCGCTAAGGGGCGTACACGAACACAAAATTAGACAATCGGCTTTTTCTCTAAAATCGGCATTATCAAGATGTCCAAAATAATTGTGTTATAAAATATATAAGCTTACAAATATTTTCTTTCTCTATCTTGTTAAACAAGAGGAGGGGAAGATGTTCACTTGAAAAGTGTCATAACTTTTTTAACTCAACCGATTTTTATATTTTGAGTCTCGTTTAAAAGAGGATTCTTGGATGCTTCTAAGGTATTGTCGGTTTAGTTTCTTTTCTAGCCAGTAGATGGCGTTTTGTGACAAATCCGTAAATTTTTGCAATGTTCTCGATAATGTTGAATATAAGAGTCTAATTATGTTTAATTCGTGAAAAGGAGCATGAAAGAATATAGAATTTGTTGAAAATCGCAAGTCGATGTCTTCTTTACAAAGATATGAATAAAGAAATATATGTAAAAATATATTTTACAAGTAACAGAATTAGAGAACACGTTTAACTGTGATTAATTATTAAAATTTATTAATTATTAAATTACACAATACGAATAAAATGTATTATACTAAATTTCCTTTGGGGCATATCTTTAATTTAGAGCGAATGATAAAATCTGTTTTTTAAATTATTATTTTGCATTACGAATTTCCTTTTTATAACATCTGTGGCCCTAAAATGGACCGATGTTATAAAAGAATGGTGTGCAACAGCCCTAATATTGAAAACTAATGACGCGACAAATGTTCAAATTGTCACCCGTGCGGTTCAATACAGAGCTGCAATCTCTCACGCATAGATAAAATAGCAGTCCAGTAAAAACAAGTAAGTAGGACTTGAAATGCTAGAAATAATACAGCCATCAAAATAAGATTATCTCCATTAAAGTTTCTCGTGTTTGATTAGCAAACCGCTGATTTAAAAATACCGTTAAGAAATAAAATTGTTGTGATATGCTCCCCCTATATTTTAGAATTCAACTGCTGCTGCAAGAGTTTATGCTGCGCGGTATCCAGAAATCGTTACGACAAAAGAATTCTTGAGCGATTGGCGCGGCGTTTAAGAAATACCGGAAGTATTCTAGACGTCTTTGTAGGACGTGATAAAGGCCGAATTGACAAACATATCATAAACGTACTAACATATACAGAATTCAATCCTCATGGAAAAACTAGACTTATTTCATTTCTAACAACTTATGCATTTCCCAAACCAAATATATATTACTATGTAAATTAATATGACTACTATTATATTTATTTATATTGATTACCTAAATAGCTTTAAAACACAGTCAGCATTAGGACTCTTCACAGGGATAGGGATCAAATTTAGAAAAACAATTTTATATTATGATGATTGATGCGGTTAATGCGTGCATCCAATTTGGAAAATAAGATAATTATAATTAATGTGAATGAAAGTGATTTTAAAAACATTCTGAATAATTTTCATCGAGTTGTAGCCACTTATTTTCTTTTAAATTGAATTCTTTTGAAGATACTGAAATGTGAAATATTTTCAATTCCATCACAATATTTGTGCACCTCCTATACATAAAATAAATCTCAAAATGTATAAACTTTGAGCATGCGCTATGAATACGCATTCATTTAATCTTTCAATAACGAATACTGAAAAAAACATCAACAAGTAAGTATAGTTACACCTAACCTTAAATATATTATTAATCATTTACTTTATATAGCACAATTAATGTTCCTTTGGACATTGTTACTCGTTGTCAGCTCCATAAACATCCAAATCTCCTTCTATGTTGACTAATTCCTTCCAGTAAGTTACTAATATTTCTTCTCATACGTTGACTCATTATTTTTAGGATCACCACAATTTATTAAAACTTTTATTTCAAAATAAATTTTGAAATGCACCATGTGATTGAGGTTAATTTTAAATTAAACACACTTCCGATAATACTTTTATATTAATGGAAAAACGAAAAAAAATTAACAAAATAATAAACAAAAGAAAAACAACTTGTACACGATCGAACTTCGGAAATAATTTTATAATCGTAGCTGTCGATAACCATCGAAATTTTATTAGGTAAACTAACCTTACTTGTTTTACCGACAATTGAATATCACTTGTTTATAAATATTACCGATACTTGAATTTTATCGAAGCGGCCTTATTTTGTTTTAAATGGCAACATCTTGTATACTCAAGGTGTTGACCCGCAAAATTTAAGAATATGAAGAGAAATTACTTTCAAAGCACTTCTATTTATATGAAACTGCTTAGAAACCAAAATTATCAATTGTTATCAACAACTACATCGTATTTTATCTTAAATCTGATTGGCTAATAATTTTCACAATTTTAAATTTAACTTAAAAAGCTAATAACTTCTATACCTCTTAATCTAACTTAAATATATAAACATTTTTGATATCTCCATAATTTTTCCTATAAAATAACTCCAAACATGACCTACTTACTCAACTTATTAAACATGTTGATTTTTTACATTGATTTCTTAATTTTTACTAATTTTATATGCTTTACAGTACTGGAATTGATTTCCACATGAATATGGGATGCTACTACATGTAAATACACATCCTTTATATGTCTAAATCCAATTTGAGAGGAAAATTATCTGAAATTTTTATACACCCTTAAAAACTAATATTGGTCAAATTGTCACTAATATAATGTTCTGTGACTCGAAATTGAGGCTACTTTATTATTTTAACTTCTTATAATTCATTTAGGCCAATTTGTCCCATTTTATAACGTTTTTCTATAAGTTTTGTATAGGAAGAGATGACATAACCTTACTTCTATACAGTAATTTTAAAGTTAGATTTTACATACTTTAGCACTTTAAATGTTTGTGAAAGTGTAAATTCTTATTGTTTATGACTTATTTATTTTCACTCTTCTGGACATCCATAAGTTTTAATAAGACTTGTATAGAATTGTTGATTGTCACTAATTTTAAGTCTGTAAATGAATTATGCACAATAACTTCAGAACTGCTGTACTATTTATGTTTCATTGTTAATAACCAATGTATTCATTCTGTTTTCCATTCTGTTTTAGCACTTATATTACGTTTTCCACTAACACGAATGTTTACACCAAACCTGCCTGCGTATACTGTACTTGTGACATTGATATCTGTCCCATACTAATTCTAACATTACGTTTGTTATCTACAACCTGTAACTCATGTCTTAAGGAAAATTATACTTAAATAAACTTACTAACTAAAAAGGAAATTGATCTATTTCACGATACCAAACGTACACTATACTCACTTGCAAAATGTTGCGATTTATCCTTATTTTACATATTATTTAATAATTATAATATCATTGGTCCAACTCAATGCTAATTAAACATGCCTACATAATCTTACATATAATGTACCATTTATACTTATTAAAATGAATTTTCTTACTACGTGAATTATTTACTTTGTTTCATGTAATTTCTAAACATCTCAACAGATATATATGTATATATATATATATATATATATATATATATATATATATATATATACAGGGTGTGGCGAAGAGTTTTGATTAAAAGTAATGGCGGATACAGTTATGTTAAAAATCTGAAATTACGAAGCCGTAGGTTTTGGATGACGCTGAGCTCAAATATAATATTGTCCTGAATGTGATACTTCCAGTTATACCGGAAGTAGGCGTCAACTTTGTTATTTTAAACGGAACCTAATATTTTTATTTTATTTTCGAATTCTACATGAAATTCTAGATAAAATTTGTGCACAATGTCCTATATCAAAATGAAGTATTTTCGAGATATTTCGATTTCTTTAAAAATGTTGAAAAATCCTAGTCCACATTGAATAACCATATCTCCATTAATAACGAATCTGGTGACGTGAAATTGTAACCAATAAACAAAAGCGCTTACCCGTTAACTCCATACATCCATCTCATTGATATTTCATACAGGGTGTTTTAAACTTAGCCGCCAACATGCACAATTTAAATCATTTATAAGTTGCTTACTTTAAATAAAACACCCTATATTTTATTACATTTTCCGCTGTATTTTTAAGCCAATTCGTTTGCTATCAGTATTCCCTATACCTAAATCCAACCAGTTTTGACATATTTCATTATCTTAGTTAACAAATAACAACAATTTAAGGTGATATTTTGTTATTTTTTCATAAGTTATTAATTCGGAAAAGTAACCAATGGCCTAAAAGGATTATTAATTGTGGATATCATTAAAAACGTTGGCTAGGTATTTTGTATTAATTTAATTAGATAACTTACAAACAAAAATAGCTTTTTTTTATGATTGTGGACCTTAACAGGCTAAATAAGGCCTATCGTGCTAAAGCACTCAGGAACACTTAGGAGGATGGATAGAGGATAATGAATTGCCAATAGATGCCTATGAACAGCTACCTTAAATTTTCTCATATCATAAGTGAGAGGAAAACAGGAACTAGGAGATCATTCCAGAGTTAAGAAGCCGTGTAGAAAAATGTGGATTGCGCCCGTTTGGTACGACAAGTGGAGATTTGTACTGCATACTGATGATGTGATTGAGCGAACCGAGTGTTTCTCGCAAAGATAGCTGGAGATGGTATCAAAGAATGTAATTCACCAGCACAATAGCCGTTGTAATAACGATAATACAAAGAAAGAACTGACACCATCTTCCTATGCTCAAGGGACTGTATGTGAGAAGTTAAAGACGGGTCATTTATAAGCCTAATCGCTCTCTTTTGAATACGATCAACGATATCGAGAGCGTATTGGGGAGCACTAACCCAAAGGTGAGAATTATATTCCAGATGAGGCCGAATTTGGGCCTTATACAGCAAAAGGAGTTGTCGAGAGGTAAAGTACTGCTTAGATCTGTACCAAAAACCTATTTTACGAGCAGCTGTTTTGGTAGCTGACAGAAGATGGTCAACCCATGAGAGATTTGAAGATACAGTCATACCCAACAGAGTAATAGAGTCTGAAAACTTAAGAACTGAGCCATTCATACTTACAACAGGAAATGATCGATCTTTTTGGCGGACATAAGGCAACACTGAGTTTTGTTAGCATTAAATTTAACTAGATTATTGTAATGTAATATTAAACAAATGAAGTTCTATAATAAGTGTTCAAAATTAGCACCATCTACTTCTAAACATTTATGAATCCTTTTCATTAAGTTATGTCTTGTAAGGTTTGGAAAATACCTGATTTTTAATGTAACCCCAAATACCAAAATCTAGATGAGCCAGGATAGCGAGCTGGCCAACGAAACGGACCCTGATTGGCAATCCATCTATCATCAAACATGTCGTAAAGATGCTGAGTAACAGGCCCAAAGTTATGAGGATGTGCTCCATCTTGCTGATACAATAACAAAATATCCTTAAATAATGGAAATCATGGCCTACCCTTTACTAATGTTAAAATAATTAAGTGTTGTTTTGTTTTAACAAGATAATGAAATGTCTCAAAGGTGTTTGGACTCAGGTATAGGAAATACTGGTAGCAAACGAATTGGCTTAAAAAAATACAACGGAAAATGTAATAAAATATGGGGTGTTATATTTAAAGTAAGCAACTTATAAATTATTTAAATAGAGCATGTTAGCGGCTAAGTGTAGTACACCCTGTATGAAATATCAATGAGTAGGATATATGGAGTTAACGGGCAAGCACTTGTTGTTTATTGGTTACAATTTCACGTCACTAGCTTCGTTATTAATGGGGATATCGTTATTCAATGTAGACTAGGATTTTTCAAAATTTAAAAAAAAATCGAAATATCTCAAAAATACTTCATTTTTGGTACAGGACATTGTGCACAAATTTTATCTAGAATTTCATGTAGAATTCTAAAATAAAATAAAAATATTGGGTTCCATTTAAAATAAGAAAGTTGACGTCGACTTCCGGTATAACCGGAAGTGCCACATTCAGGACAATATTTATTTGAACTCAGCGTCATCCAAAACCTACAGCTTCGTAATTTCAGATTTTTAACATAACTGTATCCTCCATTACTTTTAAACAAAGCTCTTCGCGCCACACCCAATATATATAGGGTAATCTTTTAATTGGCCCATTAACGTTTCTCAACTCCTAAAAACATTAGAGAGTTGAAATTTGGTACACGGCCATAGTTTCTGACGATCTATCTTTCTAAAATATTTTCATTCCAATGGCACTTCCGGTAATGCCGGAAATGGCCATTAACTTTATTTTTAAATGGAAAAACATATTTTGTTACCGGATTAGATTCCTTGTTCAATTTACTACAGTTCTATCTAGCCTATGTTTATTTAGTTGTCATGGTTACGGAGATATAACAACTTTCCTTGAAAAATTACTACTTGCAAGGATTATTTAGAAAGATCATAACTTTTGAACCATTAGTTCTACTGAAATAAATAAAAACTCATTAATTGACCAAGAATTTCTCTATCGGCTAAATTCTGTAGCCTTATTAGAAAGGTCACAATAAATTCGTAAAGTTAAGACACTTCAAATACGGATAACCCAATTTTTTCAAATGAAGCACCCCTACTTTCTTATCAGCTGTCGATACAGAATTTAACTTGCAACATTTTCTTTCAAATGATCGGTATGCCTATCATTATGCGTTTCTGAGGAAAAAGCGTTTTTATGTACAATTATGAATGTTATTCAATTTTCAATTTATTATAATTAGTAGGTGGCTTTGGAGCTCATTTGCTATGGTAATAGCTGCGTTCAATTGTCTTTATTTATGCTTAGTTAAGATATTCTATAATTTCCACATTTAAATCTCCAAAATACATGCAATCCATGTTTAATAGAGAGCACCTATACTGTTAGTTTACTGACAATATTTTGAAATTAAGTGTATCCATCCGAAAGAACTTCAAAAATTCAGAACAGTACACAAGATTCAGTTGGATTTTATTTTATTCAGTTTGGAAATCAACTATACAAGAAATAACGTTACTTGGGCTTTAAC
The DNA here is from genome assembly GCA_036346205.1 of Vesta saturnalis. Classification (NCBI taxonomy): domain Eukaryota; kingdom Metazoa; phylum Arthropoda; class Insecta; order Coleoptera; family Lampyridae; genus Vesta; species Vesta saturnalis. The sequence continues at coordinate 206,144 of JARFJB010001131.1, read as the reverse complement.
ACAAGAAAAAGAAATAACTACAACAGCGTATTTGGATACAATGGCAGTATTGGATAACGTCATATTAACGGAAACAATTACAAGTCAAAATAATTAGAATAAATATTCGATGTGCTCTCTGTTTTGCTGAATACACACCTATATCCTGACTTGCACGCCCATACTAACTGTCTTGACAAGCTCTGCTGGATTAGTTTCGCGAAAAGCTTGATGGATTCGCTCAACCAATTCTTCTAAATAACCTACTATTCTGTTATACACCTTGGACTTGATAACTCTCCACATCCAAACGCGTTAGATCCGGCGACCAGGGTGGCCTTAGCCGTGGACCTCTGTTTTCGATCGATCTATCTTCAAACAGTTGTGTTAATTTCAGATCCACAACTCTTGTATTATGGGGTGAAACCCCCATCCGTTTGGTACCAGCATCTTCTCGGTCTATTTAACGGCAGTTCGTCAACGAAGATTTCTACTAGGTTTTCCAGAATCTGAATATATCGAGCCCCATTTAAATTTTCGTTATATAAAACGTATCGAAACTGATCACTCATGATCATACAATAAACATTAACTTTAAATTTTCTTTGGTTGTCCACCGTTTGAAACAGTCGAGGATTTTCAGATGCCCAGTAATGCCGATTTCTCCTATTGACTATTCCATTTTGATCAAATTTTGCTTCGTCCGACCAAATCACATGTCTAAGAGAGTTTTCGTTTGGTTGAATTTTAATCACCATGTCTTCACAAAATCGAATCCTTTTCTGATAATCTGCTCGACTCAGTTTTTGTACGCGATTGAAGGAATACGGGTGCCTCTTATGTTGAATAAGTTAAACCAGACCGAAGCTGCATAAATAGCTGAACGAGGATTTACCTCAAAACATCCCGAAATATTGATTTCGCTGTCTTCTGTTAGAACCAAAGGGACGACATTTCTTGAACAAGTTGATTTGCCAAACTGAATAAAATTCTTGTGTAGTGATCTGAACTTTTTTGGAGTTATTTCTGGTACATCTGGATATTTTTCATTAAATAAACGACACGTTCTTGAAATAATGTGATTACATTCGCTAAAACAACAAAACAAAGAAGGAACCTACGCATCTGTATCACGAAAGCGGCGATTTTGCATGCTCAAGTGTCAAAATGGCTCACTTAATAAACATAAATAAGGACAATTGCACGCAGCTGTTACCATAGCAACGGAGCTCCAAAGCCACCTACTAATTATAATAAATTGAATAATATTCATAATTTTACATAAAAATGCTTTTTCTTTAGAAACGGATAATGATCATTTGAAAAAAAATGTTGCCAATCAAATCCTCTATCGACAGCTGATAAGAAAGTAGGGGAGTTCCATTTGAAGAAATTGAGTTATCCGTTTTTGAAGTTTCTCAAGTTTACGAAATTATTGAGACTTTTCTAATAAAGCTACAGAATTTAGTGACCACTCAGCGGACAGAGCGATTCTTGTGCAATTAACGAGTTTTTTATTTATTTCAGTAGAGTTAATGTTTCACAAGTTATGATTTTTTTAATAAACCCTTGCAAGTCGACATTTTTTTAATAAAAGTTGTGTCTCCGTAACCATGGCAACTAAATAAAAATAAGCCACAAAATGTAGCCAATTGAGTAAGGAATCTAATGGCGGTAACTAAAATATATGGTTCTATTTAAAAAAATAAAGCTAATGGTCACGTCCGGCATAACCGGAAGTGCCATTTTGATGAAAATATTTTAGAAAGGTAGATCGTCGGAAAGTATTGCCGTTCTCCAAATTTCAGTTCTCTACTTTTTTTAACAGTTGAGAAACGTCTAATAGGCCAATGAAAAAATTACCCTAACGCCAAAGCGTTTCAAACTGAAACCAGTAACGTATACATAAAGTTCAGCCACTCCGCCGTTTAACAACAGTTGGCGCCATCAGTCATGGTGAAAATTGTTATATGTTAAACGTCATTATCGTAAGATTGGACATATATCAACATAACTTTAAAATATTGCTGATTTTGTATCAGTGTAATATATTCTTTTGTGTGCGAAAATGTGGAATCTTAAGCCGAATAAACGTCATTTTGCTTTTGATTTACTCCTTCAATTTAAGGAAATCAGCAGCTGAGGCGCATCGATTGCTTGTATAAGCATGTGTAACGCTCAGCTAAGTGAGAGAAGTTGTCATGAGTGGTATTAAAAGTTTAAGAAGGGTGAATTTGACATCGAAAGGAGAGAACGTAGCGGAAGGCCGAAAGTGTAGGAGTACGCGTAATTGGAACCAGTATTAGATTAAGATTTATTCTGAACACAACAAAAACTTGCACTTATATTAGGGGTAACTCAACGCGCAATTTTACATCAGTCGAAATGATTGGGAATGATTCAAAAACAACGAAATTGGGTTCCATATGAACTGATGGGGAGAAACATTGAACGTGGATTTTTGACATGTGGAATGCTGCTTGTGAGGCATAATCGAAAGTGTTTCTGCACCGTATAGTTAATGTGATTGTACAAGAAAAAGAAATCATGGGGACACTCTGGTCATGTTTCAATGAAACCATTACTGGGGCTATCGAAGACAACTGATGAGATTGAGTCAAGCACTCAGTTAAAAGTGCGCCGAATACTACGTCAGACGCAACAAAATTATACTCCTGCATGGTAATGCTCGTCCACACGTTGTGCTGCTTGTCAAATTCTATTTGAAAACACCCAATTGGGTATTTGATTTCCACTTGTTTCAATCGATAACCTGGCTGGACCACATTTCACATCACATGAACCAAAAATTGGGTCGATTTGTGGATAGCTCCAATAGATAAAGCATTCCTCCGACGCGCGTCCGTATACTGACAGAAAGATGGAAAAGAATAGTGGCAAGCGATGGACAATACTTCAAGTAAAGCAGTAGGCTCCGTTCATTCACACTAAATGCCCAGTTTTCGATGAAAAAAAAACGACGGAAAATTATTTGCACATCTAATAAAATTTGTGGGAAGAAATTTCGACAAATGTACATATAAATCAAATAAATTAAAAGGAAAATTTAGTTCCAATTTGTGATCTCTCCTGTCACCACAGACAAGACAATCATTACTGAACGCAATTAAAAACTAGTTAGCTACCCCTCTTGGAACTTTATTCTTTTGTTTTGTGATTGTCAGAACAATAAGTAACTGATAGTTGAGAAATGTATAATGAAGAAATTTAAAATAATTTTAGGTACGTTAAACAGTAAGTCAAATCTGGTAATATTTTTGGACGCCGCTCTGTTTTAAGTCGGATAAGGGTACGCTGGCGAAAGGAAATACTGTAGTACAAAATAGGAAAAAAATACGCAAACCTACCTTTTTCAGTCTCCATCAGGTCGCACCCTTCGGTCGCTATCCCCTTGTGTCGAATCTGAAACGCATTGCTCCGAAAACACCAAGTATAGCGCTCACTATACACTTTACCAGAAAAAATAAACCATTAAACTCACGAATTGAAATCCTGAATTTAGGATTCATATTTAATTAATCTTCACGCTAAATGAAACTCCCTTCGTCACTATTTTAGTTGATATCAATCACTCAACTAAAATGAGATTGTAACAAAACTGGATTGTCGAATATAAAAGAGTGAATAACACCATTCTAACATCTGCAAACTGTTTCTTTGCAAATAATCAAACACATAAAGAAACTCCATACTTAACCCTAACAAACGTCTATTGTATTAAATTAAAATACAGAATACCCATTTTTCCTTTCTTTTTCTTCCACGAAAGCGCCTTCGAGAAATAAAGTAGGCGACGCATGCCATTTCTTAATTAAACAAAACGTTAAAAATAATAAATCCAAATCAGCACCAGTGGCCAACATAGTTTCAATAAAAAATAAAAAACTAGTGAACACTACAAAAATCGGTAACGCATTTTTTTTATCAATCACCTGTTCATTAATCTTCAAACAAACAATATTTATATTTTTTACACACCAATTTAAAATAAAAGCACTTAAAAGTTTTAACGTCCACAAAGATACAATATGGAGGTAAAATTAGTATGGAGTGCTTAGGGCTACCTCAGGTCTCTTCCATCGCAACGTCGACTTGCTTCTCTCGTACATGGAAATTCACGCTTCCCTCCACTAAGGCTATTCTCAATATTCACAAATTTAAATGCAAAAGCTGACAGTGCAATAACTTTTGCTGACTCTAGAGTTTTACATAGTTTCTTGAAGCAATAATTGCTCTTTTAAGCAATAATTGCTCTTTTAACTAACCACAACTCCTTACCCAAAAGTCACCAGATAACAATCACAAGTATATCACACCAACCCCTTGTTTATTTAAAATGTTTGACAAAGCAGTTTAAAATTATTCTCTTCCTGAATGCCAGTGTATCGTGGAAAGAAAGTGTGGCATGTGAACTCTCCATAGAAATAAACCACAGCGAAGCGAAGTAGCGACCCATCGTAAGATTCTACAACACGTCCTAAAAGTGGTTTGCATCACTCATAACCTTTCTAACTACCGGATTTCAATCAAGGAACCCTAATCAATTTCTTTACTAAAAATTCATTCAAAAAATTCGCGCGGTAAAACCTGAATATTTCCATGTTCACGAAGTAAAAAGATACCAGTCAGCATAAACCTTTTGCATCATACTGTAACGTAGTTACATGTAACTTGATATATTTGTCGTCATTTCCTCTACTTTTTAAACTTAAAGTAACGCTGTAAGGTCTGTACTAGCTTCATCACCAATTCATATCTACTCGTATAACAAATTCTAAGTATCGTGTCTCTTCATTGAATTTTTACGCGCCTTAACAACTATATACAAACTCGCGCGAACAAATGCTACCACGAAATGATAATTTGCTCTTTGGAAAATAATTTAATTGCATCTCTAAATGGTTGAACAATTCCAGTAAAACCCACTTTATTTGGACTATGACGCAATTTCCTCTTAATAACTAAACTAACGAATCAGATACCAACTAACATTAGGATTACCTGATAAATGCTAGAATAAAAACTACTTTCCTTAATTTATTTCCTACGTTAAAGCACAAACAAGCGTAAACAAATATTACTAATATAGGCGGCATACCTAATCGCAATTTTTAAACCTCAATACATTTAAAGAACAAAAATAATCCGACTAAATTGAATATCCAATTGACAACTTTCAATAAATCTTGCAACCCCAACTCTACCCTTTTTCATCACTAAAAATCAGTACTTTCCAATTTTTACATCTGAATACACCTACATGTCCATAAAATTCTACCAGCAAACCTAAAAATCATAATTTTCTACTATAAATGCTACACACGGTGACAGATTGTTAAACTATTGCCAGAAAAGCATAGCATTCCGTTAATTGTAATTAGACTTGTCCAGTATTATTTGGTGTGTAGATTACTTTCTTGCTTAATTAAGGCGTTGGCACGATTATACGTTGTCTTAAGATCCGAATCCTCGGAACGCCAGCATTGATGGTAGATTCGCCTTTTTTCTTTCAGTTTACGATATATTGCGACACAGGTTTGTAATACTTTTGGGTGTTAGAAGGTCGAGCGTGGAAATGTGATTCAGAGAACTATTTGTAAAGTCTTTAATTAGTGCACGAGTTGGAAGTGCTGATGCTGTACAAAATATAGCTTTGTCCAGCTGAGGTAAGTAATTGGAAGTGATACCAGTTCTTACCTAACAACCATCACACAAAATGAGCTATGTTATGAGCAAATAACGTGGTCAAGTATTGAAGTGCCGACTTGTTCAAAAATGGGGGGTTCGGTATTTCTGATGCATAACAGAGGTAAACATATTAATGCTAACGAGAGATTAATCTTGTTAGCTTAGTTAGCTAATTGTGTGTGGCGAACATTAAATTTGTCAATAATTACGGCATTGGGTTACGTATTGTAAAATGTCTCCAGGAAGGACATCGAAGTCAGTTAGGATAAAGTATGAAAAGAAAATAATTAGAGTAGAAAAGCTCATCCTGGCAGTGACGGTAAGTAAAAAAGTTTGGAATCTAGTGGACGAGCAGGAATTTATGAGTGGTAGAGCGGTACGTCGGTAACCGTTTAGTGCGCTGATAATTAGTTGGTAATTAGCAAAGCTTAATTGACATTGTTTCAGAGTTGTTTTCGTTATGTATACGATATTGTTGTAGCGTTACCTGTTATATAAGCGTACGTAAGGTGTTTGGAAAAAAAGCAAATGGTCTACTCAAAGATCAGCGTGGTGCTGGCTTGCTGGTTCAGAAAAATATGTAAACAGGCGTATGTCAAATTTTGTAAGTTACATTGTGTGTGGGATGGTGTCTATTGCTTTTGTAAGTACTATATCTTCCATGACGGTTTCAAGTGAAGGTAGGATAAGATCTAAAGACGGCAAACTGGGAGGTTGCTTGTGCCAGAAATAGGACATCGGATAGAGCGGGTGCGACATTCAAGAGTGATGACGGTAATTGCACAGGTTTGCATTGGTAATGTTGTACAAAGGCGAACATGACCATCAGGTAGATGGATTAGAGGTAACGGTGTATGGTTGCTTTCTATACAATTCGTATTGCTTTGTTGACCGAAGGCAAAGCAACTTAATCGAATACCTCGTTTGCAATAATACCTTTATGTATGTGATGGATAATGCTTCATATAGACGGAAGTGTGGTAGTGGTGGGGTAACGGCATGGACCAGAAAGTTGAAAGTGGCGGTAGCATCTTCGAAATCATCTTCGAGGGGGGGGTAGTTTCGGGGAAGCTGGTATTAGTAAAGAAGGTTGTTTGGATAATTATGGACTTCGTCGTATTATCAACTCTGTACCTTGATACTTGTGGTGACCGTGATTGACCTGATAAGGCGGTGGTAGAGGGCGTTGGTACGAGCAGATTTAGTTGTGGGTATGGTGTGATCGAGTACTGTATTTTTATGTCCGGCATTTATAGAGATGTGTCAGTGTTCTGATCTAACGGATGGTGTGTAGGCGTGGTCGAGAGCAAGGATACACTAGATTAGAGCGGGTGCTTATCCCAGGTCGCGCGTTGGTAAGGGTTTGAAAAGTTAAAGTAAAGAAAAATGTTTTTATCAAAAGATCGGATCTTTATCCTGGTGCAGACACACATCTCCTGAAAAAGTCTTGAAAATTGGTATCCCAACAAAAAATGGAGGTATAAATGTGACAACCGTTTTTCCTATGGAAGTGGTTGAATGCTGACGGGCAAGTGTAACTACTACCACGCAAGTTATAGCAACCATTGAAATAAATAAATGTAAGTTTTAATACTCTAGGACGAATATACCAGACAGCAAAACAAAATTCGCACATTATAGTTTTCATGTTAGAAATTCAAACTGAAAAAGTGTATGTAAAAGTGAAACTGATCCTTTATTCTGAATATTTGATAACAAAATGCTAGTTTGATCTAACGGTTTAAAATGGGCTAACCAAGGTTCTGTTAACTGATCCATAGGCTCTTTTCTGGTGATAACTTTATATATCTCTATGACTAATCATGATTATGAATTATCCAGTGCTTTATGCTGGTAATATTGACCATAAGGTAAAAGACACCATTTCTCTGTTTTTCATCACGTTTCTACCTCCAGAAATTGGGTCAAATTTATCTATATCGTATTTAGGTTTACTGTAATATTGCATTATACGTGGCTTCCCTAATGTTTTATTTTATATACCTGCTACAAGTTAAGATCACTTTAAATCATCATTATGAAACTATTAATGGATTTCAAAATAACATCACTTTAAAAATTTAACCTACACTGATTTTGCACAGAACTTACGTAAAAATTTCCAAGCTGTAAGATTAGCTCAAAGCAAACCTAAGTTATAATAATAATTGTAAAAATTGTAATGTTAACCCGTAATTGACAAACATTCTGCCGATGTTATTACCACTTCTTATTTAATGTAATTTTTGTAGTAAAGTACGCTTGCATGCTCGTAGAAGATGATTACTTTTTAAAACTTGTGCTAGGCCGATTACGACTATGCGGTGCGTTCGTAAAGTAGTGGATAAATTCAATTATAATTCGAATGGGAGTTTAGGAGGAAAACGCACGAACCCGTCGATTTTTATTTTCAGTTTAGAATTTTTTACTTAAAAGGATGGTAAAAGGGTGCGTCAAGAAAAAGATATGAGGTCAGCGACATTTTTTTTAAATATCAACTCCTGTTTTTTATTGAAGGATTGGAGAGGATACGTTCCATAACGCCCCACATGGTAAATATGGACGATGGTTACATACAAAAATATTGAATAAAGATTATCGTAAACGTTAAACATGACAAAAATTCATTGTCAATGTAAGAAAAGGTTAAATTGTACATTTTGTTAAAATTATTTTAATTATTTGCGAATTAGAAACTTGTGTTAAGCTTTTGATAGGGGACAGCACTATTATTGTGTTTATCTAGTAACTACTTTACCGTTATTTTCGTAAAATGTGTGGAAATTAAGCGAACGTGAAAGAATTTGAATCCTGTGCATGCTTCGACTCAGAGATCGGTCGCGCTCTCAATCAGAAGTGGTCGCATGTTTAACGCAACCCTGATCGACCGCCCATTAGCCAAGGCATGGTAAGCAGAGTTGAGGAATATGAGAAAATCTGGTCGAAAGCCTATAAGTGAACAAGATAAGTTGGACATTGTGTTAGCAGAGCAAGATAGTTCTAATACCATCATTACGGGCACGGTTAATAATATTAGTGTGGCACGATCTACTGTGCATAAAGTGTTGAAAAGAGAAAAGTTCCATTCCTACAAGATATTCGTACTACACTAGCTGTCGAAAGATGATGTTGATCGACGAAATGAATTTTGTAAACAAATGCAACAATTATATTATGTTATCGCTTATTTTTCAAAAAGCACATTGTTTTCCGACGAAGCAACATTTTCTTTAAACGGCCATGTGAACAGACAAACTCGTTATTGGGCAACCGAATATCCTCATTAGTTCACCGAAAATCACACCCAAAACCCTCAAAAGTTGAACGTTTGGTGCGGCATAGTTGATGAAAGAATTATAGGTACTCAATTCTTCACTGTTGCGAGACATTTAGACTTTCTTCAAAATGACCTCATTTCCGCTCTAATAACGTTGTATCCGGGTTTAAAGGAGCCCAATATGCACCACCGTGACCTCTTTTTCAAAACAAGAGGAACGTTGCCGCACTACTCTTTACCTGTTGGCGCTTAATTGGATGTAGTTTTTCCAAATCGTTAGATAGTTAGAAACAGGGCAATTGAGTGGTCAGCCTGATCGCCAGATATAATAATTTAGGTTAGTTCTTGTGGGGATACTTAAAGAGTATACGTGACGCGACCAGCCAATTTAGAAGATTTAAAAGCACGAATTCGCCAAGAAATTAGAAACATTACCGCAGATGGCATCGACAGCGTTAAAAAATTATTTGCTAATCGCCTTGGCTATTGTCATATAATTAACGGTGCTCAACTCGAACATTTAATTTAAATTAGTGAAATCATTTTACAACTAAATTAGTCCTAACCCCAAAAAATTGTCTGTATTTCAAAGTATATTTTACTAAAAAATCATTTGAATATTTCTTATTAGGAATAATACATGGTATCGATTTTTTCTTCAGGACGACCACATCTTCTAAACTTTCCTATATAACACAATTATACATGTTGAAAGAATTTCCGAAATTCCAAATTTGAAATAACATACAGGGTGTCCCATATAAGAAAATATATGTATAACCGCTGCAGAGAAAGCCCTCTAGTTAATTTTTTTAGAACTAAACACTCCCACTAAAAATACCCATCAACATACTATGAATTTCTCTTTCAAACGATACTAAGTATACAGGGTTTCCCAACGAACAATTGACCTGCTCTACAATCAGAAAAACCGAAAATATTTCTAAATTCGCCAAGACCCGTCGATTTTTTTTGTCTTGGGGGAGCTTTTCATACAGTCAAGCCAGCTCGATATGTTCAACCCCCCACTCCTTAGCAACCTCAACTTTAAAATTTGAAATTAAACTACCCTGCTTATGACCCATTATTTGAAAGCCCTTTTCATTGCGAATACAGTGATGCATCGTTTCTAAAAATCAGTTGAGATTGGACAAAATTATTGGCGAAAAACGAAAAATTCACAAACCAACGTACGCGTTGTAATTTATACACCAATCCCCTGTTTATTATAAGTTTTGTTATGAACAAATAAGTTCAAAAGTAAATATGTAATTAAAAATTATTATTAATTTTATTAAATACATAAACAAAAAGTTTACCTCGATTACGATTTGAATCTACGACCTGTACTTTGCTAGAGTACCGCGCTTAAATTTAGAATTCAAATTCTATATTTAGAATTTAAATTCTATATTTAAAATTTAAATTCTATATTTGGAATTTAAATTCTATATTTAGAAATTACACCAGTTCTACATACATAAAGACAAAGTTTACATCGATTGGGGCTTGAATCTCGATAGCGCAGTTGGTTAGCGCGGTACTCTAGCAAAGTACAAGTCGTAGGTTCGAATCCTACTCGAGGGAAACTTTATTTATGTATATAATAAAATTAATAGTAATTTTTAAATCCTCTGTTTCTCTTAAGTTTTTTATGTACTACACACGACCTCATCACCTATTACCTACCAACCTACATATCATATGTAGGTATAGGTTATGCAATCGCCTTTTTTTTCACTATTGCTAAATCGACTCATGTGTGTGGATGTATGTTAGTATCCATGATAACTGGAACGAAAATACCTACGTACTTAAAATTTTGTATTTAAGCTTGTTCTCATTTGGCTTAGAGCTGATCAGATTTTGGCAGAAATTCAGTGGCGGAGAGGGAGCTTTATTAGGGGCAGTTTTTGGTTTTTATGAAATATTTGTGAAACAGCTTCAAAGATGTAAAAATACCTACGTATAGATCATCAACGTATCGATTAGTTATATTCTACGAAATTTTTCATACGATGCGTAATTTAGCGACAAAAAAATTCCTAATGTAGAATTTGAGTGTTAGTTCAAATTTTTTCATTATCTGAATAACGATTAATTTTATAAGAAAAAGTATAGACGTATTTTTAAAAGAAAATTTAATTTTACATACATTTTCTTTACAAAGTTTTTTAATGTAAAGTACAATAAATGTAAAGATTAAATAAGTATGATTGAAAATCCTGAAGCTGTATTATCGATATTTTTATAAAAACGGGCGGCTTTGAAATTTTTTTTACGTTAACTTGTACAGGGTGATCCAGATTGATTAAAGTGTTCCGCTTACTTCAAAAAAGGTATTCTCCACTTATCTCATTTAGTAATCCTAACTATTTCCAGTGGTGTACATACGGGTATTACTGATTGGACGGGAAATACAAAAGTTGATGGTATATCGACAATAAATACAGCAAAATTTTAAATGACATGTATAGTCTGCATTTGTTGATTCTTGAACTACCTCGATCTTAATGTTATTATTAAAAATGCCAACAAGTAAATGGAATGTTTTTATTTCAATTTAGTTTTAATTTAACTGATGACGGATACAGATTATAGTCTCCGAATGCTTATAATAGGTGCTGAAAAAGTCTACGTTTAATATTCTCAAAGAGTGCTGCTAACTGTGGGTTGGTTTGTGGGGTTATTGCATTAACGGCGTTCACTATGGCATTCTGTAACTCCTCAATCGAATGCAAACGATTTGCATAGACAACATTTCTAACATGACCAAGGAGAAAGCAGTCGAGCGGAGTCAAGCAAGGAGTTCGTGGTTCCCATCGATTTTTGCTTATTATACTTATTATCACCGAAAAATTGTGATAAATATGCCAACGTTGTACGGACCTTATGGGCTGGAAATGCCCATTTTGAAGCTCTTCGTCGTGCAGTTGTTCAATAAAAGGTCTTAGTATTAATACTTGATAATTTTCGGCATTTATATTTTCATTAAAAAAAATTGTTCAATTATTCACCTTCTCTACATGGCAATCCAAACTACAGTTTTAACTGGATGTAATGGAGTTTCAATAAATACATGGGGTTTTTCAGTTAACCAGGTTCGGTAATTTTGGGTATTTATATATCGGAGTAGATGAAACCATGCCTCGTCACTGAAAAATGTGATATCCAAAACATCATTGTTACAGAGATTTTCGTTAAACCAGATACAGTACGTTCGACGCTTTACAAAATCAGTTCCTAGCAATTCTTGTAATGCAGACATTTTGCACGGGTTCATTTTCAGTCGTGTAAATCCCCATACGAAACCCCTACAATTGCAATTAATAATCAACGTTTAGTAATAAAAACAAATTCTACTCAATTACCACTTTGAGCAGATAATCGTCTTAAAGATTTATTAGGACTAGCTTCCAATCGCCCTCGAATATCTTCTAAGCCTTCTTCGTCAAGTACAGGTCTTCTACCAGGAGATTTACCTTTGTGTACGGAGCCGGTGTCACGAAAACGTTGAATGATTCGACGAACATGCTGTGTGAATGTTTCGTAAATAACGTCAATGTGGGCGAACCGTTGTTGGAATTCCTCAAAGCAAGAAAGTTGCTAATATTTCCAGACACCACTATCATCTCGTTTCCCAGACCGAAAATAGCTCCAAGATAAACTTATTGTATTCATCTGAAAACATGTCACTAACAATTATAACTTAAAAATTATTCGCATTTTATTTTTATTCTAAACAGAGCTCTGTATACCGGGTGTAAATCAAGTAGGGGCCACCCCTATTACTTTTGAACGGGTCGTTAGATTTTGTTCAAATTTTAGTGGGCTATATTAGCGCCAGTTAGGGAGTTTCTAACTAAAAAAAACTTCCGGTTTCACCGTAAATGACACAAAAGCTGAAAATTTAAATGGAATATCCTGTATATTTTTACATATTTGGATTCTAAAGCTTCAAATACATACAGCTCATCTGTCAAATGTCAATTCAGGCGCCATTTTAATTTTATTTTTTGTAAACATTTTTTTAATGAAGTCATCTAAATTATAGATAATTGACGTACAATTACCACCACCATGTTATTTTTCCTAATAATTAATTTTTGTGAAGTTTGTTAACGATCAAATTTAAAAATTACGGTTTTTTAACTAAAACTCACAGTTTCCAATAGAAACATACATGGGTCACCCTGTATATTAAATAGCTCTTTCAAGTACTAGTAAATACATACAGATAAACTGTATGTATTTGAAACCGCAGAATTCAAACATGTAAAAATATACAGGGTGTTCTATTTAAATTTTCAGCTTTGGTGTCGTTTCCGGTAAAACTGAAAGTTGGCCATATTGTTTTTTTATGTAACAAATTCCAAACTGACACTAACATAACCCACCAAAATTTGAACAAAATCTATCGACCCGTTCAAAAGTTACAGGGGTATTTCATTTACACCCGTTATATTCACTTACCAGATAAATCAATAAAGTATAAGCATTTTTTGTCTTGAAAGAGACAGATTTTATGTGAATTACAGGAACAATCAACGACAAATAAAACAACAAGAACAGAAGGATGAAATTATGACAGTTTATACATACGTATTTACGTACGCTCATGACCCCAGCGGATAAAAGTTTTGACAAACAACTTACACTTTCCTGTGTAATATAATACATTTCTGATAACAATATGAGCATAGCGGAGTTACAAACCCTACAATCAATCTGAATCACGTTATATTTATGTCTATGAATCTCTGTCTGACAAACTTTTAAACATCATTCTGACATAGATTACTGTTTTTTTACAGTGTTGCCTGTTTTCGTTATGAACGTATAAAAAAGCGGGCGGTTTTGGAATTTTTTTAAGTTAGCATCTAGATGTCTATTAACCTCGGTATGTCTTGAAGTTTTAAACGGTTATTAGCTTCTTATAAAAGATGTTCCGTAGTTATCCTAAAAAATATTATTAAGCTATTTCATTTCTTTTAATTTCCATTTTGTAAGTTGGAAGGTCATGTGGTGTTCCACACCAAATATTTTTAATGATGTGTCGATCAGTTTACAAAAAGTCACAAATAAAAAAGCTGAAGCAAAACAAAGAAAAGTTTATACGAATGCAAACGTTATCTCTTTTTAAAATAACAAAACGTCACTGTCACAAATAAGTCAATGTTTTTTGCTTGTGACCACGGCTCCGTTAGTTTCAGCCTGTTGTTGAAAGTGTAACGTGTTTTTGAAATGGTTTATGCTATCGCATAAAGGGTAGAATTTGTTGCAAATTATTATCGAATCATGATTGCGCTAAAGTTACAGGACGAATTTTCATTGCAAATCATCCAGGAAAAAACGTAAGCCACCAGTACGTTACACAACCGATGGATAAGTTCATTGCAACGGATTCGGTTTTAAACAAGAAACGTGACGTGATTGGCCCAGTTCGAAATGAAGCGGTTGAAGTGTCAGTTTTGGGTCACGTACGGATGGACAATAAGCAGTCGATTAAAGCTGTGTCTCAAGCTTCTAGCGTATCCCGTTCCAGTGTTCATCGAGTTTTGAAAAAATACAAGTTTCGTCCATTTAGGTTAAACTTAGGTTACAGAGTTACACGAAGATGACTGTGATCGCCGTAAAGAATTTTGCAAATACTTTAGTGAACAACTTCTATTGAACCGAAATCTTCTCTACAATACATTTTTCTCCGACGAATGCACATTTACAGTCGTTACTGGTCGTTACTAATGTTTGGGCAGGAATTTTGGGCGACCATATTGTTGCTCCATTTTTCATTGAAGGTAATCTCAATGGAAACACCTATTCAGAATTATTGGATGGTACAATTAATCCTATGATGACAGAGTTGTTAGAAAGTGACGACAATTTAACAGAAAATCAAATATTTTCAACAAGATGGAGCGTCCCCTCCCCCCACTATGCTGTTGCTGTGCGGCAATTTTTGGATAACCATTTCCCGGAGCATTGGACTGGCCACCAAGATCTTAGGATCTATCTCCTTTGGACTTTTTCCTGTGGGACCATTTAAAATCACGAGTGTACGCCTTAAACACTAGAAGTGTTACATTAGAGAATTGTAGAAGAATTTCGATTAATAACAACGTATGTCTTGAGTAATGCTCGATCGGAATTAGAAAACAGGCTGCATTATTGTATGCAAGTTAACCGTGATCATTTTGAGCATACAATCTTGTTTATTGTTTGCTGAAGCTTTTTTATTTGTCTTATTTGTAAATTGATCGACACATCATTAAAAATAGGTGATGAGGTCGTGTGCAGTACATAAAAAACTTAAAAGAAACAGGGTATTTGTGTATAAACTACAACGCGTACGTTGGTTTGTGAACTTTTCGCCAATAATTCTATCAAAACTCAATCGATTTCCAAAAACGATGCATCACGGTATTCACAATGACAAGGGTTTTAAAATTATTTGTCACAAGTGGGGTAGTTGCATTTACAATTTTAAATGGAGTGGGGGGATGGACATATCGAGTTGGCTTGGCTGTATAAAAAGCTGCCCCCATACGAAACCATTGAGTGGTTAAGGAGATATTAAAATGTAAATATTGGAAAATTCCTTCCCTCCTCTATTATGAGAGATACGGTAAAATGTGCCAAAAAAAAATGATGCGGTATCACCCAAGTTCTCAAGTGATGTTTTCAATTAAGTTAAGCTCATCGGCGAATTTTCCGAGAAATTATTAATTTTATGTTTGCTCGTACCAGTTATGAACTTTAAACAATTTTCCAGCCATTTCTCTAACTTGCTTTACTTTTTTTCCCTAACCTCTAGACCTTGCCATTGTCGAGATAGAGCCGTTCTGCGTATATATATATATATATATATATATATATATATATATATATATATATATATATATATACAATAAACAATTACAGTGCGCTTGTATAGTAGCGAATAAATTCAATTAAAATTCGAATAGGAGTTTAGTAAGAAAACGCTTGGATCCGTGATTTCTATTTTCAATTTAGAATTTTTTTACGTAAAAGGAAAATATACAGCATGTGCCAAGAAAAAGATATCGCGTCATCATGGACGGTGGTCACATAAGAAAATATTGAATAAAAATGATCGTAAACATTAATAATGAGAACATTTTAATGATTTGCACGTTAACAACTTGTGTTTAGTTTTTGGATGATTATTTTACGACGAAGCAACATTCGCTTTAAACGGTTATGTGAACAGGAAAAATTGTCGTTATTGGGCAACCGAATATACTCATTGGTTCAAGGAATATCACACACAAAGCCCTAGAAAATTGAGCATTTGGTACGGCAAAGGTAATGGAAGAGTTATACGTCCTTACTTCTTGGAGGATACGCTCACTGGTGCGAAATATTTAGACTTTCTTCAAAATCACCTCATCCTCGCTCTAATAACGTTGTATCCGGATTTAGAGGAGTCCGATATGCACCACCGTGACCCTTTTTTCAACAAGGTTGAGCACTTTACCTGTTCGCATTTCTTTGGATAAAAATTTCCAAATCGTTGGATAGGTAGAAAAGAGACAATTGAGTGACCAACCAGATAATCAGATTTAAATCCTCTAGATTGCTCCTTGTAGGGATATGTAAAGAGTAAAGTATACGCCACGCAACCGACCAATGTAGAAGGTTTATAAGCACGAATTCGCCAAGAAATTAGGAACATAACCACAGAAGGCATCGACGACGGTAAAAAAGTTAATCGCCTTGGCTATTGTCAGATTGTTAACGGTGTTCAACTCAAATATTTAATTGAAATTAGTGGAATCACTTTACAACTAAATTGGGCCTAACCCCAAAAAATTGTCTGTGTTTTAAAATATATTTTATTAAAAAAATCATTTGAATATTTCTTATTAGAAATGATACATGGTATCCATTTGGTACGATTTTTTTCTTTAAAATGACTGCACCTTCTAAACTTCCCTGTCTAACATAATCTAACCTTATATTGAAAGAATTGCCGAAGTGAGCTGAATCAAAATTGGAAATAACATACAGGGTGTTTCGTTTAAATAATCTATGTTTAGTTCAATCTGTATAAATGAAACACTTCAAAATTTTGTTCTCCTATTCCATCAAGTAAGAAAGTTATCGCTCGCGGACGTAAGTATAGGAGACCCGTATTAACATTATACATACAGGGTGGCCCATTAGTGCGTGGAAGTACAATAACTTACTTAGGATCAAAAATACAAACAAATGTTTTAAATAAAAGTTGTTATGTTTGCACAGATACACATTTCTAAAATATTTTGAGATATACAGGATGTTCAGCCTAAGCGAGACACTTTTTTAATAGGCCACCCTGTATATTTGTCCACCATCGAATTGAGCGTAAAATTCTGCATCCAACCCTATCCTTTCTTTCACCATAAATTGCGATGTTGCCAAGTTGGAGCAAAAAATATGAAGATTTGGCGAAGATTGGTGCACTATAAATGCTGTCAAATAAACGTTATCAGTGATACGCAACTAAACTTATTTGGTACATTTTTAAAGGTAGAAAATTACTAGTTTGATTTTGTCACAAAAAATTATCGAAAGTAGAAGTACTCTAAACGTCACATTCAGAGCTTGCTTGTTAAAAACATGAATATTTTTAAATCATAAACTAAAAATGCAATTTTCTTAAAAACAATCAATTTTAGAGAGTACATTATACAGACATAATTCGAAGGGATAAAATAGTTTTACAAGATGGTAAAATAATATACTGGGTATTCCATTTAAAAAAATGAAATTTCTGCTAATTGAAATCTCCTGAATTAATGCTTATCCAAAAAACACCACGAACCCCAAACGAAACTCTACTTTGTTCAAACATTTCAGCCATCCTTTACCTTCGTACCTACCAAATAAGTTTGGTTGCTTATCACTGATAACGTTTATTTGGCAGCATTTATAATGCACCAATTTGCGTCAAATCTTCAAATTTTTCGCTCCAGCTTGGCAACGTCGCAATTTATAGAAAAAAAGGATAGGGCTAGATGCAGAATATTACGCTGAATTCGATGGTAAACAGATACACAGGGTGTTCTATTAAAAAAAAAGTAAACTTTATGTTGTCTCGCTTAGGCTGAACACCCTTTATATCTCAAAATATTTTAGAAATGTGTATCTGCGCAAACATAACCACTTTTATTTAAAACGTTTGTTTGTATTTTTGATCCTAAGTAAGTTATTGCACTTCCGCACACTAATGGGCCCTATATGTACCTTTTCGTGCGTAAGAAGATGTACCGTTGCTAATTCTGCAATAAAAAATGGGAGTTGATATTTAAAAAAAAATGACGACGACGTCATATCTGACACACCCTGTATATTTCACTTTTACGTAAAAAAAATTCTAAATTGAAAATGAAAATCGACGGGTTCAGGCGTTTTCTTCCCGGGTTCAGGCGTTTTCTTCCTAAACTTTTAATTGAATTTGTCCGCTACTTTACTAACACACGGTATGTAGAATCTGCACTAGATTACGAATTTTCCTCAATTGAATGTTGCTTAAATAAGCCTTGCTTCTCATTATTTGCAGCATTTGCTTAAGATTACTTTTATAAAATTTGTATTTGCTTGTAGATTGATTTAAAGGGTTCTATTATATAAACACTGAATTTTGAACATTGTTCTGGATAATGACATTTTGTGTTGCATTGAAGTAGTGTACATTGTATATTGATCACTGTACGTTGTACATGCAATTCATTTTAAATCATTGTGTGAGATTAATTTAAATTTTACTACCACCTCTGCAACTAATTTGTAATGCACCGCTTTTAAAGTATATAAATCATGTAGGTTGCAAAATTGATTATGTAATTTAAAAACACTGTATAATTGTGATAGGTACACTTGCAATAGGGAATTTCACCGATTTGCAAAGATGGTAACAAGTAGAAAAAGACAATAGCCAACAAACTAGTATTTACTGAAAATACTGCTTAAATTTAGAGTCACGATCTATGAAATCGAATTAACTCAGGAAATAGGCAATAATTTAGTAAATTGCGCTCGAAATATAATACGCGTAGTTGTACAATAAACTGCATAAATTAAAAGTCAAGATCTCGTGCAACTGAATCAAGATTACTGTGATTAAAGATTTACTAATGTCGATTAAGTTAACTGCAGCGTGTCTCGAAAACTGTAGTTTCCATAAATTACTTGCAATTTTGTTTTGTTTTATGCTTACTTGTGTATTAGATTAGAATGCACATTTATTTATTCGTACCAGTGGCGTACCCGGGTGAGGGGGAGGGGCAATGGTGATACATCCCCCCAAGCGCCCGAACCTTCAATTCTATTTTACGCTTGTTCTTATTAATCCTTAAAAAAATCAAATCGTTACTTAAATGTACCAAGGAAAAACTTATTTCGTTGAATAAATGTTTTTTGTGTTTTCTGATGTTCTGTTTTCTTAATTAATTGATTATACACAAAGACCGAACCTGACGAACGTAGACGAGCGAGAATAGAGTACTGAAACGGATCCTAAGAGTTAAGAGATTGAGATAATAATTAAAAAGGAATTTTAGAACATTCTAGAGACTAGAATTTCATAATAATGAATCATCTTTATATTAGTATTACTAGCGAATTGTAGCGACAAGCTACCGGATATATGAGTCATCGTTGTATCAGAGAGAAGTCCTTGTCAAAATCTGTAATTATCTATCTGTATTTCTTATATCAATTAAACGCTAAGTAGAGGGGATCAGTATCTGTCTCATACGAGTTTCGAAGTGCGTGCTAATATACATAATCCAGATTCAGGGTGTGTTTAAAAACGTTGCAACTGCAGTGGCGGTCTAGTATTATACATATTCGTTCATAAGACATTGTTTTATTATTTATTTTTGTTTACTAGTTTGTTTCATTAAATAGACAATTTATTGAGTAGTTAGTTTAGTGAACTATGCAAGTATCAGTAATTTAAGTTCCTTAGCATATTTCTTAAAAAGAAGAAAATTTGATGAAAATGAAGCATCTTCAAGTTCATTTGCCGATATCACAGAGGCAGACGAACCTAATAAAGATGAAAAAGTCAGTCACAGTAGTAATACTAACAATACTTCCATCAGTTTCATCCAGAGCCAGCATTCACAGAATCAGAAAGATATTGGAAATTTTCTAAACAAATCTGTTTCCGAAAAATTAAATACAATAGATGAAAAGGTTTCCTACAGAAAGTTGATATTGACTTAAAAGAGGCAATTTCTAAAAAAGAAATTATTGTTTTGTGTTTAAAAGAATTTCGCCAAAATGCTGAAAAAAGTTTTAGGTTCTCTTTAATAAGACTAAAGTATTCCTATAGATATGTAGGATGTTTTGTGCTTGTTTTTATAATTAATATAAATTAGAGGTGCTTGCTTCAAGTATTGCCTATGGTTCCGGACTATCCAAATCTAGTCAATTATTTTAGGATTACTTTTAAGTTTCAATATACTCAATTTACCTAAAATTATTTTAAAGTCTGAAATTAAAATGTGACATAAACGTTTAAATAATACTGTAATCGTCAAGTTTTAGCACATATGGAACTTAGTAATCAACAAGCCTACCCAAATGTTTTCATATTATTACTAGCCGTGCCCCTCGCGCGTTGCTGCATCTCCGAATGGGGGGTGAGGGGGCGATATTAAAATTTTGTGATACACCTATCTCATAATTTTAATTAAAGAGTATGTTTACCAATTTTCGAGTCAATCGATCCATAGAATAAAATGTTTCACAAAAAATTCAACCCCCCATTTCGCGCTCTTAGGGTGGAATTTCAAAACCCTTTTTTAGTGGATACCTACACTTCACAAAGAACACACCCTTGATCGACAAAATTCAGACCGATGCAGCTGTTATATGACATTTGTGGCGCTCAAACTGTCAAACTCGCAAAGTTTAAAGAGTCGTTATGTTATCTTAAATTTTCCAATTTTCTTAATTTTTCTTTCCGTAAGAACCTTCTGTAAAGTTTTATAAAACTTAAAAAAAAATCAATGAAATCTGTAAAGTCGTTCTCAAATTATCGCGTGACCAAGAAAAATAGGCATTCATTTTTATGTGTATAGATTAATATTTGATACTCTCCTAGTCTCCACATCCACTCCGGAGAGAACTTTTTCGATTTGAAATTAAAAAAAAACCTATCTTAGAAATTCAAACTAACAGATGTAACTGTTTTTCGGTGGTGACAACATTCAAAACTCGTTTAGAAATAAAATGTATAAAATGCATTTATGTTATTTTTCGGTACCACTCCTGGACGGATTGCGGATATCGGCTCTTCGCTCCAGGGGTGGAAACGCGTTAAAGTATTTCGGGCGCAACCCAAAGATTAGCTACTGTTCAGGCGGTATTTGTGGCAAATTCTGAGCTTGCACGATTTCCAAACGGCAGGTTCTGGTCTCTCGGATCAGGGTGTTTTTCGCTGATTCAAGATGTTCCTACAACAGAATTAGTTCACAGTCCCCCTTAAGGATCCTTCACCAATGGTCGATGATGAATGAGTGATTGTGAATAAATACGAGCTCCTTGAATCTAATTGTATTTCAACGGTGACAGTTTAAATATGCGGTGATCAGTAACAAAGCAAAATTTACTACAAGTTCTGAAACAAATTAAATACTTTCAGATTTAGTTATACAGCGAGTATCTATTACGTTAAATTCAATTAAGTAATGTAAAACTACTCTTTTACCTCATACTCTCAAAAATAAATCAGCTTCGACCGGAGCAACATGCAGTGGTTAGTAATTTATTGCCTATATATATATATATATATATATATATATATATATATATATATATATATATATATACTGGGTTGGGATAAAGTATGGAATCAAGTAAATATTTTTAAAACGAAACGGACGATATCTTTGAAATTTTGCTGGTAAGTGCAAGGGGGCAAAATGCATCTGATTTGCATTTTTTTTGTTAATAATATATTTCCAGTTTAACCGGAAATACCCTCAACTTTTTTAATTGAAATGGGACATCCTGTATATTTTTGCAGATCTTGAAAATCTTGTTATTTCGAATTTGTACATACTGGCCTTAGTGGAAATAATTTGTAAGAACGAGAAATAAAATTAAAAAAAGTTGAGGATATTTCCGGTTAAACCGGAAGTATATTATTAACAAAAAGATGTACATCAGATGCATTTTTGCACTTACCTACAAAATGTTAAAATATCGTCCGTTTCTTTTAAAGATATTTACTTGGTTCCATACTTATCAACCCTATATATATATATATATATATATATATATATATATATATATATATATATATATATATATATATATATATATTCTTCGTAGACCCTTAAGGAGTCCTTGTCCTCTTCAGCCCTAGTCAATCCATGTTTGTTGGTGTTGCGATGTTTTGTGTTATTGTATAGTTTACAATCATGAGATGTGGTTATTTTTGGTGTAAAAAAAAGATTGGCTTAGGTGTGTGTGTTGTTTAGTGGAGTGTAGCGTGCTTAGTGTGATTATTAGATTCGTTGTCCGGTTTCTTGCTAGGTCGTTATCGAATAGACGAAGGGGTGCGAAGAGCATATGGGATGTTGTCTAGGGAGTCTTCTATCTCCCCAGGGAGGTCGTCAAGGAGTTGTGCAAGGATCGCGGGGGGATGTTTGAATTTTAGTTTAGGTTTCCTTCGTGGGAATTGGGGAAAACGGTAGTTGTAGAGTGTGGTAAGAATCTCTTTGGTAAGGATAGTGTCGCCGAAGATTCTTTTATGTGCAAAATTTTTCTGTAGTGTTTGCATTCTGTGTGTCATGGTTGGTATGTTTGCGTGTTGTGTTGTGAGCACTCTAGGGTACCTGAGAGGTAACCTGTGTATGCGCCTGAGTATTCGGCGTTCATAGGAAGCAATAGAGGAAAGGTGATTGGGGGTGTATGTTCGTGTATATGGGTGCTCGTAAATCCATAACAGAGCAAATTTATGTTTTGCAAGTGTGTTATGGGGTTTTATGGTGGCAACCTCTGATTCTACCGCGGAGGGCGCCCAATAGGTTTGCGCGGTTTCTTATCCTGTTAATTGTTCTTTGTACATTGGGGAGTCAATTAAGAGTTCTAGTAAATAGGATTTCTAGGTAGGTGACTTCTTGTTGGGATGGGAGTCTTTCATTGTTTAGGGTGAGGGAAACGTTTCTGGAGGCAAGGTTTGGGAACTTATCGTCGGTGTAATTCGGATGTCGGAAGAGAATTGTTTAAGTTTTGGTGGGATTGGCGGAGACTCTCTATCGGTTCGCCCAGTTGGAGAAGCTACGAAGGGTTTTGGATATGAGGCGGTAGGCCTTTTTACTGTTCCGATTAACCCCCTAGAAGACGGTGTCATCCGCAAACTGCGCTTCGACTAGTCCGAGTTGTGTGACTTCAGGCATGTAGGGTCCGAAGATAATATAGAGTATCGGGGCTAAGACAGAACCTTGCGGTACGCCTGCAGTGGGTTGAAAAGGATCGGAAAAGGTTCTCCCTACTTTGACCCGAACTGGGCGATTAGTCAGGTGCGAAAGTAGGAGTTTGGCGAAGGGCTTGGGTATGTTGAGGTTTCGGATTTTATCCAGGAGACCGGCGTGCCAAGCCCTGCCGAATGCTTGCTTAACGTCCAGAAACACAGCCAGATTGCAAACACGTTCGGTTGGGACGGAAGCTGAATTGGCTATTAGGAAGGAAGTCGTTGAATTCGAGGTGGTCTCTGAGTCGCCTGGCTAGAACCTGTTCAAAGCATTTTCCCAGGCAACTCAGGAGGAAGATTGGTCTATAGGGAGAGGGTGAGGTTAAGTTGGCGTGGGGTTTGGGTATCATGACGGTGGAGGCCGATTTCCAATCCGTCGGGAAGAGGGATAGGATTACACATTGGTTGCAGATATTGGACAGTAATCAGAGGGCTGGGTCGGGTAAATGAGGATTCTTCGATTTAGGCCGTCATGACCTGGGACAGAATTTTTCCCTTTTTTGAAATATGTGTTGACCTGGTCGGAGCTTAAAAATGATTTCAGGAAGGTTAAGGTTGCGGATTTCTTCAAGACGGCCCTCGAGGAGTGTTTTGGGCCGGTTATCGAATTGGAGACCCTCGGGGGATGATGACTAAAGAGATCGGCCTTTCCTTGGCAGAGGAGATTAGGTTGCGCTGTAGGTCGGTTATGTGGGATTTAGGGTTGACTTTCCTTCTGGTCTGTCTATCGAACTGTTGCCAGAAGAGTTTATCATTTCTATAATCTAACTGGGAGGTGGCTTTGCCTCAGGAGTCTTCGGCGTGTTTGTTGGCTTCCCGCCTGATTGCGACGTTAAGGCGATTTAGTGGTACAGAGATGTCGACCGCTTCGTAATTACGGAAGTTAGATCTCTAATGGCTCTCTCGAGATCCTGGGTCGTTTAAGGATTGGGTCTTTAATGACTGTATTGAGGAGGTCTAGGGGAGCTAAATAAAATGAAGTTCTGACCAGTAGGGGTATATGATCTGATGTGATCGTGCTACCTGCACGATCGAAATAGTCAGCTATGGGTTCGGAAACTATGATATGATCTATTATGTTCGAAATATGTTGGCTGTGTGTTCGCGATTCGCAAGAGCGGCAACTGCAACCGAGCGGAGGATAGACTGTTACCGTTGCCATTAGTTGCGGTGTCACCGAATTGGGTGTGGCGGGCATTGAAATCACCTAGGATGACTGCATTAGGGAGGCTAGAGGCGTAGATTAAGAGGTCGTCGGATAGGGTGTTGTGCCGGGCGGGTTGTAGTATGAAATAAATACTATATGAGTGGGAAAGTGCACCGTAGCAGCAGCGTCGAGATGCTGTAGGTGCGAAGTTGAAAAGGAGCGGATGAGAAGCAATTTTTAATCAAGAGGGCGGTTCCGTGTTGACTATTGTTTTCATAGGTGTGAAATGTGTTGAAGTTAAGTGTGCATCTGGGTGTAAGTTTTGTTTCTGTGATGGAGAGGATGTGTATATTGTTTGTTTGTAAAACGTGTTTCAGTAAGGGGCTTTTCCGATGAACGCCCGTGGCATTAACTGTCCCTGCTAGGATATCCATTGTGGAAGGAGTTAAGAATTGGGTTGGCGGATTACGGCGACCTTCATCCGCGTACCGGATACGCAGATGTTGATCCTCTGTTGGAAGAAGTTTTGGGATAGCGAGTCTAAGTTGCTGAAAACCCTATCTCGCCGGTCGGAGAACATCTGGAAGGGGTAGTGGGTGAGGATTTGAAGGAAGTCTTTGATCGATAGGGATTCGGTGTCGGGAGAGGGTTTAAGGTGGGCTGTGTCTTCCGAGTCGGACTCTTCGGAAGATAGGATAGGTTCGAGGGAAGCCATCTTGGACGGAGAACTAGGAGGTTCCAGCCGCTTCCGGTACCTGAAGGAAAAGGTAGGGTGAGCGTCCCCGCAGTAGTTACACCTTGGGTTAGCCGAGGATTGGTAGGACAAGGATCTGTGGCTTTCACCACAGTTGCGACAACGGATTGCACGGGAAGGACACTCATCAGCAGTATGCCCCACCTACGTACAGGTGGAATAATACTTTGGGAGAGGTTAACGGATAAGAGAGGGTTCGCAACTGCAGTGTCGCCCAAATATGGCGCCCTTCTCGCGCGTGGAAGATCGATCGCAACGAGGATCTCAGATTCTAGGATGTCCTTGTCTACGTGACGAATCACGCAGGAAAAGGAGTGAGGGTTGGAGTTGGAGAGACGGGGACCGGATAGTTGGGTAAGGATGACGGTGGGATTGCCGAAATAGTGCCGCAGCCAGAGCTGTGTACCATCCGGCAAGGGAGAGGAGGTCTCTTGGAGACAGGTGTGGTTATGGTTAAACGTTAAGTTTAACCAGGGAAGGTTGAGGAATTTAATGGAGTTGTAAAGGGATTTCTGTGTGGCTATGGATTTTGGGATATTGCGGATGCAATACCTCGAGAATTTAGAGCGAGTGGGCTTAGGATTAGGGTAGGCGGGTACAGAAATCACGGCGCGTACAGGTGGCTGGGAAGTAGTGTAAGGGGGCCGGTTTGTGTGCTTGTGCGGGTTTCTGTGTGTGCGGGTTTGTGTGGTTTTGTGGAGGCGGTGGAACGTGTCGAAATGTAGGAGTGTTTGGATGAGATAGAAATGGATGAGGCGTTTGAATGGGATCGTGTATGTGAAGATGGTGGTGGTGAGGCGAGGGTGTGTGCGTCAATGTGTGCTGTGTGTTGTGTGTGCTGTGTATGTAGGTGGACGGGAGGCGTCTGGGATACAACCATTAGGGTAGCACGGTGGCGACCGTGCTTAATCATCGCGGTTGTTGTTAGTTAGGTTTTGAAAATTTAAAAAGAAAAGAAATTGTTTTACAGAAAGGCCGGGTCTCCGCCGAGGTGCAGTCTCACGCCCCGAGGAATAAAGACTTAGAAATCAGAGACCCAAATGGAAAAAGGAGGAAAACAAGTGTTAAAATAACACAATAAATTAAAATTAATTAAAACATATTTTTTATTAAACGGTACCTATTGTCTTACCCGACGTCGATCTTGTAATTGGCGGTGGCAGTGTCCTGGTTGCTTTTTATTTACGTTCTTCGCTCCTGCTGTATTTCGGCGCTTCTGCTTGCTGTTAGGCTGTGGCTCCTCTACTGATGACCGCTTCTTCGTATTTCGTATTATCTGAATGGAAGTAGTGACAGATCTAACTCCGAACAAATCTAACGGTGAAGATTACAATGTCGGAACGATGAGCGTAAAAAAGTTCGTTTTTGGAGATTAAGAGATTGCTTACGTTCGATACCGAGGTTCGGACTGCCCTGCTGCCGGACGACCGCTCAACTTACAGATATAACGTCGGCACGATTGCAGTTGGGTTCTGTGGAAATTCCCAGTTTTGTCATGCGCAGGCCGGAGCGTCAGATGTTTTAATCAAAATTAAATTAATTATTGGTTTGACGCTCATTTCGACATTCTAAATTTATTGCTTATTAAATAAGGGAGCGATGGAAATGAAAAATTTACCTATTCCCACAAAAAAATGCTCATTCTATGTAAGGGCTTAATTACTAATTACTGACACTTGTTATCGGTTTGCAACTAACAAATTTCAGAAGTCGGCTGCCTTCTGCTTATATTTCACAATAGCAAGCAGATTAAAATCCCATTGTAGTTATTTATTTGGTTAATGTTATAGAAATTATTGCATTCGTAACTTTAATTATTATTATGCAAGGTGATCTAATGAACGTATTTTGCCTATAAGGACTGAACGGTAGTCGTAAATGGCAAGATCATGTGAGTATATTTGAGATTGACATGTGTTTCTTTTAAATAAGATCTCCACTCACAAACGTAATGTTTCACATTACTATTATTTAACAATGCAATTTTAAGAAACGAATCAATTAATTTACAGAAACGGTATTAGTTTTTGGTTGTTTTGCTTTTATTATTCATTAATTACATTTAGCGGGTTTCAAATTCTATTTTTGAATGCTGTAGTGTACTTATCTCTAACTGATATTAATATAAAATATTCTGAGTGTAATTTTCCATTAAAATATGTATTATAATACAAAATAAATTATAATTCGTCAAACTTTGAGTTCTTTTTATCATGAAAACGGTTTTATTACAAACACGAAGATATTCGGAATTACCTTTCATTCAGAATTTATTTCGATTTACGATTTAGTTATCTGTAAGACCTAATTCAAATACCTTATCAATATTTGACAATTACTATATTAATTAATTTACGGACTTGATTTCGGTTTTACTGTTAAATGCGGAACGTTAACGGATTTTTCGAACTGTGGTGCTAATTACTGGTGTATTCTATTAGCGAAGAAAAGAAAAAAACTAATCTTCACACAGAACAGACTTAATGGACTGGCAACGACGTCAACTTATAGGAAACAACCCATTTCATAAAACGAAATAATTCAGGAACTTGCACGAAAGCCAAGTTAATTGGATTTTGTATTATAATAATATTTTGTAACTTCCTGTAAAACAAATGTTTATTAAAATTTGTACATTACACCGTACTTTTTATATCCCCTCTCAAGGCTAGATTCTGCGTGCGCCACTAATTCTTACTGGACAAATCGTCTATGGAATAGATCGTGATTATTGTCAAAAGTACGGGAGATGCTTACGTTTCACTGTATATTAAACATCGAAAATCGGTAAACAATTGTATACCATTCCACAGTAACTCTAGCAAAGTACAGGTCGTAGGTTCAAATACTTCTCGAGGTAAACTTTTTATTTATGTATTTAATAAAATTAGTAACAGTTTTTAAAACCCAAACGTGTTTGCATAGGAAAGGAATTTTAACTGTTCACTTGTGTAAACTTAACTTGCTTAGAATTGACCCTGGAAGCTTATAAGGAAAATCCGTTATTGGTACAGCCAACTCACTTATTTTTGATATAGGTTCGTTCCAAAATGACTATCAAATGTTATCATGAAACTATTAATGGATTTCAAAATAACGTCACCTTTAAAATTTAACCTACACTGATTTTGTACAAAACTCTATCTATCGAATGTCATTCCAACAATATTCAATAACAAGATTTACCTCAATCAAATTAAAAAGTATACAGTGTGTCCCATATATGGCTTACATTCATTGCTATCTCGAAAACCGTTTTAGCTACAGGGTTGGTTAACTTAGAAAAGTTTTATGAAACTTTATTACAAATATAAATCCCAATTAAGAGTTGATTAATCTGTAGTGGTTTTGGAGAAAATGGGAACAAAATAGTGCATTTTCTATTTTTGCCGGCCGGCCAGCTCGTAAATGAGCAAAATAGTTTTTTATTAATACATTATTATCATTAGGGCACTTTATTTATTAAAGTATATAAATACATGAACTGTTATTTTCGTACTGATTCTATATCGAATTTTTTCATTTTTGGAAAATTAAAAAAAAAGTGTTTCAATGTTTACAATGTTTTAAAGATTTTTTCAAGTAATTAGTATGACTGTTAATTACACTACTGAAAAACATTTATATATAATTGAACTCTATTTTAAAGCTAACAAGAATACAGAAGCTGCAGCCCAAGCACATAAAGAACAGTTACCAACGTAACCAGAGACATTTGAGGTTTTTGGTTACGAATTTTTTAGCTCATGGATCTTTCTTGAAACCAAACCCCAATACTTATACCAAAAATAATAAACCAAGAAATTCGACGGTAGTGGAAAATGTTAGGGACTAGTTCGGAAAACAAAGTTGAAGAATATACTGCAATTTCCAAATAAGCTGTGCATCGAGTTCTAGAACATTGTGGCCCACCATTTGGTTCCAACAAGATGGCTGTCCGGCCCACAGTATCTAATAGAGCTTCTTGGAAACAACTTTGGCGAAAATATTATCTCCAATAATAGCCCCTTTGCTTGACGGACGAGGTCACCAGACCTTACACCTTCCAATTTTTATTTATGCTTTAACGTACGTCAGCAGAAACACGTTAAGAAGAGTTACCCATAAGGTGTTGCAAACATGTTAAAAGATGTCTAGCAAATGGAGGGTGGCATATGTTGTAAATTTGTTTATTAAATTGTTGTTTCCTAGTTTAATTAATTCTATTAAGGTTCTATTTAATTATTTGGTAATTAGATAGTTAGTG
Organism: Vesta saturnalis; assembly: GCA_036346205.1. Taxonomy (NCBI): domain Eukaryota; kingdom Metazoa; phylum Arthropoda; class Insecta; order Coleoptera; family Lampyridae; genus Vesta; species Vesta saturnalis. The sequence goes on along the minus strand of JARFJB010001131.1, from coordinate 176,538 downwards.
TAAGCATAATACATGGGTCTTCACTCGAAGTGTTACCAATTAAAAACGCTGTGATTTTGTCAATTTTGATTTTCTTTATTTAAAAATTTCAGTATGTCGTAAAAACTTTTCAAAATTTATGAAAAATATATTATTGTTCGATGTATCCACCTTTAGCGCAGATAATACCATCGAGTCTGTCCGGAAAAGCTTCACACGCTGCACGAATGTAGTATGATGGTATTTGCCTCCATTCTTGGCAAAGATCAATCCATAACGCGTCGACTCTCATATTTTTTAGTTGATACTTTGGCCTCCAGAATGGACCATATCAAAAAATCCATTGGGTTTAAGTCCGGGGAATATGGTGACCAATATTGTGAAGAAATGAAGCTGGGGACTTCTTCTTGTAAAAAAAACGTTGGGTTTCGCGAGCTTTATGGGATGGTGCCGAGTCTTGTTGAAACGTCTAATGGTTCCTACCGCATTGTTTACGTGCCCAAGGTAACAAATCATCTTTTAAAGCCTTTTCACGGTAAATTTGTTAATTCACCTTTACACCCTGTTCAATTAAAACTAGTGGCGAGCGTCCTGTGACAGTTATCGCGGTCCAAACCATCACTGACGCAGGCGCTTACTTTCGCAGAGCAATTTGATCCTCTAAATTGCCTCTTGATTTGCACTCTAATCATACACGATCGTTTTGTTTATTTACATATTGCTGAACCGTAAAAACGTTTTCATCCGAAAAGTTCAAACTCGCCACCAACGTGCAAGTGTTATAACGCTTTTGATTTTGCTAGGCGAACTGCCTTTTGTGAAGGTGTTAAATCTTGCACTTTTTGTATTTTGTTAGGCTTCAATAATAGTTCTGTTTTTAATATTTACCCCATGCTACGAGCTGACACATTGAGATTTTTCGTCAATTGAACTGCGCTTTGTCGTGGGTACGTTGAATTCTGCGCTTCACCTTTCGAACCATTTCTCGCGATGTCGCTGTTTTTGGATGTCCACCTCCATGGCGTTTTTTGATGCTACCAGTATCATTGTAATGTATAACGGGCCGATACACAAACATTTTGTTCACACGTAAATGTCGCAGTTCATTAACTATGGGAGGTTGAGATTTCCCACCCAAATACAGCGCAATAACGTTTAAATTCCATTTCGGTATTTTTGTTTACTGTGTAATAAAATATGCTTCCGTAGGCTTATAAACAACATAACAGACTGACGTTTGACAAAAAATGAGCGCGCTAACATTAGACATTTTATTGTTACATCATCGTAAAGTTGGTAACACCTCGAGTGCCGACCCTTAACTAAAAATTTAAAATGTCTTTTGTTGCCTTAATGTCTATTTTTAAATAAATAAGCCTATTTAGTTTAAGTATATAGAGTAATGACATGAGGCATTCTTTTGTTTCATGACGGCGGTCAGGCGTAATCAAAGCCTACTGTGAGAAAAAGCATAAATTTAAATTTTGAAGCTTAAGGAAGCTATTCACCTAGATCTGTAATACATCATTGCACAGCGCTTGAATAGCTTTATACCAAAGTGCAAAAATACAATGCGTCGGTAAGAAAATAAAAAGTTTATGAAAAGATCTCGAAAACAAAACAAATAAAGCTGGAACTACAATCTCATTCATTTACCAGCTGCCGGTAAATGATAAAAAATGCACCATTTGGTTTTATCCCATTATCCCAAAAACCGCAAAAGGCGGATTAAAATTTGTAATAAATTACTCTAAAACTTTTCTCACAACGATTAGCCTTGCAGTTGGGTTATCGTCCGTATCGAAGCATAGCTATGGGACCTGGCTAGCATATAGATAGGATTACCAACGCAGATGTTTGTTTATTGCGACATCGTTGAACCGCAAATTGTGTGTGATGTTTTATCTCCGCTTATGCGTATAATAAATATTACTTCATAAAACTATGCTTACAGGGGTCATAAAGATGTGCTTTTCTCGCCTACACACTACATGCCAGTAATAACACGGGAATTTAAAAACATCGAGATAAATATGAGAACAGATACGTGTGCAGCAATACCATTCGAGTTCAGGACGTCGTGTCTGAAGCTACACTTTAAGAAAGTACAATAATGGTTTGTCCTTATCAACAATATTATATGAATCAGGTAGGTAACGGTATCGTCTCGATTTACACAGGCGCACCATATCAGCGTGCTCACGGAATATGAAGCTGGTTAGGTGGTATATTTTGAAGTATAATACCGTTATTTAAGCAAAGGCTATTGGAAAAAAACTCTCAGAACGGTGCCAATATTCTTGTTGACGTCATAGAGTATCGACCTGTTAAGGAGCCGTTTCAAGAAAGATTTGATGAGACAGGTAGGAATCTTAAGTGTAAAGCCGATGAGATGATTTATAAAATGATGGAGGGTTCGAGCTATGAAACAGTACGTCTGGCCGATAATGACCAGTCTCTACCGAGAGCTGTTTCTAAGAAGATGAAATCTACTTACGACGATATAGTTTCAAGATAATAATAATTGCTTTTCTACACACCCAATCATGTTAATGCGTTAAATCGGAATTGGATTTGTTCGCTTTACCGTTGAAGCAGGCAAGTATCCACAGTGGTGAAAGGATATTTTACTAGCCCTTATCAGCTCTTACTGATGACGTCCCAATAAAGTTTGTAGTGCCCATAAATGGAAATGATTACGTCGATTTAAGTCAGACCATGTTGTACACCATAGCTAAAGTTCTAAAGCAAAACGATACAGCACTTACTGACACAAATGTAGCGGCGGTAAACAATTGGATGCATTCGCTTTTCTCACAAGTGGAGGTATATTTAAACCAGAAGATGGTGTCGCAACCAAGCAACTCCTATGCCTACCGTTTATATATCTAAACGTTGCCATATTATGGAAGGAGGTCAAGAGTTGACATCTAGGTTGTACCTTAGGGCACAATGATACAGTCGGGTAGATGAATACACTGGGTCCCGCAAATAACAGTTTCTCAAAACGTCAAGTACTTGTAGCGACCAGGAAACAGGTTGAGAATTGGTCACGTGTATTCGGATTTCTTTAATGAAGAAAAATTTCTCATAAGCGGTGTTGAATTAAAGGGCTAGATTTGTACAATCAAGGGATACCTATAGTCTAATGGCAGCGCACGGTTCAACTTACAAAACGCGAATTATGGACGCTAGTTTACTGGTGAGACGTATGGGGATCAACCGCACCATTTTAATTGCACAGGCGAAAGCTTTAGAAACAACTGCATCAAAATACCCTGTTACAAGGACCGACGTAAAAGTGTAATCTGTACCTACAGACATGCAGCGATAATGTCTTCCTGGGTCAGTTATCTAAACGATGCACCGTAGGTTTTGTCGAAAACAAAGCCTTGAACACTAACACGCACTGGAATTTGGTTAGAAACGGCTCCCTTCGCCTAAAGTCGGCTTTGAAGAAGCGCTTGTAGAAACCGCTAACTGTTTGGTGTACGCTAAATTCGATAACGTGATCGAGATCGATAAACATCGGAATGTCGTCGTGGATTTCACCTGTTAAAAGGGTCAACTCTGGATCTCAAGTTTCCGTGTACAGCAGCAGGTGAAAGATTACGGATGCATACTTGGACGTGCAAAGGTTTAGAGGTGTTTTGATAACGAATTCATACCGAAAGAAATTGCCGTGATTACAGATCATGGTTGGTTACTGCAGATGCTGATAAAGTCACCCCGAGATTATTTTATATCAAAATCTATGTCAAGGCAGATAAGGTATTTAGAGGATAAATATCACGGCTTGAAATGGCGATCAGGGTGTGACCCCTACAACGATTTCCAAGAGGAGCTGATAAGAACGCTGCTACCGTTTAACAAAATTCACGTTAAGGGCAGTGAAAAACCTGGACGAGATTGGTTACCCGTTGATTGAGAAATTGAAAAAGGAAGCAAAGGCATATAGTTGTTCAAATCATAACATCGATGAGCCTATGTGCGCTTTTCAAAACGCATTAATATTGCAAGATTGGAGGCATACCAACTCCAAATGTATGCGGTATAAGTGTTGAAGTGTTTGAAATCGATCCATGCCCCAAGAATGTGTTTCGACTTTTGTGTCCTAATCAATTACCGAGGCACACATCTAGACCTTGTGCAATTATTGTGAACACGGGTCCCCCAAACAAACCAAGCCAGCATTAAACTGCTATCTACATTGACTAAAATAGTAACAAACATTATTTTAACTCCTTTTGCCGACCTCCACTAGGTTACCATTTACTTTCCTAGCCGAAGAATTCTAGATGGTTCCATTACAATACGATGCTGCAGGATTACCATTCGGATGTGTGTGGACTTTATACGACGATGTTTTTGTATTTTAGAATAAATAATTTACCAATGCTTGATTTTGTAAATAAGTTTTTCACTACACGTTTAGTTATAAATATAATCAAATTACTGTATAATGCTTGTTTTTCAACCGTTCTATTCTGATAAATAGAAGCGTTTTTAGTAGTTTAGTTGTTCTAATTAAGAGTTCCGTAACAAGAGCCGGGAGAGAGAGGGTGGAGACGGGAGAAACAGAGAGACGTGCACGATCAACTTCCTATTACGGAACACATTCGCTAGTTTTAAAACACTTGACACTAGATGGCGCCACAAACAAACCCTAATTAATAATAAACCGCTAGGTGGCACCACCTTACACAAAATACTCTCACCTTACAGAAAATATTCATTTTTAGTCCATACACCACTAGATGGCGCCACAAATTCAAATTTCACAACAAGGGGGACACGGTAAGAGGTCGTAGACCCTAACAGAAGTTCCTACACACACACATGTCTTACGGGTTAGCATTAGGGCCCCTTATTAGAATACTATTTCCAGCCAAGGGGTCCACGAGAATATACAAGTTGTTGTACCTCTCTTCAAGTTAGCATTAAGGCCTCCTCGTGAGAAAATTTCAAATTTCCCTTTGAACAAATTTTCGTTCTGATCATGGCTATCCCAAGGTCAACTGAAAGGGCAGGGCCAAGATCAACTCCAATGCCAGGCCTCAAGGTCACACTCCAGGTCAATCTATGTTTACCACTATGGTCGGAAGGTCAACTCCAAGGGCAGACACAAGACCAATTCCAATACCTCGCCCCAAGGTTACATTCAAGGTCAATCTATGCCCACCACGTGGACGTCAAGGTCAACCTCTAAGTTAAATCCAAGGTCAAGCCCGAGGTTAACCCTCAAGGTCAAATTATGACTTCCACGTGGGCGTCAAGGTCAAAAGTGAAAGACGAGGTACCGGACTTCTACATACATCAATCGCGTCATTAAAAGTTATTCAAATGTAGATCTTACACAACAACACTACATAAATTATAAAAATTTAGTTACAATTAATTGTGTTGAGTCTTCTAGTAATTTTAGTAAAACATACTATTTAGTAGTTTAATAGATAATACAATTTCAACCCGGAATTCCATATCGTAGCAATTAAGTAACAAAATTAAAACGTCGCATGCTCATAATTGTCATACTAAAGAAATCACGAAAAATATTAATAGCGTTTCTCTTAAAAGATCAGGTATGCTCAGCAATAATACAAAAGTTTGGCATATTATTCTTCAATATACAAGGTATTAAAATGGCATCGAAGCATTTGTAGATGAACTCAATAATATTAAAGCAATATGTGCAGAGGAACATTGGTTAAGAGATACCGATAATTTTAATATTGATCACGTAAGTATTGTAGAACATACTTCATACGAGGTGGTGTTGCGGTGTATGTGCATGTACAATTCAATTTCTCAGAAATCACATATGTAAAAAATTACTCCATAAACATGCTAATTGAAATATGTGCAGTCATATTGGAAATCATTGTTAATAACGAAGTAATAGGATTTAATAGTAGATTAAAATTTGTCGGATTTCTTGATGAGATCCTGTATTCTGCTCACTCAACGAAGTAATTTATACAGGGGATTTAATAGTAGACTAAAATTTGTCGGATTTCTTGAAGAGATCCATGTTATATTATGCTCACTCATAATATATATATATATACATATGTGAGATATTATATATATATATATATTATATATATATATATATATATAATATATATATATATATATATATATATATATATATATATATATATATATATATATATATATATATATATATATATACAGTGCGTTCAATATAATCGGACGCACTCAATAACTCTTTGTATTGCGTTTCACAAGAAAGTGTTTAAATAGTTTTTTATTCATTTACAAATACTCTATTAAGTGCTTGGGTTTGGATAATTTTTTAATTATACATAATTTTATTTTTTTAAATCACACTGTATATATATTTTTATATATATTTTTGCATTGCCTATTTTTTTCTCAATACATACGTATAAAATTATTATAGGGTTTTATAAAAAAAAATTAGAGAAAAATTCCATCGAAAGTTTTTCAATTTTATTATATGGCTAGAAAAATAAACAAAATCAGTTATAATTAGCGCATAAATTGTTCAAAGTTGCCACCATTCTGTTCTAGACATGCTTCTAATCGTCGCCTGGGTTCATGGTTAGTTACTTTTTTGATTTGCTGCGTAGTTAAATTAACACATGCAGCTGTAATTTTATTCTTTAAGTCTATAACATTTAAAGGTGGATCGGCATACACCACTGTTTTTAAAGAACCCTACAAGAAAAAGTCTGACGGTGTAAGATCCGGTGATCTCGCAGGCCATTCTACCGGGCCGTTATTTCCTATCCTTCGTTCATTGTACGTTTGGTTAAGATATTCTTTTACTATCAACGCGTTGTGAGCTGGAGCTCCATCTTGCTGGAAATACAATTGTCGCAGAAGCAGAGAAAACTCATCGAACATTGTTGGTAGTACGTTATCTAAAAATTCAAGATACCTATTGGCGTTTAGATTACCATCATAGAAATAAGGCCCTAGTAATTGGTTTCCAATTAAACCGCACCAAACATTAGTACCCCATACGGTTTGATGGTTAGTTTCCATTGACCAATGAGGATTTTTGTCAGACCAATAATGATTGTTTTGTTTATTAATAACCCCATTATTTGTAAACTTGGATTCATCTGTCCATAAAATATGATCTAAAAATAATGGATTGTGATCACATTGCTCAACTATCCATGCAATCCAAGTTAATCTCCGATCAGAGTCTTGAGGCCGCAAATGTTGAACCAAATCGACTTTATACGGCAGCATTTTGAATTGTTTTAATGTCCTGTGAATTGAGCCAACTGATACACCTACTTCTTGCGCTACATGTCTAATAAATGACCGTGGATTTGCTCTAAAATAACCCAATATTTGTACTTCAATATCTTCGGTCAAAACATTTCTTTGTTGTTCTAAATTCTGATAATTTACTTCTGGTAATGTTCCACGCATTCTAAGCGATTGTTCATTTTTTCGTATGTAACTTTCGGAAGGATGGTATCTATTGGGATATCTTTGTGCGTATAATTCTACCGCTCGTCGAGAATTACGTTTACATTCACCGAAAATTAACAACAGGTCAAGTTTTTCACTGTTATTCATTTTAAACAATTATTTCGATTGAAATCAAATTAAACTTTTATCTGATTGTCAATTTCAATAAACGAAAAAACAATTGCGATGCGATTTTGTTGGCGTACGCTGCCTACGGTTTTGTTTGATTCTTCTAATCGTATAATAAAATTGAAAAACTTTCGATGGCATTTTTCTCTAATTTTTTTTTATAAAACCCTATAAGAATTTTATACGTATGTATTGAGAAAAAAATAAGCAATGCAAAAATGCAAAAATATGTATACAGTGTGACTTAAAAAAATAAAATTATGTGCGCTTCCGGTCAAACCGAAAGCTTAAAAAATTATCTAAACCAAGCACTTAATAGAGTATTTGTAAATGAATAAAAAACTATTTAAACACTTTCTTGTGAAACGCAATACAAAAGAGTTATTGAGTGCGTCCGATTATATTGAACGCACGGTATATATGTATATTGTCGTTGTTCAATTCATATAATCTAAATAACTTAATTAATGTTACCACCTCCAAGAGTACTCTTGATAACGTATTTACTGACAGCCGAGGAACCTGTTGAAACTAATGTAATAAGAATTGGTGTATCTGATCATGAAGCAATAGTTTCTAGAGTAATATAACATAATTTAACTGTTAGAAACTCGGTAATTAGACTTCGCAGGCGCTACCCAGAATATAAATAGCATTATACAATCTGTCAAAACATTAATTGCACTTAATTTAGACTTTATCGATGGTTCTCTAATAAGTACGCCTGAAAAATTTTACCAATTTCACAACTGTTTTTCTTCATTATATTATCATAGTTTTCCATTACAGAGAGTAAAACAGTAAACGATGACTAAATCGTGGTTGGCCAAGGGTATTAGAATATCATGTAGACACAAAACGATTACTCCATGTCCTCATAACCCGCAAGAGCGATTGAAAACATAACAAATATATATTTTTTATTATTTGTTTATTAGCAATCGGTAAGATACACAAACTATACATTAATGTGGTGTATTGTACAATACTTAACATATAGTACACAAAATGGCGTGAAGAAGTAAACATCCAGCGATGTCACTTCAGGTTTGTAGGTCGAGTGGCATTAAAGTTTGAGTTTTCGGTTTTCTGATGGTTCTAACAGTGAGGGTATGAGTGGATTGGGATCATAGTTAAGTCGGTTATGATATTTGGCGCTACTAGATTACTTCGCTCACGTATGGATGGTATGATTTGAGACGTACCAAAGTGCAATCACAGTGTTTCTGAGAATTTTGAATTGGGCTGTCTGTATTATAGCTGTATTTGAGTTACTAGCGAAACCCCATAGCTCAATCCCGTAGGTCCAGATTGGTCGTATTATTACTTTGTAAATTAATAATTTGTTTTCGAGTGATAGTTTGGATTGACGCCCAATGAGCCAGTTAAGTCCGAGCATTTTTAGGTTTAGCTGTTTACGTTTTTTTGATATTTGTAATTCTAAGCAAGTTTACTATCTAGGTGTAGATACTTCACAGCTTCAATTCGGGGTAACACTACTTGATTCATGGTTATTGGTGGACAGTGACCTTTTCGGTGGGTAAAGGTTATATGTGTAGACTTTTTTCAATAGCTTTGATCTTCCACTTGTTTCAATGAGGTTTATATGAACTTGGAGATTGAATGAAGCTGTAAAAGGATTATCGTGTGTCGTATCGTCTGCGAATGTACCAATAGCTGCTTTGTTTGAAACTGGAACATCGACTGTATAAAGCACATATAGTAATGGGCCCTAGTTGTTCCCCTGTGGAACTCCAAAAAGTATAGGATAGCAGCTTGATATTTTTCCGTTAACTAAAAGTTTCAAAGTAACGGTGCTCCAAATAGGATTTGAGTATGGTGAAATAGCATTGTGGTAGTTTTCTTCTAACGCCAGTAAGTTGGGGCGCCTGCTGAAATGAATGAATAGCTATTACCATGCAATATCTGTGCAAATTCTCTACCTTTGGTAGTTGTAAGGCGCGAACCCCATAGTGTATTTTTGCTGTTATAGTCCCCTCCGGCTATAAATATTGGGCCAAGTGTCTCAAATAATTTTTTGTAATGATCCTTTTTTAAATTATGACGGGGTGGGCAATACACTGCTGTAAATTATGACGAGGTGGACAATACACGGCTGTGAGGGTAACCTCATACGGAAGGCTCTTAACTTGTACTGAAGTAGCTTGCATATATTCTGAATATTTTGGTAGTTCACAATGTACTATCGAATTTTTGATCAGTATGGCTATTCCGCCATGAATAGGATGGTTTGTATAGTAGCATTGATAATTCGGCATCCCAAAGTAGGATATGTTGGTAAAATTAAGTTTCACTGATTAATAGTATGTCTATGAAATCTTTATGTAGGAATAATTTAACTTCGTCTTTATGGCGTGGAAGGCCATTAACATTCCAATGAAAAAGCTAATCATTTTACTTAATCCTGTTGATTAGTTGCGTGATCATATTGAGAACTAATTTGTTTTGTTTAAGTAACTAATTAAATAAGTTTTGACTTCCTCAATAAATCAAAATAATATAGCAGTAATGTTATCCGTTGGTTCAGAGTTGGTTTTTGCAGTGTCCGCGTAACTTTTTGAGTGTAGATAGGTATTGGAGAGATGGGTGTTGTTTGCACATATCGGTGAAGCAGGTTGTTTCACTATTGGTTCCTTACTATTTGTTGGTAACATTCACAACCTCTGTAGTTTGCTGGATAGTTGCCTCCACATAAAGCACATTTGGCAGGCGTGTCTCTATTTTTAGTGCGTTCTGTAGCGTATGGTGTCCTCCGCACTTTTCACATAAACATGATTTGTTACAGTGCCTTTTTGTGTGTCCGAACTGTTGACATCTCATGCACTGTATAATATTGTTTTTAATAGTTCTGGGAGATTCTATTTGTATTATTTTATCTTTGTAGTCCTCTTATCTAATAGACGTCTTTATTATTTTCTGCTGGTTCCGGGTCAACGAGGAATAAGTTTAATGGTTCTTTGGTGGTCCTATATTGCGCGTTAATTATGTTTCGAACTTTATGTCCCATTTGTTAAATCTCTTTTTTATGTCTGCAACTGGAGTTGAGTGATGTAGAATATCTTATAGCTATTCTGTAGGCCCGCCCTTCCTTTATTTGATAAGTACGGTCATACACATTTTTTTAAAGTGTCTTATTAATTTGCAATAATAGTCTACCGTTTTACAATGAATTGTAACATTATTAACAAGGTTTTTTATGTAGTACTGTTCAACTTCTACTATGTCATTTAACTGTTTTATCATTTGTGAATATTTGTCACACCATCCACAAGAATTGGAGGAGGTTTTGAGATTTTTGTGGCGTTAATACTTCCTGCGCTGTTATTTTCTGTTTCATTCTCTAATTCAAACAATCTGTTATTAATTGTTACTGTTTCGTTGGGACGATTGTTTTGTGTAATTCTAACTTTTTCCTTTTGAGGCCTACAGTTTGCCTTTCATTTTTGTTGATATCTTCGTCTGCTTGCTCTTCTTCCTCGATAGTGGATGTCGTTCGCTAAATTTGTTTATAATTATAGCTTTGACTAGACACTTTGTTTGTTGACGTGGTTGGTTGTGTTACTTGAGATAAACAATTGAATGACGTTTGTTGATTCGGAGTTTGATAATGTAAAAGATATTGGTATCTGTTTACTTAATTATTCATTACAGGTTGCCACTACATGGCTGTCATTTGCGATTGTGTATGAATTTGTTGATTATTATTTATGTTGTATGGGTCGATACCACTAACAAACAGCAACATTATAATTAAGTAATTGTTTGCATGCCTGCTTATTTGCAGACTGTAGTGAATCTTTAGAACCTAAAAAGTTTTAAAAGTTTGTTATATCACCGATAATAAACAGTTCATTTGGCGCGAATAAATATTAAGCGTAATTGTTCAGACAGCACAGATAGAGTAGTTTCAAAGTGTCATGGCACTCGCCCCTCCATGCGCACATAATTCAAACGCGTCGAAAGTATTCGACAAATGAGCTGCTATTCAACTTATAAATGTAGTCATTCGCTTTATTTACTTCACGTTCTATTCGTACGTTGCCGCTTGAGTGTATTCCTTCTGGTTTATACAAAATCTGTCCTGAAGAATGGGAAGCTGTGTGCAAACATACAGAAAATATTGAACAAGAATACTTAGAAAAAGAAGGTTTTATTGATGGAGCGAAGAGTTGATTTTAATATAAATACAAGTGAAAGTGATGAAGAAATTGATTACAGCAGTAGTGACAAAGACAGCGACAATCAATTTTAATTAATTAAACTTCTGTAGTTATTTATTTTGGTATATTAATAAATCACATTTTAAAATGTTTTATCGATTTGTGATTTATTTTACATATTTGAAAGACTTCCACAAAAATGTTTTCCGATCATACAAGGAGGGTCTCATTAAGTTGCACACTGCTGAGAAATGTAGTAGTTGTTATGTCCTCCTATTAGAAGTATTTCAAGTTATAACATTATAATCACATTGAGAAGCTTCATTCAAGTTTTTATAGTACACATTTACACCTACTATTACTTAGTCTAAGAAGTATCGAACGAATAATTTTTCACATTTTCTAGTCGACAAAATAAACTAATAGTGGGAACTGTATAAATATGCTAATTGATTGATTCTTGTTGTTGGTTCTTAAAAATATAAATATTCAGACCTGCGATCAACGATGAGTTGATCAAAAGTTATTCTTATTTTTTATCTATCTATTGGGTGTAGTTAAAACGTTGAACTTCATTTTTGCAAATATTTGATAAAAACAGCCGATGTTGAACAGGTTAGGTTATGTTTACTAACTAAAAAATTATTTTAATGCAAATATGAAATAGGTAATCCAATACATCCCGAAATTGAAATTGTTACAAATGATCATTCAATAAAAATGTATTCAGTTACGATATCAATCGTTAAAAAAATCGATAATTACTAAATTTATTCATTTTCCGTATATTTTTAGGATGGCAATTTTGCTGCCGAAGTCTCCCGATTATAACCTCGTTTAGGTTTTTCAAATTGTAGAAAATGGCGGCGTGCATCTCGAGTGCCACGACGTTTTGTAACTACTCTATCAACGATGTTTACGCTATTAATATCAAATGCAGACTTATAACAAATATTGCTCTGTTTTAAAATTTGCTAGATTTTTATTCCATAGTTATATTAATTCTATTAAATGGGGTGATTATGTTGTTAGTTTAAGCATGACAATAAATAGGAGGTTCTTTACGAAATCCTAAAATGACTCTTGTTGCTTTGATGGCAATTTTTAAATAAATTAGTGTGTTTAAACTTATTAATCTGGGATAATAACACGAGGGATTCTTCTGTTTCATGATGGAGGTTACGTGAAATCAAAGCCTACTATGAAAAAATCAATAATTTCGAATTTTTAAGCTTAAGGAAGCTATTAACCTATTGAAAATCCCATGAATTACTTTTTCCAAAAATGCAAAAATCTAATATGGCGTTGGTAACAAAATAAAAAGTAAATATCTCAAAAACAAATGAAGCTACAAAATTCCTCTTACAAAAGTGCCTTATTAATGTATTAATCAAAAAACAAATCACTGATATACAAGCTGCGGTAAAAGTTAGGAACGCACCATTTTGTTTTTTTTTCATTATTTCAAAAACTACAAAAGATATATGAAATCTTAAGAAAAGTTCTCTGGAACTTTCCGGTAAGTCTGCGGATACTGTCGTGCCGTACTTGCTGGTCTAGATTTTTATATACAATTCGAAACTGAAATTCTCTAAACATTCAGATGCCTCTTCTAACTACACATACTACTTATTTCTAACATTAAACAATATCTTGACATATTCGAGGGGCGCAACACCGGTTACTCAAAAAACATTTCCGTGTGAAAGTCGTTATTTACGCTACTCCTAATTAATTAACACACATCTCAACATTACTTTTTTAACCAACCATTGCGACTGTCATCGTTCTGAACCAATAGGACCTAACAATGCTAACTAATAGAGCCTAGTTAACACGAAGAATGTTTAACTGCACCTCTGGCTTAAAATAAGAAAGGAAATTTCACAGCATAAAGCTTTGTGTAAATAAAACTACGTAATTTTGATTTGGTACGTCACTGACAAATGAATTACTTTGAACTGTAAAGGAAATCTTCATACTTTGTTTCAAGCAACACGAGTTTTCCCCTACAGAACACAGCAGTGACGTTTAATGTTTTTGCTAGACGGTAATAACATGCAGTGTCAGAGAATAGAGGATATATGTGTAGTGGTTATCTTTTTAACGGAAATGTCTGATAGATTGTGACTGAAAGTTAAAAATGCAGTAAGTACTTCAAAAAAATGTCTGATGTGGAACATCACACGACCTTCCAACCTAGAAAATAGAAATTAAAGGAAACGAAATAATTTAAATTTAATAATTTAATTTTTTAGGATAATTGTGCAACCTCTTTTATAAGAAATTGACACTGTAAACTCACAAACAATAATCTATGTCAAACAGGAGTTTAAAGCTTTATGACAGACAGAGGTTAATAGACATCTATCTATATGCTAACTTTAAAGGAAACAAAATAATTTTAATTTCAATTTTTTTAGGATAACTATGTAATCTTTTTTCTTATGTCATGTCAGATAGAGATTAATAGACATAAATACATGTTAACAAAAAAATTCCAAAATATTCTATAAAGATATTAATACAACTTCAGCATTTTAAATCATATTTATTTAATTTTCACGTTTAGTTCGCTTTATATCAAAAAACATGTAAAATAAAATTTTCTCTAAAAAAGACGTTTACACTTTTTCTTATAAAATTAATTGTTATTCAGATAATGAAAAAAATTGAACTAACACTTATATTTTACATTAGGAATTTTTACCTCTAAGCCATGCGTCATACCAAAAAAATACAGAGAACATAATTAATCGATATGATTAATGTCTACATATAGGTATTATTTTATTTTTGAAATATGCAGCTGTTTTAGAAATTTTTGATAAAAACGAAAAACTGCCACTAAAAACCACCCTCTCCTCTCCGCCATTAGATTTTCCCCAAATTCTAATCAGCTTAACACAAATGGAACAAGCTGAAGTACATAGGAATTTTCGTTCTGGAGTTATCGTGCATACTAACTTACATCCACACAGATATACACACAGACACACACACATGCACACCCACACCCACACTCACCCACACACACACCAACAACTACACCCACACCCCCTCCCACACCCATACTAACCACCACACCCACACCCACACCCATGCCCACGTCCACACCCACACCCATGATCACGCCCACACCCCCGTCCACACAGGCACACCCACACCCACAACCACACCCACACCCATATCCACACACACCCACACCCGCACTCATCCACATCCATAGCCACACCACCACCCACACACACGCACACGCCCATACTTACACCTATATCCACACACATCCGCACCCACACCCACACCCACGCCGACGCCAACACCACACCCACATCCATACCCACACATACACCCACACACACACTCATCCACACACACACACACACACACACCACCCAAAACACACGACCACACTCACACACATACACTCACGTCCATAACCGCACCCACACACACACTGATCCACACCCACACCCACACACATACCCACATCCGCACACACGTAAACCCACACCAACACGCACGCACACCGTACCAGCAGCCACGCCCATATCCACACTCACCCCACACCCATATCGACACACACTCAAACCCACACCCACACCCACACACATACCCACATCCGCACACACACACCCTAATCCACATCCACACCCAAACATCCGCACCCTCGCCTATACCCATACTCACGACACCCACACCCACGCCCACGCCCTCGCCTACTGCCAACACCCATACACCCACACACCCACATACACACACACCCACACACTAACACAACCACACACCCACACACCCAGACACCCACACACCCACACACGCATGTTCCCACACACCCAAACACCCACACACACACACACACACACACACACAGACCACACACAGACACGGACACAGACACAGACACAGACACAGACACAGGCACAGACACAGACACAGACACAGACACAGAGACAGACATAGACACAGACAAGACACAACAGCACGACACAGACACAGACACAGACACAGACACAGACACAGAACCAGACACAGACACAGACACAGACACAGCACACACAGACACAGACACAGACACAGACACAGACACGAACAGACAAGACACAGACACAGACACAGACACAGACACAGACACAGCACAGACACAGACACAGACACACGACACAGACACAGACACAGACACAGACACAGACGCACAGACGCACACGACACAGACACAGCACACAGACACAGACACAGACACAGACACAGACACAACACAGACACAGACACAGACACAGACACAGACACAGACACAGACACAGACACAGACACCAGACACAGACACAGACACAGACACAGACACAGACACAGACACACACGACACAGACACAGACACAGACACAGACACAGACACAGACACAGACACACAGACACGATCACAGCAACACAACACAGACACAGACACGACACAGCACAGACACAGACACAGACACACAGACAGACACAGACACAGCACAGACACAACACAGACACAGACACAGACACAAACACAGACACAAACACAAACACAGACACAGACACAGACACAGACACAAACACAGACACAGACACCGACACCGACACGGACACGGACACGGACACAGGACACGGATACAGAGACACAGACACAGACACAGACACAGACACAGACACAGAGACAGACACAGACACAGACAGACACAGACACAGACACAGACACAGACACAGACACAGACACAGACACAGACACAGACACAGACACAGACACAGACACAGACACAGACACAGACACAGACACAGACACAGACACAGATACAGACACAGACACAGACACAGACACAGACACAGACACAGACACAGCCACAGACACAGACACAGACACGAACAGACATAGACACAGACAGACACAACACACACAGACACAGACACAGACACAGACACAGACACAGACACAGACACAGACACAGACACAGACACAGACACAGACACAGACACAGACACAGACACAGACACAGACACAGACACAGACACAGACACAGACACAGACACAGACACAGACACAGACACAGACACAGACACAGACACAGACACAGACACAGAACAGACACAGACACAGACACGACACAGACAACAGACACAGACACAGACACAGAGACAGACACAGACACAGACACAGACACAGACACAGACACAGATACAGACACAGACACAGACACAGACACAGACACAGACACAGACACAGACACAGACACAGACACAGACACAGACACAGAGACAGACACAGACACAGACAACGACACAGACACAGACACAGACACTGACCTAGATACAGACACAGACACAGACACAGACACAGACACAGACAGACACAGACAGACACAGACAGACACAGACACAGAAACAGACGCAGACGCAGACGCAAACACGGACACGGACACGGACACGGACACGGACATGGACACGGACACAGGCACAGACACAGACACAGACACAGACACAGACACAGACACAGACACAGACACAGACACAGACACAGACACAGACACAGACACAGACACAGACACAGACACAGACACCGACACAGACACAGACACGGACACGGACACGGATACGGACACAGACAGACACAGACACTGACACAGACACAGACACAGACACAGAGACAGACACAGACACAGACACAGACACAGACACAGACACAGACACAGACACAGACACAGACACAGACACAGACACAGACACAGACACAGACAGACACAGACACAGACACAGACACAGACACAGACACAGACACAGACACAGACACAGACACAGACACAGACACAGGCACAGCCACAGACACAGACACTGATACAGACATAGACACAGACACACACACACAGAGACACAGACACAGACACAGACACAGACACAGACACAGACACAGACACAGACACAGACACAGACACAGACACAGACACAGACACAGACACAGACACAGACACAGAGACAGACACAGACACAGACAACGACACAGACACAGACACAGACACTGACCCAGATACAGACACAGACACAGACACAGACACAGACACAGACACAGACACAGACACAGACACAGACACAGACACAGACACAGACACAGACAGACACAGACACAGACGCAGACGCAGACGCAGACACAGACACAGACACAGACACAGACACAGACACAGACACAGACACAGACACAGACACAGACACAGACACAGACACAGACACAGACACAGACACAGACACAGACACAGACACAGACACAGACACAGACACAGACACGGACACAGATGCAGACTCAGATACAGATACAGACACAGACACAGAGAGAGACACACGGAAACACGGAGACACGGAAACACGGAGACACGGAGACACGGAGACACGGGGACACTGAGATATTGAGACACGGAAACACGGAGACACGGAGACACAGAGAGACGGAGGTAGGAAAGACACGGAGACGCGGACACACGGAGACACGGGGGCACGTATACACGGAGACACGGAGACACGAAGACACGTAGACACGTAGACGCGGAGACACGGAGACGCGGAGACACGGAGACACCGAGACACAGATACTCAGAGGCACAGAGGCACAGAAGCACTGAGACACGAAGACAGAAACAAAGAGACACAGATACAGTCACAAACATATACACGCCCTCCCGCGTGCGCGCAAGCATGTACGCACGCACGAACGCACGCACGCTCGTGCGCGCACACACGATTTACTGATAGTGAAAGAAAAGTCGATAGCATAACATTCTATACATACATATGTATATGTAGTTTGGAAGCTAATTGATATTTTAAGTCTGTTAATATGTTATCATAATACACCGTATGAGTTAATTACTTGTTATTATTATTACTCCGTTATTAAGCGTTTATCAAATCTAACAAAAAATACTATTGTGGCACAGAAACATATATAAATTGTGTTTAATTAACATTCTTTTTTATAAAGTCAAACTTTTTTTTCGTTATTATGATGATACGATGTGACTGATACCTACAACGTAGTATAGAGGTATGGAAGAAGGTATTACTCAACAGAAACTTAAAAGTAAACGTTCACAAAACATAAGTGATGGCGATTGGAAAAGGAGACACAGACTTGGAAATTAAACTAAATAATACGGAGCTCTAGAAGTTACATTCAGATACCTACGTGTAAACATACAGAGTAACGGAAGATTTGAGGCAGAAATTAATGACAGATTGGAAAGTGCGAATAAGGTGCATTATGCTCTGTACAATACAATTCTAAAGAAGAAAAAAATATCAAATAAAACCAAGGTCATAATATTTAAATCCATCTTTAGAATTATTTTGATATATGGAAGTGAGAGCTGGGTACTAATAAAACAAACGATAAGTAAAATACAGGCTATGGTAATCAGATTTCTGCGAGCGATAAAGGGGATTACGAGAAAAGACCGATTTATGTATGAAATAGTAAGAGATTGATTGGAAGTAGAAGCGACAACAGAAAGTGTCAGAAGGCAGCAATTGAGATGGTTTGGACGTATGGTTAGGATAAGTGAAGAAAGAACAACTAAAAGAGTATGGAATAAAGAAGTAACGGAGAACTTAAAACAAAAAGAACTGACTTGGAGCGAAGAGAAAAGAATGGCTAGAAATAAAAAAGAATGAACAAAAAAGATGCACATTGAAAATTAACAGTGAATATTTAACTATAGTAAGACATCTATTTAGTATGTAATTTGTAATTATATAATTGAAAATTAATATACTACCTTAACACCTAAGGGTAGAATAATAATAATAATAATAATAATAATAATAATAATAATAACAATAATAATAATAATAATTATTATTATTATTATTATTACTATTATAATAACAATAATTTATTTATTTATTTATTTATTCAAATATATACATAACAGTTATCGGTCCTGCTAAGTCGTAAACTTATCAGCGGGTGCCGATTTATCATCATGTACAAGATATAATACAAAGTGTTTTATTCCTATAAACATTGTCAGCGCTCTGCGGTTGAGTACAATCATTTGTTAAATTATATAAATGGAATGAAATCATCAGAAGTTTTCTTATCTATGGTAAATAAAAATAAATAGTAATAATCTTTTGTATAACTAAATTTGGTGTATATAATAAATTAAAGATCATTCTTTAGCCAAGATTTAAGTTTCTTTTTACAATCAAATTTGGACATATTATTGCAATTGAATGGAATTTCATTTAATAGCCTTGGGACGGTGCATTGTAGTGTTCTTTCCCCATACTTATTGTACGTATAAGGAATTACATATTTGCGATGTCTGGTATCATATGTATGTTCAATGGTTATTTTATATAGTTCGTCATTATAATTGTCTAGTATGTGGTAATATTTATAAAACACAGCGGGTGTCAAAGTATCTACAGTATTGAATAAATTGGTTTGTGTTTCTCTACCAACAATCATTTTTAAAGTTTTAAACTGTAAATGGTTTATCTTATCTATATGTATTACCTCTACACATCCCCAGTTACGTATACCATACCTAATAATTGATTCAAATAGTGACTTGTAGACAGCTATTAACAAAGGTATGTTTGTATATCTCTTTAGCGCATACAGACAGCCACTAATTTTTTTTAATTTTCTAAAAATGTAATTAATATGTGAATAATATTTTAAATTATAGTCAATTCTAACCCCTAAGTACATTGTAGTGTAAACTTGTTGGATGACGACACAGTTGCATTCTAATTTTGTGCCGAGGCAATCACAATTGTGAAGTTTAATGTTTAAATTTTGTGGTATATACATTTGAGGAGTCCTAAATAGCATTGACACTGTTTTAGATTTATTAATATACAAACTTTTTCCGTGTAGCCATTTGAGAATTATGTTCATATCGTTTTGCGTGTCTATTTCACATTTGTTTGAGTTTTTGTTGCTACCTAGCACCACCGCGTCATCGGCGTACATATATAGTTTACACGTTTTTAATACACTAAATAAGTCTTTTACATATAACAGGAACAGGATAGGTCCCAAATTACTGCCCTGGGGTACACCATTTGGACACTCTTTTAGTTCACTCATAACATTGCTCACTTTCACTACAAACTGTCTGTTTTGTAAATAACTTCTAAACCATTGTAGTTCTTTTCCTATGATTCCGTGTTTCTGAAGGCACTTCAGCAATATTTCGTGATCAACAGTACCAAAGGCTTTTGAGAAGTCTATGAATATTCCTATCACGTAGTTACCTTTATTTAAGTTATAATTTATGTCGTCGTTAAATTTGTTCAGCCGTTCTGTATTTTTACCTTCTTGGAAGTCGAATTGATTTTTGTTTATTATGTTGTTGTCCTTCATGTATTTTTTGAGATGTCTAACTATATAAATTTTCATTACATTCTCAACTGTTGAAAGAATACATATGGGTCTGTAATTATTATAGTCCTTTGCATTTCCTTTTTTATATATGGGTCTTATAATACGAATTTTAAACCCGTCGGGGAACACACTGTGTTTTAATGTTAAATTTATTAGTTGGGATAATAAATATACAAAAATGTCATGACTATTCTGCAGGTCGATTGCTCTTATCATATTGTGGCCTATTGCTTTGTGTTTTTTTAGACCTTTTATAATCGTTTCTATTTGTTTCGGTGTTGAAAATGGTATATAAAAACTGCAATTTAGTGTTTGTGTTCCAATATTTTCGTGTATGTTATGATCGCATTGTTTTTGTAAGTCCTCGATTTGTTCTACAAATACATTGGAAAAACTATGAACTATGTCAGTTACATTATACGATTGTCCAAAAGCATTTAGTATTTTTTCCTCCACGCTTTTATTTTCTTTCCTGTACAATACACTGTTAATCTCATTCCATATCATACGTGGATCTTGAGTTTTTTTAAACTTATCTGTTGCTTTTTATCCCTAATTTCATTATTTAATCTAATTCTAAATTTTTTGTAGGCATTTTTAATTGCGGTGTTACTGGGATTAGATTTCCATCGTTTAAACAGTATATCTCGTTCTTTGATTTTCCTAAACAGGTCTTCATTAAGCCATTGTTTTCTTTTTCTCTGTTTATATTTTAAGTTATTGTTTTGATTCAGTTGCGTAATACACTGGCCATACATGTTTTTCATGTTGGTTATGATGTTGGTCGCAAATCTGTTAACGTCTTGGTGTCTTTCTTCATTCCAGTTTGTTTGTCGTATTAATTGGGTTACTTTTTGACTATTAATTTTTTTGAGTTTTCTATTTTGTTGTTATGTTCGTCTGTTCCTAGGTTTACATTTATGCATATTGAATAATGGTCCGAGATTTTATGATGTATCACGGAAGAATATACTTCTTTACTATTTGTTCGTATATAAGTATGGTCTAATATTGCTTTAACTAACATGCCTTCTCGAATCTCTTCCCTAGTTACTGAATTTATTGCAGAAATGAGGCCATTTGAATATAATAATGTTTCATATTTTGCATTAGTTCATGAATCCTTGTCGAGCAAATTAATGTTTATATCTCCTATTAGCACCGTGTTATATTCATTTACATTAATGAGTGACTCTAGTTCTATTATAAAATTAGAAATATTTTTGCTGGGTGGACGATAAACAAAGATCATATGTAGTGGCAATTTGGTATTCGGTAGTTCAAATATTCCTTTTAAACATTCACATTCCTGAGTATTTGTATTAAATATG
The DNA here is from genome assembly GCA_036346205.1 of Vesta saturnalis. NCBI lineage: Eukaryota > Metazoa > Arthropoda > Insecta > Coleoptera > Lampyridae > Vesta > Vesta saturnalis. Next base: position 154,042 of record JARFJB010001131.1, on the reverse strand, counting down.
TTGAATTCGAGCTCTTTTTTGTAAAATATCAGCAATCCACCTCCTTTTTTATTCGTTCTAACCTTATGTACTGTTTTATAATTTTTTATCCTAAACATTTCAATTTCGTCTTCACGAATATTAATCTCAGACAGCAATATAATTTCAAACGTGGCCATTTCTAGTAATAACTGTAATTCATCCCAATGCTTCCTAATTGACCGTATATTAATGTGAAAGATGCTTATATTGTTTAATTTGACTTCGTTACTGTTAACAAAATTTGTCCATTCTTTTAAATCGCCGTAAGTTTTAAAATGTATTTGTGAGTTATTGATTTCGTTTGTAACAACAATAAACGGCGCCAGTATAATAACAATAAATAAACAACGCCAAATTGTAATAACAAAACGTGGTGTTGTAACTACTCAATTGTTATGATGTAATTTGAATATTCTAATAAAGTAATAATGAAATTAGGTAAATTCTCCCTAAACACAAATCATATAACTAATTGAGATACTTACCTTTCATCACTAACTTGTGCCGTCGACTCCAATCGGCAGATTAATAAAGGGCAGGTTCTAATAAACTGATTTGCTCAAATACCTAAAATGCTGCTTGATTCCAATCTGCTTAATTATTTTCTCTTATACTGAATAATAAAAAAATGTAATGTAAATAAAAATAATAAAATGATACCTCGAGCGCCAAACTATCTTTGTTATAGTAACAGTTAAACCTAGTTAATGAACAATAATAGTGTTTATGACAATAAAAGAAGTATTAACGTGCATTTAAGTTTATTTATCATCTTGATGGATGATTAAAAAAATAAGAAGTCTTATTACTATTCTTAAAGTATAAAAAAATCATTAAATAATTACCTTCGTAATTTTTGTACTTAACGTTTTATAACCTTAGAATTCACATGAGTCGGAATTGTCAACTAGGTGAGGCCAGGATTGCATAAATGTTGGCAATCTTTACCAATCACGCCGCCAAACTGTCAAAGTGGAACTATTCTTAAATTTATTCATGAAAATTTTCTATCCAATAATTTTTATGGCATTCGTTGAAGTTCTTGTATCAAAAATTCCAATTTAGAAGGTAATCAATGTTCAATTAAAGTAGCATCCAAATTGATACAATAAGAATGAAGAGAAAAGGTGCGTAAGTAAGTAAGTAAAGTAAGTAAAGCAAATTAAGTTCCATTAAAATTAAAAAAATAATAATTATAATAATGGTAATAATAGTAATACCATCTTAAAAATGCATTATAAAATACCATATAAAAGTGCCATAGTTAAAAAAAAATAGTACCTGCAAAAGAGCAAATGCTTTAGTTAAAAAAATATAATGAATTAAAAGGTAACTCACCATCAAAACTGATGGCACTATTACGCAAAATTTAGGGAACACCCCCAAAAACAAAGCTTCATACTATAACATTCAGCAGGAAGTAAAAAAAATGAAGGCTTTCCGAATAACTCAAGTAGGTCTCCCCCCCCCCACACGCATCTGCGCATAGAATTAAGTTATCACGCTTTGCGCGGTCAGCATCTAATTTCTCACGGAAAGGGAAATATAAATCTTTACGAAATATTACACTTAAAAAGATATGTACTATGCAGATATGCAAATTAAGTTGCCTACCTCAATCCTATAATGCAAAATTTAAAAACTTTTTCTTATATTTACTACTAATTGAATGAAAGATCTAAAATTAAAGTATTTTTAATACAACACAAAAAAGGGTTGTTACACGTTGTGTAACCAATCCATAAAAATTGTAGATTTCGGTTTCAATTCGTTTTAAAGTAACATAAATTCTACATTTTTATATTTCAATAGGTGTATTAAACCTGTATTTACGAATATTTTGTTAAAATATCAATACTTGTTCCATATCGTATGATATGCATTTTTATATTTTTATTTTACATAAATAACGGTTTAACTTAAAATTATTTTCTAGGTACTATTTCTAAAATATATTAAGAGTATATTTGATAGCATCTTTTATATGATATATTTTTCCAAATCAGCCATAGAAGTAATGCTGAACACTATCATCATCACATTTTCTAATCATTATTTTACCTTTTCTTACCCATACGTATTTGTAGCTATAAACCTTAGCCCTTAATTTGGCTTTCTTTAAAATGCTACGATTAAGGAATGTGAGGTGGTCGTTAAAAAATATTTTCTTTCTACCTTTTTTTTTTCAGCTCCTGTTAAATTCTTCCACCATAGTTTTCCTTTAGAAATAAACTCCTGCTTATCGTCTTCTGTTTTCAGCTTAGCAACTAATACGGAGGAATTTTTTAACTTAAATTGTGTTACCACTTTAGGTAATTCCCCATCACACCCGATAATAGTTGCTATTTCTTGAAATTTTTCTTTATGTTCCCTATTATCTTCACTGCTTACTCCATGGATTTCTATGTATTTACGCTTAGCCTGTTGCCCGAGCTTATTGACACGTATGTTTAATTCAACAAACTCAATGTCCTAATTTCCTCTTGCATTACTTTATTTTGCCGCATGCATTCATCAAAACGAGATGTTAATTGATCGAATTTATCCGACATGTATTGAATTGATTCCAGCACTTTATCTAGTTTTGATTGTGCAGTAGGTGTAATTCCGGCATCGTCCTCATTAATATCGCTGCCCCGTTCAGTATTAATTTTCTTATCTTCACGACATTTAGAACATCTCCAACTTTGTTTGCCTGAACAAGATTTTCATCTAAACGTTGTTTCCGAGATTGATCAGGTGAAGTGATAGCTGCTATTACAGCCATAACAATATACTTCCCCTGTATGATATCATCATTGCAATGATTGCACTTCATCTTTATTTATGAAATTTATTAAACATTCACTACAACTTAAAACGCTTTTAATTATTTACTTTTAAGGTAATTACAATTTTATTATGAGAGCGAGTTTAAAACACGTCTATCCGCCACGAGCGCTAGACGAATAATAATAATAATAATAATAATAATAATAAAAATAATAATAATAATAATAATAATAATAATAATAATAATATTAATTATTTATTATTTATTTATTTTCTTTTAATCTGTATACAATCGTAAACGTCTCATTCATTAAATAATCATCTATAACATCAGTCAACATAATCAAGGCATTAAATTAACACATAATTCAATAATACTCCAATATGAACAATACAATACTACAATGGAATGCAAGAGGAGTTAAAAACAAATATGATGAAATGAGATTTCTGGTCAATAAAATAAAACCACTAGCATTTGCTATACAGGAAAGCAAGCTCAAGTATAGGGAAGAGTTCAGACTGGCAAATTATAAAATTTACAGGAAAGACGTTCAAATAAAAACAGGTGAAAGGAGTCATGGCGGTGTTATGACCATGATAAGAGCGGATATTGCTTCTACTGAAATTCCCCTAAACACCTCATTACAAGCAAGTGCGGTTAAAATAGGTGCTGAAAAAGAATTAAATATCATTAACTTATACCTACCAGATAAAACGTGGTCTGCTAAAGAAGTCCAAGATCTCATCAACCAAGTCCCGCAACCAATGCTTCTAATTGGTGACTTCAACTGCCATAACACCGTGTGGGGTTCCGTAAACACTGATTCCAAAGGTAAAATCCTAGAAAACATAATTTTTGAAAACTCGCTAGTTATTTTAAACAATGGGGACCCTACTTACCTCAATGAATCAACTGGTAATTTTAGCGCCATCGACCTATCCCTTGCTAGCCCAAGGCTATCAACCAACATAACCTGGTCAGTACTGGGTGAAACCCACCATAGTGACCATTTCCCAATCCTAGTGGATCTAGGCACCCGAAGATATATGTACGAAGCAATACCAAAATGGAATACAGCTAAGGCGAATTGGGAAAAATACCGAGACTCATTGCAACTACCGACATATCACAACGACGTTAACAGCGCGACTACAGCCATAACAAAAGCGATACAATATGCAGCACTGAAGTCAATACCCAAAAGGGGTACAATCATACGGAAATGTCCAGTACCGTGGTGGTCAACCGAAATAGCAGAGATAAATAGAGAAAAGAAGCGACTACTAAGAACTTATAAAAAGCATCGCACGGGTGAGAACTTAAGTGCATTTAAGCGAGTCCGAGCGAAAGAGCGGCGTATGAAACGTACAGCACAGCTAGAATCCTGGAGAAAATGCACCTCATCTATACATTCTAGGACCAAACCGACGGAAATATGGCGCAAAGTTAAATGTATCACTGGATCAACCAGACCACCAATGCTGCCAGCGTTAAATATAAATGAAGCTATAACCAATGACCCGGAAATTACTTCAAATTATCTTGCATCATATTTCCAAAGTATATCCAGCGACCAAATCTACACACGAGAATTCCAAATGAGAAAGGAACTCACTGAATCATATGGCGTAAAACTTGAAAATGACGATGAACAACCATAAAACAGGCCATTCAAATACTGTGAATTAGAAGAAGTCTTAAAAAAAAATAAAAGTACAGCACCTGGGCGAGATGGTATTACTTACGATATGCTACTGAATCTGACAATGCACGCTAAAGAAGAATTATTAAAGCTGTACAATACCATATGGAACGCTGGCATCTACCCGACGCAATGGAAGCTAACAGTAATAGTACCTATCCCAAAAGATAATAAGGACACTTCAAAGGCAGAAAACTACAGGCCGATAACACTGTCATCATGTCTTAGTAAAACATTTGAAGGAATGGTAAACCACCGACTAACTGCAGTGCTAGAAAAGGAAAAACTAATCAGCAAATACCAGGCGGGATTCCGCAAGGGGTACTCGACAGTAGATCACCTTATATATCTAGACAATATAATAAACCAGTCGTTTACAAACAGACAACATACACTAGCGGTGTTCTTTGATCTCGAAAAGGCCTTTGATACAGTATGGAAATACTATGTTCTCAACAAGCTCGTCAAATGGAAAATCAAGGGTAGACTGCCTAAACTTATTCAGAGTTACTTAGAAGACCGTTACTTCCAAGTTCGAATTGGGTCCACATACTCTAAACCCTACAAGCAGCAAAATGGAATACCCCAAGGATCCGTCTTCAGCACAACCCTATTTGCCATAGCAATAAATGGGATTGCAGACAAGATAAGCCATAATAGCAAAGCTCTCTTGTATGTCGATGATTTGGCAATTACCACGAGTGGAACGGACGTCATACAAATGGGAAATATTATACAAAATGATATAGACCAAATTGTTCTAGAGGCGGAGCGCCGTGGATTGAGAATATCTAAACAAAAAACTGTGTGTATGCATTTCTGTCGACTAAGAAAACGTCATGATGAACCAGCCCTGAAATTAAAGGACCAAATAATACCGTATACTAACGAACATAAATTCCTAGGCCTAACATTTGACAAAAAACTTACATGGCAACAGCATATAGAAAACGTAGTTACCACTTGCAAACGCACAGTCAATAGGATAAAAGCGCTGTGCAATTTTACTTGGGGCGCTGATCGAGAATCATTACGAAAAATAGCTAATGCATTTATACGAAGTCGTCTTGAGTACGGTAGTGTAGTATACACTAATGCTGCTAGGTCACACATTAAGAAAGTTCAGTCTGTATGGAATCAAGTTCTACTCTTAGTAACTGGTGCTTATAGAACCTCTCCAACGGAGAGTATAAACGTGATCGCAAACTTCCTTCCATTGGAACTCAGGTTCCTTGAGCGGAATCTAAAGTATGGAGTCAAAATACTACACTTTGATAATCACTATCTCAACAGAATGTTATCTAAACCTGAACTTAATGATAAGTACGAATGGAAACAGACGAGAACAATCCCTGCCTTAGTTCAAATATATAAAGAACTGGACAGCAATGACCTTATAGTGAACACACATAAATATGAATCAAATATGTACGACTGGGAAACTATTGACCCACATACAGAGGAACTAAATTGTGAAGAATGCGAAAATGAAAGCGTGGCACTCCAAAGATATAGAGCGAAATGCAAGGAGTATACATTTCTATTAACTAAGGGATACTCTACTCAAACAGGTATCTCTTGCCATGTTCAAACAAGCAATAGAACCAGAGTGTGGCAACTGCCAAGGGAGAGTTCAATTATCACAGCAAGTCTCGCGGCAATTTTAAACAGTTTGGAAGCAACAGAAAAAAGTACAGTTGTTTGCTTTACATTAAAAACAATAATTGGGATGCTTAAGAATCGGTTTACCAAAAATGACCTCGTTAAATCGATATTGCAGCAAATAACCCGACTTTCCGGTGAAGGTATAGATGTAAAGCTATTGAGAATACCCATCTACAGAACATCACCTCTAACTAATGAGGAGTATATAAACCAAAATGTATACGCATTAGATGACATGATTAATAACATCTCCAAAATAGCGAAAAATAAATGGCAGGAACAGTGGAGTCAAAATCGAAGTCAGCTACCGCAAGTAATACCATACGTCCGAACAATTATGAAAAGAGATTTCTCTAGAAGAGCGGACATCATGTGGACTAGAATTGCTATCGGTCACACAAGGTTGACTCTTTCGCATTTACTACTAAGGAAACACGCCCCGGCATGTCCTCAGTGTGCGGGGTCTCTCTCAGTCAAACACGTAGTGGAAGAGTGTCAACAAATGCAGCATTACAGGGAAAAAAATGGTATATGTGGAACGATACAAAACTGGCTTAAGACAAATAACTTCAATAAACTGCTAGAATGTCTGGAAGACATAGACATAATAAAAGAAATCTAACAAGAAGCATAGAAAATAAAAATATTAGATGGATAGACAACTAGATATCAAAGAAGCACTCAATGATCTTAGCCATCGAAAGAGCTTATATTGATACCTATATTTATGACAAAAAAAAAAAAAAAAAAAATAATAATAATAATAATAATAATAATAATAATAATAATAAAATATTGTCCTAATACACCAGATGAGTGTTAATTACTTATTTAGCTGCTCAAAAACCGCCGTTATTAAGCGTTCAACAAATCTAATTAAAAAAAACCAGTGTAGCACAAAATATCATACATAAATTGTGTTTAATTAACATTCTTTGTTATAAAGCCAAATTTATTTTTTTTGTTATTATGACGATATGATGTGACTGATTCGTTGACTAGTGCTTGATAAAATCCCCATTAATTACTTGCTTAAAAACCAGTGTAACGGTAAAGGAATATATATATATATATATATATATATATATATATATATATATATATATATATATATATATATATATATATATATATATATATACTATAAAATTACTTGTATTTCAGTTTCGGGTGAAATTATCTTCAGGGCAGCATTTTTTTATTTTTTGCAATTATTTTTTTTTTTAATTATTTTTGACAATTATTTTAATGTCATTAAAATAATTGTCAAAAATGATAAAAAAGAAAATTTTCCCTGAAGATAATTTCAACCTAAATTGAAATATAGGCAATTTTATACTATAAATAATTTTTTATTTTATTTTATTTGACAATTAAATCAATATACTTATTATCATTACATATTATATACATGTAAACATATATTATTTACTATATACACATCATGTAATTAAAAAATAATTGAGAATATCGGTTTTGAGTTTTCTTCCACTTGATATTTTAGTAGTCATTTAATTAACGCAAATGGAATTTGAGGAGTTGCACCGCTTAAAAAGCAGTAAATATCTGAAAGTCTGAAATCTAAAGTATTTCAAAAGCTTGCTGTATTTTTTAAACATTTAATTCTCTGGCTCTATATGGATTTTCGGTTTTTCTCATTCATCATTTCCGGGTATCCATATATTTGTTACTTTCCTCAGTTAGAGTCAACTATTTAGATTATGTGGAAGCTTCCTTGCAAAATGTTACATGCTTGTATTAAACGTTTACAATTATACATACAAATAGTAAAGAAATTTTCAAGGTTAATTAAAATTTTATATTTTTTTTTTTACAGAAATTAAGGTGAGCCACGCTGGAAATCATGAATACGTAAACGGAGATGGAGGTAATCCGAATAATATAATTTCAGTTCGAAACTGAGCTTTATTGTTTAAGGTGTTGCCGAATCAGCGCGAAGTCACATATCAAGAGATGCAAATGGAAGATCATCAATTTGCCTACCCCAACCTCATTTAATTATCACAATTGCATGTATCGTTTTTAATCCTCGGTGACATTTTGTAAATTAAACAGAATATGGATGAATTTACTTCAAGCTCTAGATTTTCAGAGTTTTAGTACCTACTTTACTAATAACTATATTTGTGAGAAGCATAAACGCTGTATATAAGCTTTAGGAAGGTTGATTATTTTTCCGAGATTCTTAAAGCGAATGGTAGCTTTTTTAAAAATTGTTTAAATTTTTAATAATTATAAATGTGCTAAAAGTGGTTATGTTTCAGATAGGTACATTCAGTGTTAAATTATATCACTTTTTGTTATTTTCCTTCTTAATCTAGATGCGTTTGATACTCATAGTAAAAAGTCTGTGATTGTTTACTTATAAGTTTAGTTTGTAAATAACGTGTCTGAACGTGAATAAAAAAAAATGAATAACTGTGAGAGACCTTATGGTGTGTATATAATGTTTTTGTTAAGCTGTGTATATCGGAAATATGTGGAAAATTCTGCATGAAGATACCAAATGTTGGTTTTATAGAGAAACACGTTCTTGTTATACCTGCTTAAAACAGGGCAAGAATTTCCCCCTTAAATGATCTACTAAAACATAGAGGTCAGGGCAGACATTTACCAAACTACTACGTTCCTTCCCCCAACTGATGGCGCTTCTGTGTTTTGATCAATACACTTTTTGGTTTCAAAATACTTTGAAAACGGAGATGGCAGTACAGATCTTTATCAAAAATTAAAGCAGATCTGATGCTTAATTTTCTAGTAATCACACAATTTCTTTGAACTGTCAAATCATTGCACGATTCTACGATATTATTCAATCACTAAAAATCATCCTTTTCAGAGTACCTAACTGTGTTACAAGTGTATTTTCCATTATGATTAAAGTTAACTTAGCAAAAATGTCTTTTATCTATTCTTTCATATGGAAGTAGATCCTAAAGCTAATCCTGCAAATGCAAATATCAACCGACCCTTGGAACATTTCAGCCGGATGGAGAAATTTCTGATTGTTAACGTACTTAATCATTGTGCGCACGATAAGCGTTAGTGCAGTAGATAAAGAAACTAAAAAAACTTTGTTTTGTTCAAAACTTAGTAACTAGGACAGACAAGAGGAATACGGGCCAGATGGATAATGCGGAGTAACATTTTCGTGGCACACGTTTCGTTCGCTAACCCCTTAGGTCGAATCTGAAATGTACTGCTCCAAAAATACCACAGCATAACTCTCATTTTTCCGCTATTTCAGCAAAAATTAAACTTTTAAACTCACAATCAAGTCTTGTTGCTAAAAAAATTTTAATTTTTAAATTTTGAATTCAGATTTAATTAATCTTCGCCCCAAATGTAACTCCCACCGTCGCTACATTAATTGGCATTTATGACCCAAACTAGAACGTGTGATTGTCGACAAGACAATTACCGAACACGCTAAGAATTATACTTTCTAAGTTTGGAAAGTGGATGTTAAAAGATGGATTGTTTTCTAGTTGTCAATGTTGTTTTAAGACGGGTGCCAAAATAATTAGCTTTGCTTGATCTGTTTCCTTGGGAATTTTTTATTTGGCATTTATGGATTATGGATTTCTTTTAGACAATCTACAGAAGTGTATCCAAAACCATTGCATTTGGAATATTTTTTTTTTTTTTGGTGCTAGTCTTTCGATCCTAAAAATTGACACGTGTGTTTTGTGCATTGAGGTTTACACATTTCGTTGAGGTGGGAAACAAGTACGTTTATTGAAATTATGTCGTTCCGAGGAGGATTGTAATATAAAAAGTGGACCACTGGTTTGGTAATGCTGAGCATGTATACGTTGTTATGTTGTAATAGTTCGTTAACGATGGGTTGACTCCGTCATGCACGGTCCGCATACTATATCCATTGAGTAAAAGTTATATGTAGGATTTATGGAGTTCGGCACTGTAACAATCTCCCTTTGGCCTTTAAAAATGGTCATTATTCGGCAGCTAAAGGGTATCCGGATTATTGGGTTTATCCCGTTACAAACATCTTTATGACTGATGGGAAATATACAGATCACCAAAGAGTGTGAAGGTTGACACCAACGTAATATTTCTGGGTGTAGATTAGGTTATTAGTTAGAAGAGGATTCGAACACAGGGATGAACGTTGGGAATGGCAGTGCATCTAGATATGGAGGGAATTTTTCGGCAGGCGAATGAGTAGGTGGGGTACGCACCAATGCAGTTATTGCTCACTGGTGGCAACAGAGAATTGAGAAATTTTGTAGATATTTCTCTCCTATGTGCCCAAACTGCACGCAAATATACTTCGATATGGGATTAGGGATAATGCATAACGAACATAGAGGTGCCCCATGTTAGTAAAATGGTAAGAGTGAATTAAGATGTAGTGACAACCCTGACTAAGACAGTTGGGTTGTTGTTAGGCTTGACAATAATTCTGATAGCTTTGGTTATGTTGAAAGGACTGGACAATTTCTTTGTGAAGAATATTACATTCAAAGTGATGAATAAGGCATGAACCGGTAACGTAATTTTGTAACCGGAGTTTAATTATAAAAATTAAATATCGGCTTTTGAATCTGGCTTGTGTGTGTGTGTGTGTGTGTGTGTGTGTGTGTGTGCCCTCCCGTAGGCGTGCGGGTATGTGCGTGAGTGGGTCGTATGACGAGCGGTCAGGTAGCCGGGCGGGGACGAGTGTACATGCATGCCTGTGCCTATGTGTGTGTTTGTGTAATTAAAATCATTAGTGGGCAAGGGTATAACCACGTTTTCCTTCAATCAAAGCTTTTGGGTTCCTGAGAAAAATAGGCTTCACTTTCTGTCTATACAACGGTAGAAGAATCGGAACCCAAGCTTACTTCCATACTTTATCGCTTACGTCTGTATTTAAGTATTAGTATTGCTGATGTTTAAACACTTACATGTGGGCGTTGCCATGCAGTATGCGGCAAATGGTCAGGATCTGATCGGGAAAAGTCTTCGTGTCGGAAATATTTTTGAGGCTGCGTTGGCAGCGTAAATAGTTATTTAAATGAAAGCCGGCGTCGACGTTCGTAGCTACTGGTGTGATATAAAAATCATTAATTGCTTTAGCGCTGTATCCACCGAGCACATCCTAGAAAATGGAATACCCCAAGGCTCTCCACCTAGTGTTACCTTATTTGCTATAGCCGTGAATGAGATCACATCCACTAAAACCAGCAACAGGTCGCTCTATATATGTAGACGACATTGAAATCTATATGTCAGAAAAAAAGGCGTCTCAGTCAACAACGAGCTACAGTACGCAATTAACGCCATAGTGGAACAGGCCCAAACAGTTTTCTCAATCGAAATCAGTTTCTATGCATTTCTGTAAACTAATAACACCGCATCATGAGCCTAACCTATACCTTGCAGAAAAACGAATCTGCGTTGTCTCTCAAATAAAATTTCTTGGCGTGATTCTTAACCCAGCTCTCTTATGGAAGAACCACATGGTATACATGAACACAAAATCCAAAGAAGTTCAGTTTGTAATAAAATACCTAGCAAACACAAATTGGGGTGCAAACCGGGAAATTTTGTTAAAAATATATAAATCAATGATTCTGTCAAGTATAGATTACGGATGCAATTCATACGGATCTGCATGCAAATATCTTCTAACGAAGCTGGATACAATTTCTAAGGTACTGTATAGGTGCCTTCCCTACAAGCCCATCACATAGTTTATGTGCGGAATCTGGAGTTCTACCTTTAAAATTTAGACGCACGTGGTTACTACAAAAATATGCCGGTAAAATTAGCACAAAGCCAACACATTTTAATTACTAGCTCATCAGTAAAAATGAACCTACGTGCAGAACAATAGGTACACACGTTTATGCACAACTAACAAACCAAGGAGTCCATTAAAGGTCAAATACTAGACCTATGGCAAAATACCTGGAACCAACAAAATACCGCCCTTAAAGAACATTTACCTTCAATTAAGAACCACAAAAAATGCTCAACATTGTCAAGGCGAAACAGTATAGTAATTACAAGACTTCGCATAGGTCACACGAAGATGACCCACGAACACATACTCACAGGATTACCACGAAGAGTGTACCAAACATGTAACGTACAACTAACAATCAGACACCTCTTCACCGATTCTCAGGCAGTACAACTACAACGGGAAATTTGCGATATAAGAGGTCCATTTGTAAATATGCTACAAGTAGATAAAAGAAGAATAAAGAGGCGCTTCAATTTTTACGTTTATTAGGCATATACCAAAAAATTAGCTAGCGAATATATGGCTTCAGAATACGTTTTGAACAGATAAATAAATCATAAAAGGCTAAATAACCTTAGAAGTTGATGACTTAAAATAATAATAATAATAATATTAACGATTTAGTAATTCTTAGTAAAAATAATACCACTGATAGTATCCGACACAGCTTGCAAATGACAATCAATCAAATTGTAGGAAAAGCCCATAAAACAGGCCTTAAATTTACTAAGAACAAAACCGCAGCAATACACTTTTGAAAGACCACAACGAACCAGCTTTACATATTAATGGTACATCAATTGCTCTAGCAGAAAGAAAAAAAATTTTAGGCATGATATTCGATAAAAGGCTTTATTTTAAACGGCATGTAGATTACATAACCGCAAAATGTAGAAAAAGATTAAATTTAGTCAGATGCCTGTGTAATATAAATTGGGGATCGGACAGACATACACTCTTACAATTTTACCAATCATTCATATTGTCTATTTTAGACTATGGAAGTATAGTGTAAAACCATTAGACACTATACACACAAACGGGATTAGAATAATAACAGGCGCGTTCCGAACAATCCCAACGCTAGCAATACTTGCAGACGCCGGGATTCCACTGCTATACATCAGGAGACACATTTTACTTCTCAATTATCTCATAAAAATACTAACACTACGGTCACATGTTAACCACGAAATAATCGAAGATACCGGTATACACGGAGCCTATGAAAGAACGCCAATAGCAAGCAGACCAGCACTTGTAAGGGCATTGGAAACAATGTTAGGAAATGACATCAATGTTCCGCAACTAATTGAGCACACTACGCCTGAAAATGCCTACTGGATACCACTAAATACCAAATTTATATTTGATTTAAATGATTTTAAAAAACAAGATACCTTACCGCTTACATATCATGCACACATTCTGTCCAGCCATTTTACATATACAACAATCTTTACTAATGGTAAAGATGGAACATGGGGTAGGAAGTGCAGTTTATTCAAATGGAACATGCCACAATTGGACACTGAATAAGAGTACCACTGTGTATAATACAGAACTCTACGCAATTTGGCAATCTTTTGTGATCTGTCGTTACTACAATAATAACTTCATTATATGCACAGGCGCGTTCAGTACTATAGAAGCACTATACAATCCAAATTACACTAAAGGTCATTTAGTAAACATGGCCATAGAACAATTGTATCACCTTAGCACCGAATCTAAGAACATAGTAATTATGTGGATACCAGAGCATATTGGAACACTTGAAAACGAAAAGGTAGAAGTTGCAGCAAAGAATGCCACTAAAATGAAAGTAGATGGTATCGCAATCTACTCAACCGATTTTAAGAAACGCCTAAAGGCTAAGTGTCTTGCGAAATGGAAGCAATGCAAACAATCAATCGCGTTTTTGAGCAAGATCAAGAAACACACCACCCCTTGGAAAATAACGTGGCAATTGGCGAGAAGAAGCCAATTACCAGAATTAGAATTGGACACACGAACTTAACCCAATTTCTTACTAGGCAAAATCGAAAGAAAAATATGTAACCAATGTAATGTTTATATAATACTGGAGTACATATTTAGCGAGTGTCCAGAGTACACAGATATAAGAAGAGAGTTAAGAATACATAACAGCATGAACGAGATAATGAACGAAAACAAGAAATCAACAGAACTTGCTCTAAAATACCTAAAAAGGACAAACCTCTACAGTAGTATTTAAATAACGATAAGACAAAAAAAGAGTTTAAAAAATGGTCATAAAACCATAGCAGTTGGGCCATTAACCATTAAAAAATAAAAATAATAAAATAATAATAATGATTCGATGGTGGAATGGTTAGAGCGCCTTCCTTTCTCCCGAGCGGCGCGGATTCAAACCTGACCGAGGTAGCCGTTTCTCTAAAACGGAGAAAAACCATAGCCCTCCTTCTCAAACATGAAGTAACACTGTAAATCCCATGGCAATACGATGATTGACACGTTAAAGATCCCTTACTAAAGTTGGAATTCCTTTAGTAGGTCAAAATTCTAGTGACGTGTAGTGCTAATTACCATTAGTAGTTAATGCGCTTAGAGATGCCTGACATATCCGTTTGTGTCTAGATCTCGGCCCACAAATACAAAAAATAGTAATAATAATAAGAGATAAAGGTTAGGGAGAAAATTACGTTATAATACCAACACCCACGTCAGGAGTCAGTTATGCAACCGCTACCAGAGAAAAACAACCAATGTTTGATGTCTCGTCATTGGCAAAAGAGTTGATTCCTCCAATGGTAGAAGCCATAAAAGCACTACTGTCAAAAAGTACAGATAATATAGAATAACCTCGTATTACGTTACAAGTTCCGAGCTTCGTAAAAGTGTATTGTACGCTAGAAAAAGAAGTGCCGATGATATCTACTCTTCCAGTGATGCTTGTGACTCTGGTGGCCGAAGAGAAAACCCCGGAAACCATCTAAATAGATCTAGTTATTAATCTTAGATTCAAGTGGTAATCTAACTGCGAAAATTATCTTTATTTATCTAGTCATTTTATCGTTTTCTTTGTCTAGTCATTTATTTTTATCTTTTACTTACACAATATTTGTTGTTTCTCGTATAGTTGTTGATGTACTTATTAATCCTAAAACTTAAAACGGATACCTTTATATTGCAGTGGAACTGTAATGCTATAATTAATCAATACTGCAATTTAAAACTATTAATAAGGGAACTTTCTCCATTATGTATTTGTCTACAAGAGACCCATTTAAAGGTAGACCAACCTTATACAGTCAAAGGTTCTTCAATTTATAGAAAGGACTTTTTACATCACTCCCGCGCTTATGGAGGCGTTGCAATACTTGTTAGAAACGATATCAAAGCAACTCTCATAAACCTAGAATCTTCACTTCACGCATTGGCAGTTCGTACAACCTATCTAATAAAGATTATCATTTGCAATGTTTACCTCCCTTAATTTAACTGGGAATTACTGGATTTAACTCAACTCATTAGGTATTTATCTACACCTTTCATCCTTCTAGGTGACTTTAATGCAAGTAATGATCTATAGGAGTCAGGTAAGGGAGATGAGACAGGCCGATTACTTGAAACCTTTATTGAAACGGAAGAGACATTTTTATTAAATACGGGATTAGTAACTCACCTTACAGCTCGAGGAGTAGATTTCTCAGCTGTGGATTGAACGTCGGTCACTCCAACTGTAGCACCACGGCTTAACTGGAAAACTTCGGACCACCTTTAGGACAGTGACCATTTTCTCATCGTTATCTCGCACAGCCACCAGAATGGCAAACATTTATCCTTTCCTAAAAGATAGATTATAAACAGAGCAAATTGGTTACTTTACAAAGAACCTCTTCCGTCCACCCTTACCTGATTGTCCGTAGAAGGTGGTATTTCTTTGCTTCTGTTCTAAGTGCAGCCTTTAAGTCCGTCCTAGAAAGTAGAGGAAAAATTGTTAAGTGCCTTGGTAGTGCGACAAGGTTGCATAAAAGAAAAACAAACAGACATTTAATCGATTCTGCAAAGATCCAACACGGGGGAATTTAATTAATTTTAAAAAGTTGAGAGCTGTCGGTCGACAAGTAACACTTGAAAGCAAAAGGGAATCATTGCAACAGTGTGTAAATACACTTACCCCTAACTCATCTACTACCGAAGCCTGGATAAAAATTAAGACCATAAGTGGCACAGTACAATGGACAATCATTACACAACTCTTTGTAGAAGACACATCAATAACCTTGACATCTGATATCTGTGAAACAATGGCCACTCGATTTGAATCTGCTAACAGAACAGATCCTTTCTACTAAGAGGGAAATTGAGATAGATTTTGCCACAGATCATGCGCTAGAGTGTAACTTACCCTTTTTTATGACTGAATTAAGTCATGCGCTAAAAGACGTAAAATCATCTTCTATGGGCCCTGACAACATCAACTGTGACTTTATAAAGGACCTAAACGTTGGACTTAAAGCTTTCCTTTTAAACATTTATAATCAAATATCGGCAGATGGTAAATACCCCAAGGTGTGGAGGAAAGCAACGTAATGCCCATACTAAAGGAAAGCAACGAACCAACGAACCCTAATAGCAAAAGTTTTGAAAAAATTATAAACTTGAGATTAGTATACGTTCAACTATAAATTGTATGGTTCCACTAGAGAACTCTATACAGAACACACAATTATAAGGAAAGATCACACTTTTTATCGATATCCAAAAGGCCTATATGACATGACTTGGAGATATTTGAAAGTTTATATAGTTGGGGCTTTCGTGGTAACCTTTGGAGAGTCATAAAAGCCTTTCTTTCTGAACTCTGCTTTAGGGTAAGAATAGAGACTCGCTTGTCGTCTTACCGTAGTCTTGAAAATGGAGTACCACAAGCATGGACTTTGAATATCACCCTATTTTCAGTTGTCATTAATGACATACTGGCAGCCTGGTTTAAGAAAACGAAAGGTTTTTATATGTTCATGATCTATGTATATACTTTAAAGAAAAAACAGTCCCTCAAGTAAATACTCTTCTATAAATAGCTATAAACACCACCTAAAGAAGTTTGGATAGTGTGGGCTATAGACTTTCCCATGAGAAAACTGCATGTGTTCATTTTTGCAGACATAGGTGCCCTCATGCAGACTGTAAAATCTACATAGGAGACATCCGCTTAAATCGTATGCAAAAGATTCGAGTTCTGTGACTCATTTTTAATGCTGCATAATATGATGGGGTGCAGATCGGGCAACTCCCTTGAAAGAGTATAAAGCGATGATATTGAGTCATATTGGTTATGGTTGCATTGCATACGCTTTCACCAGAAAAAGTACCCTTGACCGCATCAATACCATACATCACTGAGGACACAGATACTTCACGGGCGCCTTTCACATTAGTATTTTGACAAAAGTTGATAATTCAACAAGTAAAATTAATATAAACGAGTTTGCTAACGAAATTGTAATATACAGGGTTAGGAAAAAGTACCGGAACGCTTAAATATCTACAAAATCGCTCAAGTTACGATTACAAAATTCAGCATTTGGGGGTTTCGGGGCGTGCAGGATTGGAAAATGATATCAGCACTGTTGCCAGATTTCCTAATTTTGCGCTACACGTAGTCATTTTGTTTTCTTAAACAGAATGCCCTGTTTATTTTTATTGCAATCAATTGGGCGTTTCAAACTTATTAAGATCTCAAATTTTCCAAATTTTATCTCTACTAGTTGCCGAGATAAGACAACACCGCGTTTTCAGTAACAAGTACCGAAACGCTTAAATATCTGCAAAATCGCTAAAGTTATGATTACAAAATTCTGCATTTGGGGATTCCTAGGCATGCGGAATTGGAAAATGATATCGGCACTGTTGCTAGATTTCCCAGTCTTGCGCTACACATACTCTTTGTTATCTTAAGTGGAATGTCCCATTTATTTTTATTGAAATAAATGACTTGAGTTATGAAGGTTATTTTTTTATTTGTGATTTCCCTTGCACTTTAACTAATAACAATAATGCTAAGATAAGAAGGAGATTAAAAGCCAATGGACTAAGACAACAATAACTTAATTAATTAATTAACAATAGAATTAACAATTAACGATACCAACTTTTAATTAAATGCTCAAAATGAGCTCCATTATTTGCCAGACAGTATCCAAGTCGATCATAAAATTCTCGCAATGTGTTGCTCAACATATCCGGTGTTATAAGTACAATTTCGATGCGGATTCTTTCGCAGAGTTCGTTCAAATTTTCTGGACGATTTATGTAGACACGGTTCTGCAAATGACCCCACAAGTAGAAGTCCAGTGGAGTCATATCACGGGATCGAGGTGGCCATTCTAATGCTCCACGTCTTCCAATCAGCCTTCCTGGGAATTGGTTGTTTAGAAATTGCATGGCTTCTCTTGAATAATGCGGCGGAGCACCATCGTGTTGTTTTGTTGAATGGCAGGAACTATACTTTGTCTAAGGAGCTCCAAATACTTTCGTGCTGTTAATGTACCTTCTATGAAAAAAGGTCCGGTAATATTGTTTCTCAATATTCCCGCCCAGACGTTAACTTTGTCAGGATATTGGGTATGAAGTTCTTCCATCCAATCTCTAGACCAAATTCGGCAATTGTGCCAATTAGCTTGGCCGTTCAAGCAAAAAGTAGCTTCGTTATTGAATACAATTTTGTGCGCAAAATAAGAATCTCGGTTGATATTTTCCATGATGATTTCGGCGAATTCATTGCTGCGGTCGGGATCATCCTCTAAAAGCTCTCGAGTGTAATGGATCTTGTACGGCTTTAATTGATTTTTCTTCAAAATAGTCCTTACAGATTTTTCACTTGTAGCAGTTCTTGGGCGTCTGGTTTTAGGTAAACATTTTATGGACTCTGTTTCCTCGTAACGTCGACAAGTTCTGTGTACGGTAGACTTTTTAATGGGTTTATTAGGATGACGATCATTAAACAAGTTGCAGACTTCTTGATATGTCCTTGTTTTATTTCCATATCCAAGAAAAATCAAAATATCAATACGTTGTGTTTCTGATAGAACAAAAGCCACAATCAAATTATAATTTTGTAATCAATGCAATATTCAGCGGCTTAACTGACAATGATGTGTTTAATTTGTCATTGTTGTAACATGGCGACGGCTAGAGTGTTGAAAACAATTGAAGCAGTGCTTACTTATTCCTAGGGTGTTCATATTTTCGGGCAGCTCCAATAAATTTAATGCATGCTCATTCCATTTGTTCCATTTAAGATAACAAAAAGACTAAGTATTGAGATCTTAATAAGTTTGAGACGCCCGATTGATTGCAATAAAAATAAATAGAGCATTCTGTTCAAGAAAACAAAATGACTGTAGCGCAAAACTGGGAAATCTGGCAACAGTGCCGATATCATTTTCTAATTCCGCATGCCTAGGAACCCCCAAATGCCCTATTTTGTAATCGTAACTGTAGCGGTTTTGTAGATATTCAAGCGTTCCGGTACTTTTTACTGAAAATGCGGTGTCGTCGTATGTCAGCAACTAGTAGATCTAAAGTTTGAAAATTTGAGATCTTACTAAGTTTGAGGCGCCCAATTGACTGCAATAAAAATAAATCGGGCAACAGTGCCGATATCATTTTCCAATTCGGCACCACCCGAAACCCTCAAATGCCGAATTTTGTAATCGTAATTTAGCGATTTTGTAGATATTTAAGCGTTCCGGTACTTTTTCCTAACCCTGTATATGATAGGAATAAAAACTAATAAAAGTCTTGTAGTGCAATATATGTAGAAAACAATCCCTACTCTTGGTTTCTCCCTCCAGAAAGCTGAAATCTATTCTATATATCACGCACTACTGTAGTGTTATACTTCCCGTCAATCAGCAAGATACCTAATTATAGATAAATCCAAAATAGCCATTCAAGTCATCATGAACAGGTTTACTATACATCCCATGACACAACTGATTCTCTCACTCCTAGAGGAAATGTATACATCCCCAACGCTAGTTACTTTTGTAGTAGTAACAGATTACAGTCAAGTATTAGTATACGTGTAGCCTACGAAGCAGCAGTTGGCGCAGCAGGAAAAGAGGGCCCAATAGAAACTAACCTACAAACGGGTGATCAAACTGCGAAACAATTAATGCAGTAATTAAATCTTGGCAAAGAGAATGGGAGAAATCAGATACAGCTCTTAGACGAATAAAACAGTCAGTGGAAAAATCCTAGAAAATCGTCCCGAGAGGACCAAGTAACGTTAACAAGGCTGTGAATTTGGCACACTCAAATTACAACTGAACATTACCTGACGGGAAGCGATCCAACTAGATCAAAAAATTCCCTATATCGGTTACTTACCTGCTGATAGAGTGCCCATTATTTAACAACGAACAAAACCGTAACGGTCTCGAACAGAAAAACTATACTCAACTATGGCCCAGTGGAAATTAAAAAATGAATAGCGTACCTCAGAGACACAAATTTGAAAAATAAAATATAAAATGAAATAGGAACTGCCAATGACCACAGATGTCGATGCGCAAAAAGAATATATATATATATATATATATATATATATATATATATATATATATATATATATATATATATATATATATATATATATATATATATATATATACATATATATGCGTGCAACCAGAATCATTGTAGATGCGCTGTCACAATCAAGAAGCCCATTTCGATTAAATAAAGCTCTACGTTGATTTACCATCCGTTAAACTTAAGGAACTTCCTTATGTTGCTTGATTTTTTTCGCACGAGTTCCCTAGCTGGTATAGTCAGTCATAAAAGATTGATAGAAATTCCTTTTGAGTAAAATTAGTACGTCCCATTATTACCAATTCTAATTTAATTGTTATCAATTCTGATTCAATATTTCTGTTAAAAATATGCTACACAAGTCCATACAAGATATATGTTACAGACTACACATGTTTTGTTACCCGCTCTCGCAATCGTTTCTATCGATGAGCGCAGAAGCCAGTAACTAACGTTTATTTTTAATCATTTGTTTAATACCCCACATAGGATTTAGACTCAGGTTATCATCTTGAGTTTGGTCACAGATTTTATCTTAACTGGAATAATTTATTAGTTTAATTATCTATTTACTTATAACAAAGATTTATTTATTTATGTATGCTAATACACTAAATACTAATACTAAATACTGTGTACTTCGATATTGCCGTATTACTTGAATACAATCCTACTGTATCTAATGTTTAATAGTTTCATGCGTCTCAAAGATTTGTGATCCGGGATAATGAAACAATCTTCTAATTGTGGAATCTACAGGATTGAGACCTTCATACATATAAAATTTTGATCTCACTAGTACATTTTAATTGGGCCAATGTTTATGTTACATATCACTCAGGGCATAGTTTCGATCGATTTCACGATTTTGAAATGTGCAGAATCAATACCGATCTTGTAACCCCCTTTTCTTTGAATGAAAAGGACTTTCCTTTATGTTACTTTAATTTGCCTCAGAATAGCTCAATCGGATTTTAAATTAATAAAAAGGGGCATGGTTCGTTTACTTCTGCTGGGGTGGATCACAGTACACACTGAATTATAGTTATATAAGTGTTTTATATTTACATTTTTACAGGCTAAGAAATTCACTCTTAATCTGCTAAACAATTTTACAACACTAAACAAACTATTTACAATAATAACGGAACAGAAATCTTCGGATGGGGGCCTTACCTGGATTATTCTCGACTCCAGTTCTCTGGTTACTTGATCCTGAGATGTTTCTGTCAATTAACCTGTTTGGGACTCGTATTTTCGTACATATAACAAACAATCGTGACTAAAATGACTTTTTAAAATTTGTTACGTGCTTAACCTTCGCCGTCCCAAAATAAGTTTAAAACATGGAATCCCAAAACCGGGTCAAAATTGACCCAAGTTCAAAATGTTGGAATTATTTCCATTTTATACTTTTGCAGCGTATTCTATATATTTTCGTCTTTAATAATGGAATTAAACCAAACAAACTCAAAACCAATAAATTTATTCTACAAAAAAAGTTACTATAAATGATTGGACACAAACAATAAAATAGAAAAAGCCAAGAGTACATTCGAACAAAATGTCAAAGTACTTCCTCAAAACCTGCAAATACTGTTTGGTTGTTGGTATTTTGGCAATAAACGTTAATATACTATTTCACCTTTATAATGGTTCTCCATCTTCATCTTTTTGACAGTAATGACAAGTAATCTGCTTCTTTTCGATAATGGTGCTATGTATTGTACATACAAATTTGTGGCATAAATCACACTTATTAGAAAATTTATTGTCAGTACCACGACACTGATGACAGTGGCCTCTTTTTTTTCCCTGCGTATCAATATCTTCTTTGGCCTTTTTTGCAAGTTGTATTCCGGTACTTTCTATTGCACTACAAGTGGCTCTAGAAAATCCTCTTCTGTCCTGTATAATTTGATTACTTCGTCGTAGAATATTGTCATTAGCCAGCGATGAGCCAAGTTCTTCAAGAAATGACTTCCTTCTGATTGGCTTAACCAGTTAGGATTTTTATTTATCCATATTACAAATGCATTGTAACAAGCAATGTCAAGAAAATTTAGAAAGAGCCGCAGCGGCCATCTTCTTGTGGCTCTTTTGGTTGAATATTCACGTACTATTTAGTCCAAAACGTCTACGCCACTTTTTGTATCATTGTAAGAAAAAATAATTTCTGGCTTGAACTTTTTGTCTTCTCCTGCTATTTCGTGTTCATGGTGAAGCGAAGATAGCAATACCACGAATTTTTTAGATTTAGTAACATAGGAAACTGATGTCACGTCCTTTCCAAATCTAAAATCGGATGAAAACGTTGCACGGGAACCAATATCCAAAAGGCATTTTGGTATGTCTTTTCTATTTTTACGCAAAGTTCCAATCAATGTTAGATTTTTTGACAATAATTCTTCAGCCAGCGTAATGCCAGTGAAAAAATTATCGGTTGTAATGTTTCGACCACTTCTATACCAATGACTTGCTAATGTCTTAACTACTCGTTGCCCCTGATTTCTTTCAACGGCATTTCCTTCTTTTCCCAAGTAAACTTGGAAATTGCAGCAAAAGAAATTTTCTGCATCGCAGAGTGCCCAAACTTTTATCCCATATTTACCGGGTTTACTTGGGATATACACTCTGAATAGACAACGCCCTCTAAAGGAGACCAGTTGCTCATCGATGGTTCCGCAAGCCGATGGAGAGTACGATTCTCGACAGTTTTTTGCTAAGATATCAGCCACTTCCCGAAGGGGGGCTAGTTTGTCTTCCTCTTTTCGTTGGGGTCTTGTATGTAAATCATCAAAACGGATAAATCGTAGTATATCTTGGAATCTACTTCTGCTCATAATGGCTCGATATATAGGTCGATTGAAAGACAGATTGCTTGTTGACCATAAGTTATGTGGATTTTCTCTAGCTTCTCTAAATCGACCAGTAAGTATAAGTATTGCAAAGAAAGCGTTAATTTCTGTTGCATCGACATTCACCCACGGAAATTTCAATTCGTTTCCATTTTTCTGGTTATGCGAGTTTACAAAATTATTTGCTCTTTGATTAGTATATTTTACAATTATGTCTATCATTTCTTTTGAAATAAATAACTTGAAACAATCAATCACTGGCACTATGTTTTTGCTGTATCTATAAGACCTTTGTCTTGTCGAACAAATTCAGAAACTCTCTTCCTACCTTTTTTGGGAGCTAGATACGTCCAAGTGCGGCCAGCCACAACGATATCACCATCGGAATGTTCCTCATCAATGTTGTTGTCACTGTCGTCTTCTTGATCAGACATAACCACACTTTCATTTTCTAAAACTTCAAATGGAATATTTCCCTCATGTTCTTCGAGAATATTATCGGTTTCTGATATATCACTATCTTCAGAAGGCACATAGGCATCATCTGAATCATCCATCAGCGCTTCATAAAGTTCTTTTTCAGACAAAGGTCTTTACGCACCAAATCCATAGTTATAAAAAATGCGGTTTCACCACTGTAAATATAGCATTATAAAAAAACACCTTTGAACCACTGCATTGTGTGGTCAACTGATCAGCATAAAACACAAAATCGGGATGACAGGGAATGCACGATATTACAAACAGTTGTGAAATATCTTACAGCGCATGATCCAAATCACATATTCATTGTACCGTGGAATCCCAAAATCGGGTCATTGCTGACCCACACCAACAAATATTATTTATACGAAAAAAAAAACAATGGATTTGAGATTCCCTATAAATGTATTAAATTTCTTACAAAAATAGGCGAATTCTCAAAAGGAGAATTAATTTAAAAACAATCTGTGAAAACTATTGACGTTTTTGTCTTTTCTGGGTCAGCGGTGACCCCGTTTCGGGACGGCGAAGGTTAATAACCCATTAGTTCCCAAAGTTGCGTAAACGCAAGATTTTGCAAATATATGTATATATTTTTCATTACCATAGTAAAATAATTTTGAACCAGTCTATGCTTCAAAGGACATAATTTTTTATATCTTGATGAGAACTTTTATTTGATTACATATCGAAAACCTACTTTTTGCTCAGTCGTATTATAACTAAATATGCTATTTAGTGATATACAATTTGACAACCCAAAAAAAATTATGTAAACAGTACAAAATGCCCTTCAAACTTATTGAAACAACTTTACATAGTACTCACTTCTAATCGAATATTTTCCCAAAAGCAAAAGTTTTATTAGTTTTCACAAAATACAAGGCTCAAAATAATGTTGCGTTTACGCAACATTGGGATTACAGGGTATAATAATATTCAAAAGTTCCGGGCCACATGCTGGGCGCGCGTGCATGTCTGTACCCCTGATGTCAGTTTGGTTAGTTCATTTGTGAAGTTATAAGAGATAAGTTATGTTTCTTAGAAACATTTGTGTTGGATTTTCATAGTAATTGGTAAATGAAGTAAAATTTCAAGAATTGGGATTCAAGTAAGTATTTATGAGTATTATGACAAGTTACAATAGAGATAGGAAAATTTAATGCCATACAGAGACATTGTTTATGTATTTTGTAAACGTATGGAGGTGCTTGAGGCTCAAGCCGCATATACCACATGCAGTATGATTATCCAGTGGCGTATCCATAAAAAATTATTTGGAATATAACCTGAAATATCATTGAACCGTCATGAAAACCATGCTTTACTGCAGTATCAACTTTCCTTACTCCAGTTATAATAAATGCACATATGTTTTGATGCTAATTGGAAATATACTTTTTAGATATGCCTTGGGAATATAAAAGACCATTGTCAAGTGCGGAGCTAGTAGCATTATTAGAAGAGGATGATGATTTACAGCAAGCTGTAAATATTGATGCGGTGTATTCATGCAACTGCTTCTGATGAAATTGTGGATGAACAGCTCCCAAGTCCATCAAATTCCAAGAAGGTGAACACTACTAAAGCGGCTAATAAAAGTAAAACTAAAAAAATTTCCAAGTGGAAAAAAGCTAACCCAACGTATAAAAATTTGCCACAAAATGAAGAACATATTATGAGAGAAGAACTTGAAAACAAAATTAGTGCTAGTGATATCTATTGGGAAGGAGTTAATGATTCGTTTGGCGGATTACGGCTACCTTCATCCCCCTACCTGATACGCAGACGTTGATACGCCGTTGGAAAAAGTTTTGGGAGAGGGAGTCTAGGGAGCGAAGAACCATGTCCTATCGGTCAGGGAACATGCAGAAAAGGGAGTGTGTAAGGACTAGCAGGAGGTCCTTAATGGAAAGGGGGTCAGTGTCGGGAGTGGGTTTGAGGTGGGCGGTGTCTTCCGAGTCGGACTCTTCGGAATGCAGGGTGGGTTCAAGGGATGCCATCTTCGATGAGGAACTGGACAGCGGATCGCGCCGGAAGGACACTCTTCCACGGTGTGCCCCACCTGCGTGCAGGTAGAACAATACTTTGGGAGAGGTTGTGGTAAAAGGGAAGGTTCGCAACGTTAGTGTCGCCCGAACTTGACCACACCGCGTGCGAGGAGGTATTCTAGGGTGGTTTGGGAAGGAGTTATGATACGGACTAGGGAAGTTGAAGTGTTCGTGACCTTCGAGGTGATGCAAACGGCCTTCTTCATATGTGGAAGATCAATCGCATTTAGGATCTCTTGGGCTAGGATGTCCTTATCTACGTGACGAATCACGCAGGAGAAGGAGGGAGCTCTAGGTGTGGAGTAAGGTAAACGGGGACCGGAGAGTTGGGTGAGGGTGACGGACGGGTCGCCGAAATGGTGTCGCAGCCTAAACTGCGCGCTATCCGGCAAGGGAGAGGCGGTCTCTAAGAGACAGGTATGGTTATGGTTGAATGTTAAGTTCAACCAGGGAAGGTTAAGGGATTTTAAGGAATTAAAAAGGGATTTCTGGGTTGTAATGGATTTCGGGGTATTGCGGATGCAATACCTCGAGGATTGGGAGCGGGTGGGTTCAGGATTGGGGAAGTGGGGGTAGGAATCACGGCACGTACAGGTGGCTGGGAGGTGTAGGTAAGAGGGGTTTATGTGCGGGTTTCTGTGTGTGTGAGGGTTTGTGTGGTTTTGTGGAGGCCGTGGAGCGTGTTAAAATGTAGGAGTGTGTTGAGGTGGAAATGGACAAGGCGTTTGAGTGGGAGCGTGTGCGTGGGGATGGTGATGGCGAGGCGAGGGTGTGTGCGTATGTGTGTGTGGTGAGTGTTGGTGTAGGTGGACGGGCGGCGTCGGGGGTTGGTGATACCACCGTTACGGTAGCACGGCGGCGACCGTGCTTAACCATCGCGGTTGTTAGTGGAGGTTTTAGTCTCCGCCGAGGTGCAGCCTCACACCCCGAGGATAAAAGGCTTGGAAATCAGAGACCCAAATATAAAACGGAGGAAAACAAGTGTTAAATTAAAACAAATAAATTAAATTAAAACAACATTTTTATTAAACTAATACCTATTGCTTTACCCGGCGTCGATGCTGTGGTTGGCGGTAGCGGTATCCTAGATGCTTCTATATGTTATTCTTAGCTTCTCTAATCTTCCAATAGTTATTATTTTTTGTTATATATTTATATACAAGGAAACTAAATGTAATCAGTATAAAAAGGAGTAAATGTACAGGAGGAAGCATTGCTAATAGCTGAAATAACTTAATTCAAAATGGTACTAGAAGTATTGTTATGTAAAAATGAATTTGTAAAGCACATCAGTACAATTAACACTAATACTATGCTATTGCAAGATATAATTAGAAAATTTATTTAGAACCAAAGAAAAACTTTTTTTAAGCTCGAAAATAATTAATCATTGTTAGTTTTATCTTGTAATACTTAAACAGTTAAAGAACGCTTCAGAGAAAACAGTAATTGTTAATGTAACAAGCAAATTAGGTTGGTACTCTCTAGATTCCTGTTTTAATGGTAGGTTAACGACAGGAATTATAGTCAATATAGAAAGTATCAAGGACCCTCTCATTTTTTTATAAAATCCATACATAGTTTTGCACGAAAGGTTAAACTAACGTTAAGGCGCTTGATGCTAAAAGTGATTATTGTTTTCGCCAGCAATTTTATTTAACCTCAAAACTATGTTGTCGATTTGAAGATATTTCCTATAAAAACTAAGTCATTAATATTGCAACCAATTTGCGTGAGTGTTATAATGAAAACGTTCATTATAAATTACAAAAAGAATAGAGCTTTCCGTAAAAATATTAATAGCTATGCTCCATTAAAGGTGGACTTTACACGCACACGCACACGCACACGCACACGTACACGCACACGCACACGCACACGACAACGCACACGCACACGCACACGCACACGCACACGTACACGCACGCGCACATGCACACGTACACGCACGAGCGTCCGCACATGGACTCAGATACATATGTATACGAGTCTTGCAACTTCGATGTTATAAGTGCACACGGTGCAACTAATAATTTTCTTTCTTCAAAGTTTTTGTACATTTTGGATCAGCGTAAAATTTATCTTTGGCCCTCACATCCCCGACATTTGTAGGAGCACAACACTATAATTGAAACGTTCCGTAGACCTTCTTTAATTCGTACTGTTAGAAGTAGGTCGGGTATAGGTTTCAGCTCCTTCAAGTTTCTACTAATATTCTTTGATATCAGCAGTCCAACTCCACTCCAACATTCCGATGCTCAGCCTGTTTGTCCTGAGTAAATGAATACACCTCCATCTTGAGGCCTCAATTCCCCAAAGTCAGGCCACCTTACTTTACCGAATCTAGCTAGAACTTCTAGCTTGTAACGTCCCATTTCCTTCCTTAAATGCTTTCAAAATCGAAGTGATGTGTGTGTAGTTGTCCCTTAACGGAGAAAGGTGGTTATACATGTTGCGAGATTGGATTATGCAATATATTTTCGAGTAAGCTAAAATTGTATCATCCACAGTCAAATAGGATTAATTTAGGTACTCGCCTAATAGTACTTATTTCAGAGGATTGTTATATTGTGGTGGGGACGAGAAATTGTTTTCTCGTAGTGAATGTTATTTGCTCTTTTATGATAAGTGTAACATGTAACGAATCCGCCCAGCTACATTGCAGTTAGCATGGCTACATGCTTGCCTTGGTAAGCATTCACAACGACCACGCTCTCAGCTGTGTGTTTAAGTTCTTACATGACATAAGAGTGTTCAAAGAAATATAAAGCTTAGTACAGAAATAGTGTAAACCGTGGCGCTAATAATTTCAGCAATCGATTCCCGAAATATTGTCCTTTACAATCTCCACAGTTTTCGACAGTAATTTCAGCTATTGTCGTCAGTAAATAGAGAAACGCGTTAGCAAAATTTTATACATATTGTACAAAAATTCTTATTAGTATTCCTTGAAAATAAACATGCATAATTACCGTAAAATGCTTAGTATAGGAAGTTGTAGCAGAAACAAATTCTAGGTTTTATTAAAAAAGTGATCAACTACTCATTTATAATTCAAAAATCCTTGCGTATTGATTCTCTAATTATAATTATCTTTACAATAATAGTGGTAATAACTATCATTATAATTAATTAGACCAGATATAGAAATTAAAATTATGACTTGAAATAAATGCAAGCAAGAATAAGCACTGGGAATGTAGTTGATAAATGCACTGCTTATTGTTTTATTGAGTTGTTTTGTGTACGTGGCATAACCTTACTCACAGTTACCTTCAAAACCATGTAAAAATATGAAGTAGACACACTGTGTAGCTCCTGATAACGCAATAATAGACTTTTGGCAAATATTTTACTTATTATAACTAATATCTGAATTAATGATTTAAGTAACTATAGTGGTACTTTAGGTTTACACGTAAAATTCTCCACTTGTTGACAATTTTGTTATTTTAACAATTTACTTGTATGTAATCTTAAGATTTTATTTTAACATTTAGTTACATACTTGCATTTACTATGGCATCTACCTGCAAAAGAACAAAATTATGCATAGGTCAGAATACAAATATCTTGCACCGTGTTTTGTTGCGACGACCTGTAGAAAAAACTAACTTAGAACCACCTGAATTTGTTGAATATATTCCTCTCATATCTATACGTGTTAGATAAGGATTTTAGCAGATTCTTTAAAAAGTAAGTATACTGTTATAGTTTTTCATAATAATTGACTTATTGATATATACATTACCATTTTACTGTATTGTAGATTAAAAATTACACACATGCTTCATTATGTTTACTTTGATGCCTTGATAACTCGGCGCTCCTTCATTTTCCTCTACATTCATTCAACTCTAAATCTACTTTAATTCTTTAGTTTTCTTCATTACTTCTTCCAGCCTCTTCCTTCAATCTTCTATAATTAATTTTTTTGTTTACTTTCACATGGTATCCCACGTACTACTTTTATTATTTCTGCTTATTAAAAGTTACCATTTACTGAATCAGGCGCGCACAAGAATATCTGTTATTATAAATCTGTATTCTTGAAACCACGTTGTTCCATTTTTAGTTTAGACCACAACCAATTGCATTCTGATTTTATGGCTAGGACACTTAGAAAACTTTGACTCGTTGAATTAGCCAATAGAGGGACCATTTAACCTTGACCTAATTTTTACCGTAGACAACAACCTGTCCTTCAAATGAGTTTTCAAGGTCACCACCAGGGAGCAAATGACCTTGAACTGAGCCAAAACACGGTATATGACTGCTCGTTTCAGTTATCTTTTTGTATTATCGATGTTATAATGGCCACTATGCTGCTAAATTACATTCTCTCATGCAATCTCGGGCCACGGTGGCTAGAAATATTCCGTTAGCTAAATCTCCACTGTCGTACCAAACGGGCTCAATCGGGATTCTTCGAAAAGGCTTCTAAGCTCTGGAATGAGCTCCCTAGTTTCTATTTTTCTCACTTATGATATGAAAGAGTTTAAGGTAGCCGTTCATAGGCATCTCAATATCCTCCTATCCATCCTCCTAAGTGTTCCTGAGTATTTCAGCAGAGTAAGCTAAACTTAGTGTGTTCAGGTCCTCAATTATTAAAGAAAAATTTAATTTCTCTTATAATAGTGTATAAATAATGTAGTAATCAAAAAAACATATCACTCGTTAACGAGCTGCTTTAAAAGTTAAAAATGCACCATTTTGATTTTTTCTCATTATTTTAAAAACCACAAGAGATAAATAAGATCTTACGGAGAATTTTAATTGGTAATAAAGCTTTTTGAAACTTTCCGATAAGTGTACGGAAGCTCCCTTGCCGTACTTGAAGGTCCAAATTTTTATAAAAAATTCAAAATAAAAACTCTCTAACCACACATTATTACTTTTTAACATTAAAAAACACCTTAGCACACTTCAAGGGCGTAACATTTACACACAACTTACAGGTTACTTCTAACACATATCTCAACGTTACTTTTCAAATCAACTATTGTGACTGTCGTCATTCTGAACCAATAAGAACTGACAATGCTGGCTCATAAAGCATGGTTATCAAAAATAATAAATAACTGTCACCTCTGGCTTAAAATAACATACGCGATTTCACAATTCGAAGCACCGTGTAAATAAAACTACGAAATATTAGTTTGCTACCTCACTGACAAATCAGTGATTTTCAATCAGTAATGTGAATCTTTTCATTATGTTTCGAACAACACAAAAAAACAGTTTCCTGCTATAAACCACATGAAGGCAACCTACTGTGATAAAGCTTGGAAGATATATGTTAAATGGTAATGTTGTTAACGGAACTGCACTAAATACTTAGAAAACTAATACGTGAGGTATGGTAAAATATTGTGGTAAACATTATGTTCTATTGAGTAATAGACCCGATGAATTAATTACTTGTGTAGCTGCTCAAAAACCGCTGTTATTAAACATTTACCAGAACTGACAAAGAAAAGCTATTGTAGCACAGAAACATAAAAATTGTGTTTAAACAACATTATGTGTTATAAATCCAAATTGCTTTTTACCTTACATATACATGTTCATGTAGGTATAGAAGGTTATGCACTCGACTTTTTTTCACTGTCGCTAAATCGACTCATTTTAGAACTTTTGGTCAAGTTTCGCCAAGATCGGTCATGATGTCTGGGTGTCTGTGTGTCTCTGTGAATGTATGTTAGTATGCACGATAACTCCAGAACGTACTTAAAATTTTGTATTTATTAGGGGCAGTTTTTGGTTTTTATCAAATATTTCTAAAACAGCTGCATGTTTCAAAGCAAATACTTAGATATAGACCTTAAACATATCAATTAATTATATTCTATGCATTTTTTGATGTGACATAATTTAGCGGCAAAAAATTCCTAACGTAGAATTTAAGTGTTAGTTCAAGCATCATCTGAATAACGATTAATTTTATAAGAAAAAGTGTAGACGTACTTTTTAAAGAACATTTAATTTTACATAACCTTTCTTTACAAAGTTTTTTAATATATAATTAAACGTGAATGAAAATGGTTATACTGCATTATTGATATCTTATAGGCGGTTGTGAAACTTTTTTTTAAATTAACATGTATATTTTAGTATATATCTGACATGAAGTTTTAGACGCCATTCTGCAGATTACTTCTTTGTTTTTACAATGTTGCTTGTTTTCATTATGAAGGTATAAAAAAGAGGTTTCAAAGTAACCCTCAAAAAAACTATAATTCAAATTATTTCATTTCTTTTAATTTAGTTAGCATCTAAATGTGTATTAACCTCTGACCCATGAAGTTTTAAACGTCTGTTTGACATATATTATTGTTTCTGCTTTTACAATGTTGCATATTTTCATAATTAACTTATTATAAAGGAAGTTGCATAATTATCCTAACAAAATGTTATTAAAATTATTTCATTTCTTTTAATTTCCATTTTGTGGGTGAGAAGGTCGTCTAATTTTCAACACCGGACATTTTAAGTTAACATGCGTAAATTAATATCTAATTGACCTGAAGTTTTAAACGTCATTCTGACAAATAATTTTTTTGCATTTACAATTTTGCCTGTTTTCGTTTTGAACTTATAAAAAACGGTTGCATAGTTACCGTAAAAAAATTATAATTAAAATTATTTCGTTTCTTTTAATCTTTACCTCCCAACCTATATATAGAGATGTAGGTATAGAAAGTTATGTAATCAACTTTTTTTCACAATCGCTAAATCTACTGATTAGCTCATTTTACAACTTTTGGTCGAGTTTTGCAAATATCGACCATCATGTCTGAATGTCCGTGTGTGCGTGCGTGTGTGTGTGTGTGTGGCGCATGCATGTCGTGTGCGTATGTGTGTGCGTGTGCGTGAGCGTGTGCGTGCGTGTGCGTGTGCGTGTGGGTGTGTGTGTGTGCGTGTGCGTGTGCGTGTGTGTGCGTGTGCGTGTGCGTGTGCGTGTTTGTGTGGTGTGCGTGCGTGCGTGTGCGTCATGCGTTTGTGCGTGTGCGTGCGTGTGTGTGTGTGCGTGTGTGCGTGTGTTGTGTGTTCGTGTGTGCTGTGTGCGTGCGTCTGTGCGTGTCTGTGTGTGCTGTGTACGTGTGTACGTGTGTGCTGTGTCGTGTGTGCGTGTGTGTGTGTGTGTGTGTGCGCGTGTGTGCGTGTGTGCGTGTGTGTGTGTGGGTGCATGCGTGCGTGCGTGTGTGCGTGTGTATGTGTGTGTATGGATGTATGTTCGTATCCACGATAACTCCAGAACGAAAAACCTACGTACTTAACATATTGTATTTAAGCTTGTTTTCATGTGGCTTAGAGCTGATTAATATTTTGGGACAAACGCAGCGCTAGAGAAGACGGGTTTAGTAGGGGAGGTTTTTAGTGTTTCTCACATATTTCTGAAACAGCTTTTCAAAGATATAAATATACCTAGATATAGCCAAACATATCGATTAATTTTTTGAAATGACGTGTAATTTAGCGAAAAAATTTTCTAAAGTAGGATTTAGGTGTTAGTTCAAATTTTTCCATTATCTGTATAACGATTAATTCATCAAAAAAGGTGTAGACGTATTTTTTAAAGAAAATTTAATTTTACGTAACTTTTCTTTATAAAGTTTTTTAATATAACGCAAAGTATGTCACAAAATTAATTAAATATGAATGAAAATGGTTATACAACATTATTGATATCTTATAGAAGCGGGCGGTTTTGGAATTTTTGTTAATTTGACAAGTATATGTTAATACCTATCAGACTTGAACTTTTAAACGTCATTCTCACAAACTATTTTGTTGTTTTTACAATGTTGCCTGATTGCGCGTACAAAAAAGAAGTTGCATTGTTACTCTACAAAAATTATAATTCAAATTATTTCATTTCTTTTAATTTTTAGGTTGGCATCTAGATATATATTAACCTCTGTCAGATATGAAGATTTAAACGTCTGTTTGACATAGATTATTGTTTTTGCGCCAAAAATGTTACCGATTATCACAATGAACTTCTTATAAAAGAGGTTGCATAATTATCCTAAAAAAAATGTTATTATAGTTATCTATATATCAAGGGAATTATGAGGGTGTTAATAACCGAGGGCAACGGATTGAAATCTCGAGGGACGTTAGTCCCGATGGATTGTAAGTTGCCCGAAGCAATTAACATACATAACTCACGTGATAGATAAATAGTCTTATTTTATTTCACTGTAAATGAAATATGAAAACGAAATTTTTTGGTTATTAAAATTAAACGGACGTTTAAGAATGAAGTAGGCATTATCACCATGGCCATGCCAACTGACAGTCAAAATACATTAGAGGGAGTTATAGATCTATAATTCCCTACTACAACTCCCTAGGGAGTTATGAACATGTTTACAGTTACGGTAATTAAGGGTTTATTTATTTATAATGTACTGGTATGAAATAAAAATTATTTCATTCCTTTTAATTCCCATTTTGTAGGTTGGAAGGTCGTGTGGTGTTCCACACTAGATGTTTTCCTTATTATGACGATAAGGTGTGACTGTTTCTTCAATTATCGCTGGGTAAAATGGTGGCTTGGAAAAGTCACTATTAATCAATTGGTTAGCAAAGGTAAAAAGGTACATTTTAGAAGTCATTTAATTACGCAAATGGAATTTAAGGCGTTGCAGTAATTATCTGAAACGTTGAAATCTAAAGCATTTTAAACGGTTACCATATTTCCTTAACGTTTAATTCTCAAGGTCTATATGCATTTTCGGTTTTTCTTATT
This sequence comes from Vesta saturnalis, assembly GCA_036346205.1. Lineage (NCBI taxonomy): Eukaryota > Metazoa > Arthropoda > Insecta > Coleoptera > Lampyridae > Vesta > Vesta saturnalis. The sequence continues at coordinate 119,363 of JARFJB010001131.1, read as the reverse complement.
CAGCATTTCCGGGTATCCATATATTTGTTACTTTCCTCAGTTAGAGCTAGCTATTTAGACTGTGTGGAAGCTTCCTTGCAAAATTTTACATTTTTACATGCTTGTATTAAAGGTTTACAATTATACATGCAAATAGTAAAGAAAGCCGTCCACTAAATTTTAAAGAGTAATTAAAATTTTGCATTTTTTTACAGAAATTAAGGTGAGCCACGCTGGAAATCATGAATACGTAAACGGATATGGAGGTAATCCAAATAATATAATTTGAGTTCGAAGCTGAGCTTTATTTTTTAAGGTGTAGCCGAATCAACGCGAAGTCAAATATCAAGAGATGCAAATGGTAGATCATCAGTCTGCATACCCCAACCTCATTTAATTATCACAATTGCTTGTGTCGTCTTTAATCCTAGGTGAAATTTTATAAATTAAACAGAATATGGATGAAACTACTTCAAGCTCGAGATTTTCAGAGTTTTGGTACCTACTTTACTAATAACTATATTTGTGAGAAATATAAACGCTGTATATAAGCTTTAGGAAGATTGATCATTTTTCCGAGATTCTTAAAGCGAATGGTAGCTTTTTTAAAAATTGTTTAAATTTTTAATAATTATAAATTTGCTAAAAGTGGTTATGTTTCAGATAGGTACATTCAGTGTTAAATTATATCACTTCTGATTTTCCTTCTTAATCTAGATGCGTTTGATACTCATAGTGAAAAGTTTGTGATTGTTTACTTATAAGTTTAGTTTGTAAATAACGTGTCTGAACGTGAATAAAAAAAAATGAATAACTGTGTGAGACCTTATGGTGCGTACATAATGTTTTTGTTAAGCTGTGTATATCGGAAATATGTGGAAAATTCTACGTGAAAATACCAAATGTTGGTTTTATAGAGAAACACGTTCTTGTTATACCTGCTTACAGCAGGGCAAGTATGTCCTCCTTAAACAATCTACTGAAACATAGAGGTCAGGGCAGACATTCACCAAACTAGTACGTCCCTTCTCCATCAGATGTCGCTTCTGTGTTTTGATCAATACACTTTTTGGTTGAAAAATTCTTTGAAAACAGAGATGTCACTACATTTCATTATCTAAAATAAAACAGTTCTATTCTGTTCTCTACAAACCTTAAATGCAATATGGTCTCTTATGGACTTAAGTCCCTTTTCCTTTCGTAAAAGACAAATAAGGCTATCTTTGTTTTTTATGGCTATTCTCAAACATGAAATGTAATTAAATAACACAATTCGCTTGAACTGTCAAATTATTGCACGATTCTACGATATTATTCAATTACTAAATCATCCATTTTAGAACGCCTAACTGTATTACACGCGTCTTGTAATGTGAGTATTTTCTATAACTCTATGATTAAAGTTAACTTTGCAAACATGTCTTTTATCCATTCTTCCATATGGAGGTAAATCCTCTAGCTGATCCAGCAAATGCAAACATCAAAATGCCTGGTTGCTAACATACTTAATCATTTTGTGCACAATAAACGTTAGTGCAGCAGTTAAAGAAACAATCAAAGCTTTATTTTGTTCCAAACTTAGTAACTAAAAGAGTCAAGAGGAATACCTTCCAGAAGAATAATGAGGAATAAAACTGCCGTAGTGTAGCTTAACAGGTTCAAACAGAATTAAAACATGCACAGGCAAACATCGGCATGGACCAGCCAGCTCGTCGTTAGGGTCGTGAGTTTTACAAATGATTTTGGTTATGTTAAACGGTAAGTCGAGTTGAGTATTAGTTTGGGTCGCCACCCTGTCTTAAACTGGGTAAAAGTACGCTAACAAAACAGCGAAAAACACAAGCTATGCCTTACAGCCTCCTGTAGGTCGGATACACTTCGATCGCTAACTCCTTAGGTTGGATCTGAAACGTACTGCTTCAAAAACAGCATAGCATAGCTTTTTAACTACTCCAGCAAAAAATAAACTTTTAAACTGACAATCAAATCTGGTTGCTAAAAAAATTAAATTTTAAGAATTTGAATTCAAATTTAATTAATCTTCTCCCCAAATATAACTCCCACCGTCACTATGTCACCCAATCTAGAATGCATGATTGTCAACAAAACTAACTTACGAAGCGTAAAGGAACAATGTGTGTACGGGGTTCTTGTCACTGAGAATGATGTTTTCTAGGTTTGGAAAGTATATGTTAAATGGTGGGTTGTTTGTATAATAATATAATAAGTCTCCTTATACCCTTATGGGTCATAGGATTTTAATGTAATCTTTCCACTTCTTCTTATCTATAGCTATTTGCGCCAACTATCGTATTTATCCACGTATTTCTTTGGTGCACTCTATTTATTTTCCCTCCAGGATTACATTTTAATATCCTTTTGCTGATTTCACTCCCATTTCTTCGCATATTTCCAGTTATTATATTATATCCATGTCTATGTCCATTTGTTTTATTATTATCCACAACTCGTCATTACTAATAGTCTCTGGCTACCACACTTACAATGTACCCCTCAGAAATCTGTTTATGAACACCCGCAACGTTTGTTTTATCACCCTTGTAACCGCCCAAGACTGCGACCCGTATAACAAAACCACTTTCACCTTTGCATTGAACACTTTTATTTTAAAAATTATTATTAATTTTATTAAATACATAAATAAAAAGTTTACCTCGAGTAGGATTTGAACCTACGACCTGTATTTAGAATTTACATCAGTTCTACATATTTAAAGACAAAATTTGCATCGATTGGGGCTTGAACCTTGGTGGCGCAGTTGGTTAGCGCGGTACTCTAGCAAAGTACAGGTCGTAGGTTCAAATCCTACTCGAGGTAAACTTTTTATTTATGTATTTAATAAAATTAATAATAATTTTTAATTACATATTTACCTTTGAACTTATTCGTTCATAACAAAAACTTGTAATAACTTGTATTTTAGTTTTGGTATTTAAATTGTTGGAACTCAAACTTATACATGCCCCTCTTGCTTTATTTATTCTACTTTGTATGTCCTTGATACCTTCATACAGAGCGGCCACTATACTCCCTAGGTGGACGAATTTATCTACTCTATTTATTTATTCACCATTTATTAATATGTTTCCATCAATCTACATTCAAACATATACACTTTGTTTTCTTAACATTTATTTTTAGCCCAACCTTTGCTGCCTCCTTCGCCACACTATTTAATTTATCTTGTACATGTTTACCACTATTTGAAATGAGACAGTGATTCTGCCATGTTCCATCCTATTCCTCTCTGCCGTCCTCTCATAGCCTTCCCCAACGCCTCATCCAAATCTAATATAAAAAGCAGTAAGGAAAGGATGCACCCTTATCTTACACCATACTTTGTTTGAAGCTGTTGACAGCGGTCCATTTTGTTCAACTCCGCATACAAATTTGTTGTATCCTTCTTTTATTAAATTTACTATCTTGGATGGTATTCCCTTATTTCGCAGGGTATTCCATATGCACTCTCTGTATCAAAACCTCTGTGAAACTCAATAAAAACTATTACAACAAACTTTTTTATGTTATGTTGAAATTTGCAATAATGTAGGCAACTTCGTTCATTTTCATGTAAATTGCATACCTTATTGGCTGAAAATATGCATTAAATTTATTTTTATACTGTTTGCACTTACGGTTCGGGCAGGTCATGCGCAATGCTTTCATTAGCATCGTTTTTGGAAGATGATTAAAAGCGAGAAGAGCATCCATTTTGCTCTCTTAAATATTTTGTTGAAAAGTGCTGTATAGTTTTTACAGTAAGAGCTATTTGAACCTATTTTACATTGTTTCAGATGTTTGCCCTTTTTTAGGAACTTTAATTCTTGCGCTAACTTTTCCTTTTGGCGTATTTTCATTATACAACTAAGTTTCCGTTAATTGTACGCTATACGTTTCTATTGATCAAAGATGACGCAGTAAAAGTCTGTTGACATGCAGAAGAATTATAAACAAATGGTACCTTAACCCGTTAAATCAACCAAGTTTGGCTGCTTCCTAAAGGAATTTACATATTTAGGATCAACAAGTATCAAAACCCTGTTGTACTTCCATTTCAAGAATTATTGCACAACCAAACTTGAAAGCGTATATTCAGCAGCATTTAGTTATTAGTAGCAGTATAACAGTGACAACCAAAATGTAAAAGTACTGCAGGTATTTCATTTCTAAGCATTAGTTCATAATTAATTTTTGAGTTAATCCAGATTTACTAACATTAGTATCTAGATTTTCTACTTTATAACTTGATTTGAAGAGATATCTATAATAAACCTTGTTGTTGTTTTTAGTTTTAAATTTATTAAATTTAAGGTTTTTTCCATAAAATAAATTGGCGTCCAAGATTTTTAAATATTTATTTACACGCTGAGGCTACATCAATGTTGGAAAGCAAACCTATCTAATCACAATTAGTTTTAAATTGAAGCAAATCAAATATTTTAAGAACCAGGCCCATTTAATCTCCGACTGACTAAAAGGCTCAAAATCTTCTAGTTGACATTAGAAGTATAAATAATGATTTAAGGTGAATTAATAACCACAACACACACTTATTTCATCCTCCTTTTTTTAAATATTACACTATGTATTGTGGTGTATTAAACTCCACGTATTGTTCTGCGACAATTCTTAAGGTTATTACGTGATCAATACATCAGTACATCGGTTTGCCCTAAAGCCACACTGTTCGTTTCTTTGTTCACCATCCAGTGCTGTTATTATTCTTTCCTGTTTGATTTTGTAAAGTATTTCGTTAACAGTACTTAGCAGGGTAATACCTCTTCAATTCTCACATTTTTTCAAATTTCCTTTCTTTGATATTTTTATGATCACTCTTTGTCTCCAATCTTGAGGGAATTTTTCTTCTTTCCGTATTTTTTCTATCAGTGGTTTTAATATTTTTACCGTTATTTCTGCATCTACCTTTAACGTCTCTGCTGTAATCTGGCCCATACCCGGAACTTCCTTCCTGTTCTGCATTCAGCACTTCATTGAAATATTCCACCTATCTTGCCATTCGTTGCTCTTTTGTGCATAGTAACATTTGCTTTTTATGTCCGAAATATATTTACTTTTATTGCTTCTTATATTTTTTTATATTTCCTCATGTCCCCATTACAAGCAGCATACCAAGCTTTTCCGGCTGTCTTCCACATATTTATGCTTAACCCTTCTAATTGCATTTTTATATCCTTGCTTATCTTCTTATAATCTTCCTGTTGATTTTCCTGTTTTTCTTTATTTTTTTCCTAATAGTCTTTGTTTGGTATTTCTTCTTGCCCTTATTATCTCCCAGGTGTCGTCGCTCATCCACTTTTTCTTATACGCTCTGGACACTCTCTCTATTATGCCCTCGTGGTACTTAGCAGCGCTCGTTTACAGTCCTTTCACGTATCGACAGTGCTTTTAGCATAAATCCATTTTCTTACTTTTGTTTAATAGTGCTTTAATACTAACCTTTCTCTTTTCTTCATCTTTGGTCTGCTTTATGTCATCTTTTATTAATTTCCTTTTCGTTTCGCTTACTTTACCTCTTGTCTTCTCCATGATTATTACTATTTTTGTCATTATCAGGTACAGGTCGCTTCCCACGTCAGCGGCTCTCTTATTCCTTGTATCTCAATAATCTATTATATTTCTAATTTCTACATATATGATTAATTTTTTTTTATGCTGATCGGTTAGGGTTACTGACAGGCTATTTTGTAGCAATCTTTATGCTTAAATATTGTGCCACCTATGCTCATTTTTTGTAATCTACACAGTTCTTTAAGTAAACTCCATTTTCATTTCTATCCCATAGGCCTTCTTTACCCATAATCTCCTAAAGTCTATCATTATTTGATCCCATCCTAGCATTAAAATCTCCCATCAGTAATATTATATCGCTACTTTGGAAGATTTTACTAACTTTGTGTAGTGACCGTAAAACTCTTCCTTTAAGCCATATTCAGCAAACTTAGTCTGCGCATAACACTGTATCACTGTTATTTTCTTGTCAATAAAATTTATCCTTGCCAGAATAATGCTTTCACTAACTGGTTTCGATTCTACCAATAATTCTCTTATTCTTTTATTAAAGATGATTTCAATACCATACTGATGCTCTTTTCCTTCTTGTAGTCCAGAATAAATGCTCTTCTGCTTTGCATTCACCATATCCTGTCCATCTACATTCACTTATTCCTAGAATACTTAGTATGTATCCATTTCATCTTGAACTTGTGCGAAATTCCCCTCCTGATGTAATATTCTTACATTCCATTGCCCAACTCTAATAATCATTTCTTTCCTATTTTGTTTTCTCTCCCGTTACCTTTCGTTTATCCTTACTCCCCTCCACTCCATTACTTTTAGGCTTATCTCCCAATCCCTTGTTTTCATGTGCATTGCTGTTTTCTTTTTTCCGGTCCAATACTTTTGACTTTGTTCTCAGTCTTTGTTATTTTCGTTAGCTATGCCTCTAACGTATCCCCTTTGGGTGACCTTTCGATGTCCGAACTTGTTTCGCCGCTATCTACCTTTCGCAGTTTTTGTTGAGGTGCCAGGTCATTTTACTCTACACTGTATACTTCATTATTAATTTGTTGTACTTAATCAGCGCCTTATGTCCTTTCGATCTTGCCTATTTCATAATTGGAATTAATTTTTTCCACTCTTCTTGTACTTCCTTAATCTAATCTTCATTTATCCAGATATTTCTCTCTTTTAAGTTCTTGGACTATTTTAGGATTTCTATTTTCTTACTAAATTTTCTTAGATTAATTAGTATTGGCTTCGCTCTGGACTGTCTATATGTTCCCATCCTTATGTATTCTTCTAATTCCATTTCCTCATCCACCTAATTTCCTATGTTATTAATCACCAGTACAATTTTATCTAGCATCTCCTTTTCGCTCTCGCTTTATAGACCGTCTTTATAAAATTGGACCTTATTAGATTACATCAAAAGTAAAATGATAAAAGTTTATTATCTCCAGAAAAATCTCTCCAAAAATCTATGATTTTGTGGATCGGGCGGCTTCTTTTTAAGCAGTATATTTCTAACAAATGTCATAAATACTGTCTAAAATTATATACGGTGACAGAACGAGATGGGCTGATATTGAACTTCTCTTGTTATGCTGGTCAAACAGATCAATTAGGTCGTAAGGGATACATTCAAAAAGTAGTCATGTATCTATTAGAAGGGTTTTTAAATAGCTTTTAAATAGTGGACAACTTTTATAACCGCTGTGATCTACGAAAAACCCTGCTAAGCAGAGCAACATACTGCACGGGTACTTTGCGAGCAAACAGAATGGGCAACCCTAAAGATATTTTGGTTCCAAAACTATAGTCATAGTGGGCATCTGGAACTACAAAAGGAATATCAATTATCTTTCTTCAGAATGTTCAAACATAATGGCTGAGGGAAAAAGAACAGAGGTGTTGTGAAAGAGAAACCATTGCCAATTATAAAATATAACGAAAATATGGGTGGTATCGACAGGCAAGATCAGGCAAAAAAAAATGGGTATACAGATTCTCCAACTTATGTTTAATACATATATGCTGTTTTGTAAATATTTGGGAAAGAATCCTACATCCCATGACATTCAGTTTTCGGCAAGACAACAGCTTTTATCCAAAACGGCAACAAAACAGAGTGCTGCAACAAACCCAAATCATTGACCGTCTAGAATTTCAGTGGATGGGGACGACGCTAAAGAAAATAACCCCCAGAAGTTGCCGGGAGTGTTTCCAACAAAAAATTAGGAAGGATACTCTATTTCAGTGTAGTGGTGTCCAGAAAAGCCAACAGTGTGTGTCGAGCCTTACTTTGCTTTGTACCACACAAGAAAAAAGCTGTATATAATTTATTGACAGAAATTTCAGCTAAATTTTTGTTCGCTTTTTATATACCATTATTTTATCGTTCCTTAATCAACATTAAAAAATTTTTCTTACCTAGTGTTCTTTCAATTTGAATGAGTAAAAAGTTCTTATAAATAAAATGACGCCAATTGGGGTCATCCGCGTGTATACAATCATTGTTTATACATTTATAGTTACACCACCTTGTAGCGCAGATGAGTGCTGCCACATCTTGATTAATTTAAGTACTGCACATATGTTAAATTCCTGAATTTAATTTTACTTTATTGAGTTTAGTTATATTATTAACTTACCCATCTAAAGGGAAAGTTGTAATCGGTTAAAAAATTTGAAATTGAACTCACTTCAGAAACATCCTTTCGACCGGGTCCAAAAAAGTAACCTTTGAAAAATGTCAAAAATATCTGTGTCTGGGATGACTGTCCGGACGCTATCTCTCAAAAACTCGAAAAGCCATTTCCTTTTAAACAAGTATTTATGACCTACATGTCTAGACCCCCGCGATTTTTGTTGGGGGTTGATCTGTGGGATAAGGAGTAAGTGGGGTAAATACATTTTTCTTTGGACTGTGCAAACTCAAAAATTGTTTAGCACCTAAATGTTTAGACCCCATTAATTTTTTATGGGGATGGATCCGCGCGGTACCGAGAAAGTGAGGTGAATGTGATTTTCTGTCGGCCGCAATAACTCAAAAATTAAAAAAAAATTGTATTCAAAATTAACGTACGTATTTAACACCTTAATCTATAAATTGTGATTTTTGGTGGTGGCAGAGCACCGGGTTAAGGAGTCAAAGGGGTTAATATGATTTTCTACTATCCACAATAACACAAAAGCTTAAATGGAGATTGTATTCAAACTTGATATAAATGTTTAACAATTAAATTTCTAATGATTGGTGACGGTGGTGAAGTTGCGAAGAAAAAGGGTGGTTAATTTCATTTTCGGAGTAACTCAAAAATTGAAAAGCGATTGCATTCATATTTTACAAAGGTATGTAATTGAATCAATTTAAACAATAAACAGTGGGATAGTCTTTTGAGTCAGCTGTAGTACAACATTTATTAAGACAATAATTTATCAACATTCTTGTTTAATTTCTTCACCTTGTTCTATATCTACACAAAATTTAATATTATATAGAAGGAGTTTTTTTTGTGGAATTGGTAAATTTTTCAACCGCTCCGTTATTTCATGAACAATAATCTTAACATATCGAAATAAGCCTTAAATCAATAATTAATTTAATTTTAATTAAAATAACTTCCTACGCTCTTGCCTGAGCATAGGAAAACTGGGAACTTTGCAATTATATGTAGGTTGCGCGAACATCCCGTTATCTTTTCGTTCCACTAAATTGCACATCTAAGCTGTTTTGCGTTGAGAGTAAAATGAAAGGTAAAAGATATTGTTTAAAAGTTGCTTAATTGAGTTTCATTTAAATAAGGATAGTCTCTCTTGGTAATTAAATCTAATAAGTAATTAATTTGTTTCACCATCTTGTAGAAATTTGACGTCTTACTGATAACCGAATTTATTTTAAAGTTTTAACCGCTGCAATTCAAATTATATTCAAAGAGCTCGTATTTATGAGCATATCATTACATTCAATACTAAATCATATGGTGAAGGACTCTTGTTTGTAAAGGGACCTGTTACCTTTGACAACCTCTTCGCCTACTAGAAAAGCACCCTGAATTATCCTAGGTTGGAGAACTCCCGTACTTTCGTCCGTTTGGAACACGTTTGCTAAGTTCAGGGCTAGCCCCAAAGACCGTCTAGACATTTAACTTATTCTTTGCGTAGTGCCCTGATTTAATTAAAATAATAATTGCTTACAGCTTAAATTGTGATATTGTAGACGTTTGGTAAATGTTATCGTGCAATCAATAGATAAGTACACTCGTATCAAGCTTAGTTCATATCAGATATTTAAATGTTGCTTGTAAAATACTTACAACCTCTTCCACTACGAGAATAACTGACATTATCTGTAGTATAGAAGACCAAGCACGTTTTGTAAATACAATTAATGTTTGTGTATAGTAAAGCCTCATAGAATAAGTTATTTGAATGCACCTGGTTTGCTTAATAATTCGCACTTAAGTTATTGTAATATTGTAATTTGGAAATGTATCGTGATAGTAGAAATTTAACGCCGTCACTGGTTCATAGCCGCGTCAAAGAGACTGTAAGAGTTATATGAGATAATCCATTGATACAATACAAAGTGTCAATTGGTAATAGAATTGACGTTTACCGCTGAGATAGAAACACATGAAGAATTTAGATTAGAATCACCTGGTTTGCTTTTGAATCTAAGTTCGTGAAATGTACTTTGAATCTGATTATATTTGACGCGTGATGTAACGCTCAAGGAGATTGAGAGTTTTAGTATCTTGATCATTACGACGGTCAATGGTATACGCTATTGCATTTGCTGTACAGTATTTCATAAGAATAACTTGTGTATTCAAATTCTACGTAATATCAGTTTTTGTATTTATTATTTGTATTGTTATTGTATACCAAAATTCACGTTAGAATCACGCTTTGCCATAATTGTATGTATTTCGACGATCATTGATGTATACATTTAAGGTCTTAACTAAATTAATGTAATTAAGATAGATGGTTTTGGAAATTTTTAACCTTGCAAGGAGTCATCCTAATTAATAATTAGCATTTTACTTAAGAAAGATTGTGGTTTACTTCTTTCCGAAAGTAAATTTATTTCTTAATGGTTTCATAATAACTGCACTGATCGTAATATGTGAATAGTGTTAATGAATTTGAGCACATCGTTTCGTTATTGAGTGTAATATTATATGACTTCATTCCTTCTCCACAGCATTATTTTTTACGTAGTGCTAATTTTAAAAGATAAGCAATTTGGTTACATTCAAGTCACCGAGCGGTTTATTTTTTTTATGGAATTTTGTTTACACAACTTTACAGCGATCTTGATTAAAGTTTTTAACGTAATCATTTCTGAGTTTTCTCCATTAGATCATTTGCTATTTTTTCGTTTTTTTATAATTTTATTTTAAGATATAAAGTTTCATTAAGATTTAACGTAATGTAAAAGTAAAGTAGGGAAAACTGGGAGGTTTGATACTATGAGTTGATACATTTTGCCCCAGAACTACTTGGCGGGCGACTGTTTTGGCATCACTGTAATAGTCTTGCGTAGGCAACACGTGTGATATTAGTCTGTGTTCGTTTCGCTGCGAGGTTAAGAATTTACGCCAAGAGGACTGTGTTTAGTGAATATTTTATGAATTTACAAAGGCAGCTTGGTTATCGGATTTATGTAGGATAGTGTATACTTCTAGCTCTAATTTAACGTACAATTTATTTAAATATTGTAGGTTAGATTATCTAATACTCGAATTATTGTGAAATCAGCTGCACAAAAAGGATTGATACGTTTAGTTGTGGGCAGATATGATACATGTATAATTCATCCCAGAGCTGTGTTAATCAAAATATTAATTTTCCTTTTAATTTTAGGATGCCATTTGAGTGGAAGACAAAAACTAACAGGATCCCGGCGTCTACTGAACGAATGAGGACAACTGTTCGAGAAGTTTTACATGAGTCTAAACCCATAACTACTGCTAATAAATATCACATCGATAAAACGGCTTTGCGAAGATACGTCCCTAAGAACAGGGACAATGGAAATGAGACGAAATTCTTCCTCAACTATGCAGGTTCGCAGATTTTCTCTGATGATGAAGAGAAAAGCGTAGTAGAGTATTTACTAACAGCTACCAGGATGAATTATAATCTTACATCAGCTTTTATTAGACACAGTGGGAGAATTTTATGATTTACTTGCAGAAGTATTATCTCGATACCAGCTAGATTCCATCTGTAATTGCAGTGAAAGTGGAGTACAGACCGTACACAAACCTGGCAAAATAATTTCACAAAAATGACACAAACAGGTGTGACTACTTAAATAGTTTAGGTACATTTTTCTATTATTTGTATCATTACGTTTCTAGATATCTAAAGCCACTTCCGGTGAACCAGATACAACAGTCATGGTCCTGTGTACCACAAATGCAACAATTCACGTATCTGTGAACAAGATTATGTAACAACTGGAGCACCTCAGGATTCAAAGCTGTGACAAACCTAAGTGGCTAGATGACAGCAGACATTTTTGGAACATATTTGTTGCACTTCATAAAATTTGTACACTTGACTAGAAAGTTCTACTGATATTAGACAATCCCTGTAGTCATATCACCCAAAGGACTAGATAGCTGCATATCAATGGCCTTTTACCCCAGTTATCACAATAAACGGGTTTAAAAAGCAGGTATTTACCCTTTCGATTCGCACCTCTTTATAGATCATGACGATTTTCTTACTGCAACGTCTCCTTTTGTCGATGGACACCGGAACCAATTCCTGGACATCCGAATAAATGGGCACCTGGACCTTCCAGCCTTTATAAAACCCTTCAAGAAATAAGAGCCCAGGCTGCACCAAGAAAACGACAAAAAACAGGAAAAAAACTTGCAAAGACAAAGGTCCTAACAGATACACCTAATATGGAAGAAATAAAAAGACAATAAAGGAAGAATACTGCTGCCAAGAAAAACGTCAAGAAAGACCTTATTACAGGCGAAACATGAATTGGGACTATCAATATGAAAAAGATTGTAAAGCAGAAGAGAGAAAAGGCTATAGAGAACGTGCCTGAATCAAATAATCTCACATTCGACTCATCATCGTCTAATGAATTAAATGACATAGAAGAACAAATTGAGAATGAGAGAGAAGAGGATATTGTTACAGGGATAGTTATTAAGTGCTGGTACGATTTACAATTAAGAAAACTGAAAGACTAGGTCTTTCATGTGAAAGATTTTAGAGAAAGTGAAAGGTGGAGATTATTTGACAAATTTTATGCGCGAAAGAAACTTGGCTACTATCTCGTTTTTCCAGAAGTGGTGGATCAGTCTATAGCATCTGAAGACGACGTTAGAAAGTTATCGGCACCAAGTTATAGTGAGTGTAACTGCTAGGTCCACAGTATCAGACTGGCTCCATTAATGTTGATAAACTCATACTAATGTTTACGTTCTGATAATGCTAATATCTCAATGAAAATCTAAGAAAATCTCTTATCAATGCCTGAATCGTATATTTTCAACGTATCAAGGCTCCTACTGTTGAACTCCTAACTATGGGAGGATTGGTCAAGATGCAAGTTTACGAAGAAAATAAATCCTCATGTATCCTGAATCGATAATTTCGACTAGCTCCAGTTGATAGTAACTTAGTTGGTCTTACAGCACCACTCATTTATAGAATTTATACTTGATTTCACTTCATGTATTAGGTGTATCAAATCTCCCCAGTCTCGCCTAAATAAGATTGATGACCGCCCAACTGGTCGATTAGCACGTCATTTTAGTGTGATTAACAAACACCAGCAAACGGTTGAAACAAAACACAAGTAGTATAGCTAAGGGGGTCTGGACGGCATGTGTAAGAGGAACAGATAGATTGGAAATTACAATGAGTGAGAGAATGAATCAAGGTCAAAGTTCATTGACCTTTAAAAAAGGTTTTTTTTACCTTTAAAGATAGGACAAAGTTTATTGACCTCTACGGGTGTCAATTTTTAGAAATTTAAAAACAGAAGCAGTTGGTGTAAAACTCTAAAGTTCATTGACCTTTTTGTAGGTCAAAATTAATTGACCTGGATCGGATTGTGTTTAGAAATCTAAAAATAGAACCAAGTTCAGTGACCACGGAACTTGGTGCATTCGCAGGAACCCGAAGTTGAGAGGCCCAAGTACATTGACTTTTTCATGACCAAAGTTCATTCATGTCTGTTACTTTTCTTAGAAATCTAAAAACAGAACAAGTTCCTGGAACTCCCAAAGTTCATTGACATCTAGGCAGGGTTAAGATGATTTAAATCAGTTGATTAAAATCTTGATTTTAATCAGCATGACTTATTTAAATAAAAATCGTGATTAAACACCTAAAAATGTATTTGTTTTTGTTCATAAAAAAATAAAACCTTGATGCATTTTTGGGGCAATATTTATTATAATAATCGAAAAGAAACTCAGCATTCAGCTGCTTTTTACAAAAATAAAAAGAGAGCTATATTTAAAAAAAAACTAAATATTGCTGAAGGTCTATAACCTAAGTGTTATAATGCTTAAATTGAAATACTAGTTTAACTGCTTTGTCACCGCCAGGTCTGTTTCTTATATCTGAACGTATGAATCCATGGGTAGAAAACGTCATCTCGGTATCACCACAGGATGCACAGCAACACAAAACTGAAATCATTATAGGCAGCACGTGCTTAATTTCTGGAACATCTTCTTAGGATCCCCACCACTGTACTGCTGTTACATTTTTTATTATTTCATTCGAAAACATAGTTTTGTGAAAAGGGTCTGACTTGGCTTCCAACTTAATTAGTAATGGTAATAATCCTGTGTCTGCAAAATATTGAGAAACAATATCTAAAACATTTCTTTCTTCAGCTAGTAATGGATATTCTTTTTTATTTTATTGTAGGATCCAACATATATCCCAAAAGTGAAACGGGGTTAATCTTGAACATATCTTTTATCAAATATTTGATACTGACGCAAACTTCTTTCTTCTACAAAACTGTCAGTGTCAAAAATAGCCATTAACTTTTTCCATGTGTAAATTACTCGAGATAAAATGCACATTTTGTTGTATTAAATCAAGTGCTATAGAAATTGGTTTTAGCAACTGTAGAAAATCTTCAGCCATCCTTTTAATATCGATATCTGAAACTTTTTAAAAATCACTGGATCAATTTGAAAGTGTATTCCATCGAACGTCTTAAGGTAAAACCAATTTCTTGTCCCCTTTTTCTTTTTACCAAGCATTTGGCAAATGGGTATTTCTTAAGTATTTCAGTATTTGTACTATATCTTGTTTTACCTGCGATCCTTCTAACTCTTTGGAGAGAAGCCATATGTAACTGTAGGATAACTGAACAACTTTTTCTTCATACTGACCATGTTGCCCGCATTATCTGTCACAATACTGGTAACAGTACAGTTATATTCATGATTACACTTATTTATTGAGATAACAGCCAACTGAAGAAGATAGTCAGCTGTATGGGGATAACCGGATGTAGCTATCCCTTCCAAGAGAACACTGTTTCCACCCTCTGCTATCAAAACGATACAGATCATCGGCTCATTATGTACATTAGACCATCCATCTAAGGATATGCAAACAGACTGTCCAGAAAACTTCTTAAAACATTCAGATTTTTCTTCCTCAAATATTTCATTCCGCAGCGCTGACGATAACCGAAATCTAAATGGAGGAACTTAGCATTTCTATGAGTTTTCGAATTTCCTTATTTTCTATTACTCTAAAATTGCAATTTGTTGCGTAAACGGCTTTGGCTATTTGTCTGTCCAATTCCTTCTTATCTTGTCCAGTTGGCACAACCAAAGAACCCAAATGACCGCTACTTCCACTTTTTTCACTTTCACCTATACTTCTCTTTTCACACTTCTAGCTTCTCTGTTTCTTTTGCAACTGGATAATTTCATTCTGGCTAGTTCCAGGCTGTGACTGACAATCACCAGAAAGAGTTTCAACATCAATGATATCACTAGTTTTACTTTCACAGATTTCCCAGTGACTTTCTAGTCTGTCCACTAGACCTTGCAATTCTTTACCGCACTTTTTACGCACTGCTCTGCAACCTAGTTTGCCAAGCACTTTCTTTTTTACAAAGTGTTGCATAAAAGCTACAAAAATCGTGATGTATAAAGGTATTTAGTTACGTAAATGATGTTTTTTATTACAAGTGAAACTCTGTCCTGAACTACTTAATGTTTCAAAATAAAAACACATTTTAATTGTTGTATATTCAATAGAAATAAGATTTATGACCCACATGCAGTATGAATTAAATAAAAAAGCTGACCCAAATTTGTAAGGTGGGTATAAAAAAGACTTCTGCTAAATTAAATATAATATAATTATTTGAATCATCACAATTTCAAGAGTAAAGAATAAAGATTATTCTAATGTAATAATTTATATTCTGAATAAAATGCATCAGCACAATGAATTAATGCTGTCTGTTTACCTTATCTTTGCAGTTTTAGTAGTTTCATACTGGGTCCCATTGTATGGCTTGAAAAGTTGCTGACATTAAAATGTGTTAACGGTCAAACGCGAACTTACAACTTTTTACCTATGCAAGGACATTTAAGCGTGTAACTGTAAACGTTTAGTCGTTGAAACCCTATTGCCTGCAAATATTTGTTTTCTTAACAAAACAAAACACAAGCAGTTAGAATTATTTAAAAATATTAATATTAATAAAAACTAGTCAAATTAAAAAATAAAAATAAAAAAAATCATGATTTTTTTTTTTAAATCATCGTTTTTTAAACCATGGTTTCATCAACCCTGCCTCTAGTGGAAACCGCAAATTTCATCGATTGAAAATTGATCAGATTCTAGAAATCTAAAAACCAAAGTTCATTGACCTAGGACCGGAAGTGAGGTTGGGCCTATGATCTTTTGAAGAGAAATCAATAATAAACTATAGGGTTCATTGACCTTTCTCTTCGACACCATCTTTCACTAAAAACCCTATCTGTAAAACTGCCATACCTGTACATTTATATTAAATATGTTGAAAATTGTTGTGGGCGTATGTTTATCTGTGCAGGTACGCGTGCATTCGTGTGCTTACGTATTATTCTTGGTATATCGTTAAAGCTAATTGGATAACAATAACCGGGAAATTACAAAAACTTAATTGGAAATATTTCATTTCTTGTATAAATTATATGAAATTATATACAATTTATATACCTAAGTATATAAAATGAACAAAAGAAAAGAAAGTTGTTTTATTAATCTAACAACATTTAACAGAATCTGTTCTGATATGTGGAACTTCAGATGGATAAAACAAACAAAAGATACCAACTCCACAAAATTACTAAGCTTTGTTATTATACCACGGTATACCATTAAATTAGGCATTAATAAGGAAACCCATACAAGCATACGTAAGTTGATCAGATATCTATTCAAGAACCCTGAAAGGAAATGTAAACTTTTGTCTTTTTTTTAATCGTTTGCTTCTTCTTCGGGATCTTCGTTTTCTTGGGGTCCATATAGGTGTTCTTTCTTCGGGCAGTGTAAGGATCTTTCTTCTTCAGCCCTGGGTTTAGTGTTTTGTGTGTAATGTTTGATTTGTGTATTGTAAGTGGTAACAATCTTGAAATTTATAGTTTGTGAGGAAAAAAGAAAAATAGATGTTTAAGTGTTGTTAGTGTATTAGGTATTATGAGCAGAGTTGGCCATTTTCGCTGAGGCGGTCGTCGTCTCGTTTTCTTGGGAATTGGGTGGATTTATGTGAGGATGTAGGAGTGTTCTCGACGAGTTCTTCGAACTCTTCTGGTAGGTTATCTATTCTTTGAGTAGTAGTGTTGGGAGGTGTTTGAATTTGGTTTTAGGTTTTCGGGTAATCGGGTTTGTTGGAAAATGGGATTCGCAATATTTGTTGGTCGGGATCGTGTTACCGTTTGTCCTGCGGTGTGAATTTGGTCTGTAATGTTATTAGTCTGTCTGTAATGTAGTTTGTCGTCAGTGTAGGGTTCGGGAGAATGTGATACCTAGATATATGATTGTGTCTTGGAGTTGTAATCCTTGGTCGCGTCAAGTCAAGTTAATGTTGTTTGAGTTTTGTTTGTCACGGTTGGGTAGATTAGGATGTTTGAAAAGTATTGTTTGTGTTTTGTTTGGATTGATTGTTAGTCTCCATCAGTTGGCTTAGTTGGAGAAGTGGGTAAGTTGTTGTGTTATTAGTCTGTTTTCCCCGTCACTGCTCTTACTGGTCGCCCAGAGACAGTGTCGTCGGCAAATTGGGTTACTGTTAAGTTCGGATTGTTGCTTTGGGGAATGTCGTAGGCGTAGATGGTATATAGGATAGGTGTCAGGGCAGATCCTTGCGGAACTCCGGCTGTTGAATGAAAAGTTGGGGATGTGGAGGAGCCTACTCGTACCTTTCAAATCTACCTGTCAGATATGAGAGAAAGAGTCGGACTAAGGGGTCGGAAAACCTAGCTGTCGTATTTTGTGTAACAGTCCTGCGTGCCATACTTTGTCGAAGGCTTGTTGGATGTCGATGAAGACTGCGAGGCAACAGTCACCATGGTTGAGGTCTTTGAGAATTCCTTGTATAGTTTTACTAGAGGGTCTTGGCAAGATCGGTTTGGCCTGAACCGAACTGGCTGTTGGGGATGAGATCGTTGGCCTCGAGATCTTTTAGCCTTCGGGACAGGATTGTTTCTAAACATTTGCCCATACAACTTAAGAGGAAGTAGGTGTAAGATGAAGGTTGGGACGGATCAGATCGAGGTTTTGGTAGCATGATGGTTGAAGCGGACTTCCATTGCGTCGGAAGTACGATAGGGCGAGGCATCTGTTGTATATTTGGGCGAGTTGTCTGATGGCGTTATGTGGAAGGTTTTTCAGTATTTGGCGGTTGAGTCCGTCTTGTCCTGGGGCGGAATTTCTTTCTTGTTTGAGAGTTTGTAGGATTTGGTCGGGTTCAATGGGGCTAAGGAAGGGTCATTGACCGTTAGAACGTGAGGTATCTGGTTTTGGTTTTGGATTTGGAATGCATCAAGGTTTTGCTCGAGCCGAGCTTTGAAATCGTTATCAAACGATGGATCGTCGGGGTAGTGTAGACGGTTGCAGGTAAAGGCCGAATAGGTCGGCCTTCTCCTGGTCTGAAACTACGAGGAACCTTGAGGATTGATTAGGTGGTTTGTTTTATTGTTTTGTTAGGATCTTGAATTTGTGCCAAAATTTGGGGCCTTCGCGGTAGTCGAGTTTGGTAGTTTCTTTTATCCAGTTTTCTTGGATGTATCTGTTGGTCTCTAGTCGGATTATTGCCTTTAATCTGTTATACTCGGTTTTTAGTGCTGGGTCTCTGTTCTGGAGGAATCGTCGGTAAATTCGTCGCTTTTCCTTGATCAGAAAACGATGCGGGTGGAAGATATTTCCAATTAATGTCTATTGTTTTGTGGGGATTGTTGCATCGTCAGCGTCGGAGATAAATGGGTCAGTCCTTGGACGGCTCTGTCAATGTCGTCGGTACTGTTGAGGTTTAAATCTGGTAGGTTATTGGAGACGTGGTCTCCGAACTTATTCAATCGGCACTTTGAAAGTTTCTGCGGGTGATGGTTGTTTGTATTTGGGAAGTGGGGACCTAGGGATTTGTTTACTAGTAAGGGTGGGTGGTCGGATGTTATTGTTGTGCCGAGGTGGCAGTTTCCGTCAAAATGTTGTGTTATTTTTCTGAACATATTATGTGGTCGGGTATGGAGCAACCGTTGTGTCCGATAAACGTGGGTGTATGTTACTAATCCCTACTATTGGTAATCTAAGTAGTTCGTTCTATAATATTGGTCTGTTGGGGTTGTCGCTTGTGTCACCGAATTGTTGATGTCTGGCGCTAAATCTCCTAGAAGTATTGCATTAGGAATGGTAGCTATGTACTATAGTAGTGAAGAGGAAAGGGTGTTATACCCGGGAGGGTTAAAGTAGCAGAATACTATTATAGAAGATGAACGAAGGTGCACCGTTGCGGCTACATTCAAGTGCTGCAGGTGCGGCGGTAAGGTGTAAGGAGCGGATGGGTATCGGGAATGTATCAGGAGTGCAGTTCCTCGTTTGCCTCCGTCGGGGTTATTATGAAGGATGGTATTGTAGTTGGTTATGTTTAGTGTACCTTTGTTTGTTAACTTGGTCTCTGTTATGGCTAATATTTGTACGTGGTTTATGGTGAGTAAGTTTTTATTATTTGTCGTTTTCGTTTAACGCCACTGGCGTTGACTGTTCCTATGGTCAGGTCCATTGCGAATGGGAGTGAGGAAGGAAGTTATAGGATAGAGCAAAGGAAATAGAATGGAATTTACTCCTTTCGGTAGTAGGGAGTGCTAAAACCGATTTTTGTACCGCTCCAGCTGCAGTACAATCGCCTGTCTAAGAACTCCTGGCTACTAGGTCCATGCTCTTCGTGATAAGCTCGCGCCTATCAGGGAAGATCGTAAATAGAGTGAAGGAAAGGACTCTGAGGAAGGTGTTGATTCTGAGGAAGTGCTCGTGGCTATCACCATCAGGATCGGAGGAGGTGGTGGAAGCTGTCTCCAGCTGGCAAAGAGGGCTACTTGGGAAGGAGAGGATGGGATCTCCGCCTTTTCTCACAGTCGAAACTGTAAGTAGTGGGAGCCGCCGCAGTTGTTACACTTTGGCGTGGATATGGAAGGGCAGGCTTGGAATTTGTGGCTTCCGCCACAGGAGGCATTTCAGGGAGCGGGTAGGACACTCTACTGCTTTGTGGCCCACCTGTGTATCAGTATTTCGGGATGGGGTTTGGGGTGTAGGAGGCTCGCATTCATAGCGTCTGGCGAACATACAGACGGCATTATGTAAGTGGAAATCAATGAAACTCTTGGAATGGGTTCGTACAAAGGATGTGGGACGATTGGTGGCTTTGGAAATAATACGGATGGCCGGGGTTACGTGGGGAGATCGATGGCCTGTATTATTTCCTCGGGGTGATGCCACGGTCAACCTTGCGATAACACATGACAAGGGAAGGCGTTTGGGTTTGGGTTGGGTGTGGGTTGGTCCGGAAAATTGGGAGAGGGTTATGGATGGGGTACCAAAAGTAGCTTTGATGGATTTCTCCACTTCCGCTGTAGGGATAGGATTAGAGGTGTGATTGTGGTTGAACCGAAGGTTCACCTACGGAGCTGGAGAGGGCGGAGGAAGGTAAACGGTGGCTTCTGCTTCCTTCTTTGCTGCTACCTTCGGTCCGACGGTCTTCTATCCCTGATAAGGAATGTTTTAACCGCTTTCTCTTCGGTAGTGGTGTGTTTACACAGTGACCACTACTACTGGTGAAAGCGGCGAAGATCACGTTAGAATTCCGGCGCGGTTGATTAAAAGTTAATTACCCGGTAATTAGCTCTAATCAGCGACTTGTCTGATCGGCTGTTAGACAAGAATTGTCGAAGTTCTTGTCCACTTCCGAAGGTTTATATAGGTTGCAGCAGAGAAGGTGACCAATCTCTCGAACAGTTCGACTTGAGCGTAGTACACACCGTATGAGCAAAGAACTTAAACTGAAGTACTAGTACATATTGACACAGACGGGCAAAACCTGGGCAATAGTTCATTCCCAGGGAAAAGGCGTAAATAAAACATATTTCGTTTAAATAGAATTGAAATACCACATACCCATTTTTCATACCTCCGAATTAACGAAATTTTAAATCAGGTTAAACTTTTTTTGGTTAAAATTAGTATTAATCACTTCACTAATATTACTTTGAATTAAATCAGAAATTTAGAATTTTATATTATAAATTGGAACTGATTCTGAATAGATCATTTGATCATATGAAGAAAGATTTAAAACTACTTGCTCAAGCAACCTGCATAACGGTTAAAACGATATAAAAAATTTAAATATTTTTACCATCATACATCTTGCTTGTACCAATGATTTTTAGAAGTTTAACATCTTGCCACATATACTTGTCCTAAATTTCACTTCTGCGTTAATTAATTTTTAGTGTTTACCACTTACTACCTGACGATGAACGTTAATTCGAAACATGTAGCGATTTAAATGTTCTAATATAAAGTCTATTGGGAGAAAAATTTTTGACAAGAAGTTTTAAGAGGAATATTAATCGTCCAGAATAAACATACCAACTAAATACCTATTTAAAATTTATATTAGGAATATAAATGCTTGCGGATTTACATGCATACTTTGAAAAACGTGCATCTGCTTAATAATTCAAAAATAAATTAGTAGAATGAGAAACTGCTACTTACGACTAAGGGTGAAAAAACAATCTGATTTTCTAATAAATAAATGTAAATTGTTATTATTATAATTAAATGGTTCAGTCTACCGTACGTTTACACTAGAATAAGTAAAAATAAACAAAACAGAAACTCAACAAATAACATATGAAAATGTAAACTTTCACCATTAACACTCATAATAAAATACTTATCTTTTTGGGATTTTTAATGTATTTAATTATACAATCTAAAGTTTCGATAATTACAGTTATCTTCGTCAGTAGTAATGTTTGTTAAAATTGTTAAAGATGTAGTAAACAATTTTGTCAAATTTGAAAAATTAAAATTTTAACAACATTTTGTCAAATTTGAAAAATTAAAATTTTAATTTTTCAAATTTGACAAAATTTTTACTCATCTTTAACAATTTTAACAAACATTACTACTGACGAAGATAACTGTAAGTGTTATCGAAACGTTTAGATTGTATAATTTAAAGTACACATTAAAAATCAACAAATAACAATTCACTAAACTCAAGCAAAAATTCAACACGTTCAAAAAGGTACAAATAAAGTACAGCTTTTTTTTTATGATTGTTGACCTGAACGGGCTAAATTTTGCCTATCGTGCTAAAGCACTCAGGAACACTTAGGAGGATGGACAATAGATGTCTATGAACAGCTACCTTAAATTTTCTCATATCATAAGTGAGAGGAAAACAGGAACTAGGGAGATCATTCCAGAGTTTAGAAGCCGTGTAGAAAAATGTGGATTGCGCCCGTTTGGTACGACAAGTGGAGATTTGTACTGCATACTGATGATGTGAATGAGCGAACCGAGTGTTTCTCGCAAAGATAGCTCGAGATGGTATCAAAGAATATAATTCAGCAGCACAATAGCCGTTGTAATAACGATAATACAAAGAAAGAACTGAAACCATCCTTCTATGCTCAAGGGACTGTATGTGAGAAGTTAAGGACGGGTCATTTATAAGCCAATCGCTCTCTTTTGAATACGATCAACGATATCGAGAGCGTATTGGGGACCACTAACCCAGAGGTGAGAATTATATTCCAGATGAGGCCGAATTTGGGCCTTATACAGCAGAAGGAGTTGTCGAGAGGTAAAGTACTCTTAGATCTGTACAAAAGCCTATTTTACGAGCAGCTGTTTTGGTAGCTGACAGAAGATGGTCAAACCATGAGAGATTTGAAGATACTGTCATACCCAACAGAGTAATAGACACTGAGTTTTGTTAGCATTAATTTTAACTAGATTATTGCTTCCCATTCGAGAATACGTTGAATGTCTTTGTTGATTGAATTTACCATTTCAGCTTTAATTTCTTGATTTGACATAGAAGGTGGATTATCACTATGAGTAGACTGAGATGAACTACAGTGAAGAGTGCTATCGTCAGCAAAGGAATTGATGGGTTAGTTGTTGAAGAAATAAGGTCAGTTTATGTACAGCAGAAAAAGTGTAGGTGCTATAACGGATCCCTGTGGTACGCCCGCGTTAATGCTAACTTCTTGTGAAAAAATCCATCAACTACGACACGTATTCGTCTTTTATCAAGGAAACTAGAAACCCAGTTGATGAGCGTATCATTTAACCCAAACGAGGTGGTTTGGCAAGTAAACACTTATGCCAAACTTGGTCAAATGCCTTTGAGATATCTAAAGCGACTACAACTGTTTCACCGGACTGCTCTACTGTATTGTTCCAAACTTGGGTCACATATGAAAGAAGATCACCTGTTGAACGACTTTGTCTAAACCCATATTGGTGGTCACTAAGGAGTTTGTTAGTTTCATGGAACGTGATCAGTTGCTGATTGATGGCTTTTTCCATGATTTTAGACAAAATGGAAGTGATGGCAATTGGTCGGTAGTTTGAGGGATCGGTCTTATCGCCTTTTTGGGAGTGGTTGCTAACTTCCATGATGAAGGAATTCCCAGAAGACCTAGAGATCGTATAGAGCTTAGATAGGACTGGTACTAGTTCGGGGAACATTTCTTTAAGACAATAGCTGGGATACCGTTCTGGGCCAGTCGCCTTATTGAGAACAAGCCTACTGATGATCGATTCCAAGAGCTTGTACCGAAAATGAATTGGTTTCATAGTGTATGAGGAAGAGTTGACTAGGGGCACATATTTTCCAGAATCTTCCAGACACGAGTTTGATGCAAAAAATCCATAAAAACATTGGCTTTGTCTACAGAATCAGCAACTACCGATCCGTCAATAGATGTCGGGGGAAATGAAGATGTTCCAAAGTTTTTACTAATGGCTTTAGCTATAGACCAAAGTTTAGTTCATTGCATTTTGGTTGTTCGAACAAATTTTTAGTTTCAGTGATGACACTTTTGCAGATATTTCTAGCACCAACGTATTCTACATGACTGTCGACCGATTTATTAGATTTCCATTTAATGTAATATTTATTTTTAAAGATATTGCATCAGCACAAGCCTTATTGAACCAGGGTTGGGAACGTAAATGACTTATACGGTACTGTTTTTTAGGAATGTGTAACTCCATTTCCATGAGGATGACTTCAGATACTGAAAGAGCGATATCCGAAGAAGAGGACGACTTAAAACAATATTCACGCCATGGAAATGTTGCAAAGAAATCCCGTAAATCACTACATCGTGCTGACTTAAAACACCACAAGGTTCTATCGGTTTTGCGAACAGCAGTGGAATTAGGTACAGTAGAAATGATTTCTATTAGACAATGGTCGGAAAGATCTAAAGGCGAAAGAACGGAAGTTTTATAAACAAGAGGGTTTGATGTAAGAAGGAGAACTAGAAGGTGTGGAGTATGGTTAGGGTTATCAGGAATTCTTGTGGGTTCAGAAATAATTTGTGTGAGATCACATGAAATAGCAAATGTTTCTGCACTATGACCAGCAGGATTTGTAGTAGATGAAAACTGAAGCCAATTAGAGTTATGAACATTGAAATCGCCTACAATTGAGATATCGCAAGATGGAAACTGAGGCAGAGATAGTCAACTTTCATACTAAGGTAATCGAAGAGGTCTTGAAAGTTACTGTCATTAGGAGACCTATAAATGCAACAGTAGAATTTCACAAAATTAGGACCAGAATGTTTAAACCAAATCACGTCAAAATTTTTATTTTCTAAGGAAGAAACCCTCTTGCAAGCAATTCTGTTCCTGATGTAGGCACATACGCCTCCTTTATATCGAAAGTTAGAGTGAAGGTGGTATTGAGGAAATTGCAAGTCGGGTGACTCGGAGCTTTCAGAGGAGACTTGTGTTTCAAATGAAACAAAATATCAGGTTGTAATTGTCCAAGATGTTGGTGAATAGTATTAAGATTAGACCTGATACCGCAGATGTTGCAGTAGTGAATCAGAAAGTTAACACTTTCGATGACCGAGGTCGCTGGGCCTGCCCTCTCGGACATCCGAATTATTAATTATTTTACGTCCGGAATTTATTACCCTAGAAACTACAGCCATCTTATTTTTTAATTTGGGACTTTTAACCCGATAGGAAAATAGTGAGGGCGAGAAGGAATAATAAGGAAGAGAATAGATTAAGGATGAAGGAAAAGGTAACCGGCAGCCCTTGAAAATCGGAGACCCAATATTAAGGAGCCCATGGTGAGGGTGGTGGTACCTCCCCGGCTGGCATAGAGTATACATGCCTACCACCTAATACAGAATGAAATTGAAATAAAACCATTATTCTGTTTATAGTCAATGATAAAACTCAAAAACTGCAAGCAAACAAAATAGGATTGATAACAGAACAATTGTATGTGCGCATTAAAGAAATTTGTCAAACTTCTTTTATGCAACCCATCAAACCAATCATTCCAAACGTGTTATTAGTGTACCCCCTGTCAGTTATTTCTTACATTATGGGATTGTGAGCTAAAGTAAAATTTATGACAAGCGATACATTACCCAACATGCCCTCTAGGGATTATCCACGTATACTAACCGTAGGTTGAATAACTGTAAATGTATAAACAATGATAAAAGTGTATATAAAACATGTGGATGACGCCGATGATGACGCCTATTATTAGTGTCATGACCTTGAAACGCTTTAAAATTGTTTTAATGCAATTTCGATTAAAATTAAAGAAGTGAAATAAAATTCAGTATACTATACAAATGCTGATAATTTTACCCATATTGTGATGGTTACACGGTTCAAATACGCGGCGAAAGACATATTGCTATATTACTGGAATACAGTTCTAGTATGTATATGTTATGTTTAATTGTTTCGTGCTTCTCTAATATTTGTGATCTGGATTAATAAAAAAATCTTATAATAGTGGAATCTACGGGATTGAAACATTAATACATGTAAGATTTTGATCTCACTAGTAAATTTAAATTGGAGCTAATCTTTATGTTGCATATCACCCAGAGCATAGTTTTGATCGATTTCAGGATTTCGAATAGTGCAGAATCAACCTCAACTACGTTTTTGCCGGAATTTTAGAAATAATGCACTTATGTACCCACCTCAGCAAACGTTACTAGGAATTGTCACTGTTACACCGTTTTCTATACAATCAATCTAAGGTGGTTTAATAAATGCAATTGGTTCTGCACTTTATTAATTTGCAATTACTCATTTGCAGTTAAAGCTCAGAAATTGTAGTAATACATTTGGTCAACAATGAATTATAAACTCAACAATATATTTAATACTAGCTTTCCCCATTATTTAAGTAGATGATTAATTTTTTTATATTTCATCGGTAGTCCTACATCTGAAGCTAAAAGGAATGTTTTTTTTTCATACTTAATTGGAATCGGTGTATTTGCAGAAGGCACAACTTCAAATTCAGAAAAAATGTGAAAAAGTCCAGTTTTAACTATAATTAGTCCCAATCTCTTTCCTAGAATTACAAAAAGTACAATACTACATTCTAAAAAAAGTATCTTACCTATACAACTTCTTGGTCCATTTCCAAATGGTATATAAGCAGAATTGTACAGATTATTTTTATTTTCACTCGAAAACCGTTCAGGATCATACCGTTCAGGTTCAGGAAAGTATTTTGGATCGGTGTGTAAACTCAATAGTGGGATAAATACTGGTGTACCTTTTTCAATAGTTATTTTGCTATTGGGAAGTTGATAGTCTCGTGTAGTCATTCTTTCCAGAAACGGTAGTGCTGGATATTTTCGTAGAGTTTCTACCCATTAATTTGTTAATGTAGTTGAAACTTGTATTAAAGTACTTACCGTAAACAACCATATCTAAATAAGTCATGCTTTGGATTACATCATGGGATAAAACTTTATACTGCTCCAAAGTTGCAGCGATTTCTTGTCGTAACTTATTTTGTATCTCTGGATGTATGCAAAGCTCATACAAAGTGAAAGCCATTGTGGCACTTATAGTTTCAAATCCAGCAACAAAAAATTGCACAGCTTGAGCTACTATTCCATCACCGTCTAAAGAGACGTATATTAATATTAATATATATATATATATATATATATATATATATATATATATATATATATATATATTACGCTGTAGACGTTTATACCTAATTGGAAGTCAGGCGATTTTTGTAAATCTTTGATTATATCAATTAAATCATTTCTTTTATGATCAGTTAGTTCTCTATTTTCAATCATTTTCCAAAATACATTTCTTAAAAAACTAGCACTTTTTGAATCAAGGAATGGAATACGAAATGCTTTTGCAATAGATGGTGCTACAATGTACGACATTTGTCGAAATGCTGTAGTCAAACGGAAATCAAACATTTGTCTACCCACTTCTCTAAATTCTCCTTTATCATTGTCAAAAGAGTTTGCTTCTAAACCAAATGCAAAGCTTGTAATTACATCAGTTGCGTACTTAGAACAAATCTCTTTTGATTCCAGGGACGTTTGGTTTAAATTATTGTTTATGTAAGTCTTCATTGATTTAGACACTTCAACTATTAAAGGAAACATGTTTCTATTTTTTTCTGAAGTAAAAGCAGGTGATAGTTTCGATCGAATGCATTTCCATTCGGTATTCTTTAAAAAGAATAACATATTCGAGGAAAGAGGGTCGCTTTCTTTATCATATAATAGATTTCTATCCTGAAAGTGATGAAAATCTTTAATTAAAATTGATTTAATAATATCGGGGCTTTTAACAATTAAATGGGGCTTGTCCAGAATAAATATTCCAAAAAATGGTTCATCAAACTGATTATAAAACTCTCTTAAAAGATTTGCTAAGGTCGTGCGAAGTATCAATACATCCAAAAAATTTCCAAATATTGGGATAGGTTTAACATATGGAATTCCTCTAATCTTCCAATGGTTATTATTTCTTGTTATATACTTATATACAAGGAAAGTAAATGTAATCAGTATAAAAAGTACTAAATGTACAGAAGGAAACATTGCTAATAGCTGAAACAACTTAATTAAAAATTGACTTGTAATTCAAAATTCCTACCTTAAATAAGGGCAATTAGTAAAGTACCACAATTTTTACAAAAGTGTTAATTTCCAAACAAATTGTAAACATAACCGCTTCGTGTGTAAAATAATTTTTTAGTGTTTTAATTTTCAGTTAAAGCATTATTCAAAGTAATAGTCACACAAAGTAATTGTTTTCACTGCGCTGGTGTTAATGAGGTTGTTATTCGTATTTGATAGATTACACTATTTCTTTTGTAGCACCGACAAAAAAAACTCAAGATAACGATAAGCAGTGCATTTATCAACTGCATCTTACGGACCCCAGTGCTTATTCTTCCTTGTAATTATTTCAAGTCATAATTTTAATTTCTATATATTGGATATAATTAAATAGAATGATAGTTGAATTATTTATAAACACTATTATTGTAAAGATAATTATAGCTAAAGAAACAATACGCAAGGATTTTGCAATTATGATTGAACAGTTGATCATTTTGTTAAAAAAACCTAGAATTTATTTCTGCAACCGGTTTAAGTCCGGTATAATAACCATTATACGATAATTTATTATGCATGCTTATTTTTTAGGAATAAATTATGTACTAATAGTATTTTTTTACAGTACATATAAAGTTTTATTAACACGTGTCTGTTTACTGACGATAAGAAATTACTGTCGAAACGTGTGGAGATTGTAAGAGACAATGTTTCGTGACTGGGTTGCTAAGATTATTAGCTCCACGGTTCATATTAATCCTGTGTTAAGTTTTACATTTCTTGGAACATTCTTGTTATGTAAGAACTTAAACAATCGACTAAAGGCGTTGTCGTTGTGAATGCTAACAATTGCCACACAAACTGCAATGAGGTTGTGCGAATTCGAAGTAAGACAAAAATGGTTAAAATTGAAATTTAAACACCTTACAGTTACCATTAAACAACAAATAACATTCAAATCGGCAAAATAATTTCTGTGCGCCACTACAATATAAAATTTCTCTGAAATAAGTAGTACTAGGCGAGTTCTTAAATTAACTCTATTTGATTGTGAAAGTTGCAATTGTAGCTTGCTCGGTAATATAACACACAATTCAATCTCAAAACAACATATACAACCCCCTTTCATTTTTAAGCAACAACCACATATACGTCACTTCGATTTTGAAACTCCCTAAATACAATTAAAACCAAATCGCCCATAATTTAAGGAAATCTCGAAGCATATCAGTTACCACAAAATTATTGATTGTACCCTGTGTACTCATAACATCAAAGTGGCAAGAAGTCGGTATACTTTTGAATTTATTTTCTTGTACTGTTTGTAATTGTCATCAATATTTTCAACTAAATGAATTTCACCTAACTTGGAATAACAGTAACAAAATGATTAACTCTTATCTTAGAATTGAAACAAATATAACGATTGGTGTGTTCATTAATTATACTCTTTGCAATTTTGTGTAATTATAATGTATTTAAAACTTTTCAAATATCAATCGCTTCGGTCCAAATATGAAGCTTTTATTTTTATCTACACAAAAAAAAAACAATATAAGTAGTGGCACGTGTTACGATAAACAGTCTCTACAACCCAGACTAATTTTGTGGTCGGTCTGTCTAAAATAAAAAAATTCTCAGACTAAACGTTATAAATATTGCCAAATATCAAAAGGTTTATTATTCTTACATTGTGCGATCCTTTATATAACCTTACACATGAATAACAAAAAAATTAGCAAAAGGGTGTAACAAATCAATATTAATCTTTTTGTATGTCTACATTGAACCTTCACTTTAATGAAGTCTTAAATTAATTATTATATATTATTCATTAATATGTATCGAGGTATTGACAGCAGCAGGACCCATTACTGGTACGGCCACCTTCCCAACATCGCCTCCATTCCCTCGGGCGTATCTGACACCGGTCAGGAGTCCTCTTCGGTCGCTGTAAGACTTCCATCTTCTTACGTGCCGTGGGTCTAAAAAACCTCGGTCAACTCATGCATATCGCATGAGTGGCCTCTACCATAATTTACGCATTTTGTCCAGTCAGTATGGAGCTTCATCCATACACTGGTGAGGTGACTGACGTTGGACTTGTGCTGGTAGCTGCACCAGAACAAGTAAGGTGAAGGGTCCTCGCTGCTTAATCGTGAAATGAGTGTCAGCTCTTAGCTAACGTCAGCGTCAGAAATCTATACAGGCACGCTACTTATAATCGCGTAAGCAAGCGCTTGCTATTTACCTGATAGGTGTGGGACGAACTGGCTGGACACGTTGTCGGTCGGGAGCGGCGTAGACGGACTATCGACCTTTTCATCTGTACGGCAAAACCATAGGGGCTGGTGGAACCGGGCGTACGTCTTCTTCCTTCCTTTCTTCCATGAAGACGGTGTCGACTGAAAAAGACGGCGGTGGTAAACTTCGACGGAGCCGCCGACAGGGCTTTTAGTTAGCGGTGCGACGTCGGTCGGCGGTACTGCCTTCGTCTTCTTTGGTCACCTCCTACTCTATGTGACGGGGGCCGGTGATGCATTGCTGCTCGATCCGACCAACGATAGGTTGACCTTATTTCGCTTCATCCACTGGTAATAAGTCGTACAACCACTCCTTTAGGCTACACATCGTAAGGACTATGTCGGCAATCGGCGCTTTTCCTGAAAATGAATATATCCAGTGACAGTGGCCCTTCTTGTCGAGACCCAAACCTCAATTATCGTTTCTCCCCTGTAACGATTTCTTTTTTACGGGTGCTAAGATCTATCGTACCCAATTTCATCAAAAGTCTAGCCGCCAAACGAATTAAACCACTATCTAAGGGTTTCAATATCTCATGCTTTTGCCGGCACTCAAATTAGGAGAAAGAGCTAAGATGAAACCAACGCAATCACTGAGCCAATTTTCGTCGCCGTCTTAAAACTTTCTCACCATATGTCGCGAAATCTCGACGGTCTAACGAATTTAAAAATGCAATGTATACTCATTTTCCTTTTGCTCCAATATAAGGCAACTTATCGTTATTCTATTATACTAATAAACCTATATTCTAAATATGCTTTTACATAATGCTCAACGCTATGTTACAAATTCCAGTGACGTAACATTTACACCAGGAAAAATCCATAAAGATGCAGCAAAACTTATAGCGATGATCGCCAGCCAGAATCTTCACCCAAACGTTCAAATACAATTGTAAAAAATGTAGCCATCATTTAAAATTGCAAGATAATAATGTCTCCTAATTTAATATGTAACAAACTACTCTAATTCACTTAACTATTCGGTTGATATTCGCACCTTCGTCTCCTTATTGTCTTATAGTATTACAAATTGTATTTCGATAAATCAAGCGTGACTAATCGAAAAATATTAAGCTGCTTCAAGATCTGTAAAAACTACTGGAAAATAATTTCTAAATGAAATACGCAACTATTTACTTTCTAACATTGCAACTAAAATTTATTCTCAATGCTGAAGCGACAGTAACATAACACCTGCACATTTATCTAACGATTTCGTAACTTTAACTTTGCTACGCGAACAATTCGTCACTTTACCTTTTTTATTATTACTATATATTATTAAATTGAACTTTGCAAAAGGAATCGTTTTTGATAGTAACATTTTCTATTGTCACGCAGACTAATCTGCCACCACCAAATCGACTTCCCTTACAGCAAACATCCTTCACCTAATTGAACGTCCTAACTTAATGATGAGACTAAATGCGCGTAATAAGAATAGAAGAAAGATTACGGTGACATCGGTCCAAAAGACCCTTCGCAACTCTTTCGGCAACTGGCAACCTGCCACCAACCGCACACGTCGACGGTTGGGCGTGCGCGCCGAAAACCTAAAATAGGATTACGCAAAATTTTAAAGTAGGTGTAATAGTGAATTCGCGACCTACAGAAACAAGCAACAAACCGAAAAGAAGAACGTAACTAATTGAGTGTAACCTCCCACTATGTCTTATGATTAGACTGAGGGTGCGGAACCGGTACTTTAGATATCGTAATCATAAACACAGGGGTGAGTATTAAACGGCCTTACATGAGAGTCCCACTTTCAAACGCCGGAAATGGAGCCAAAAAGGGGACAAGTCCAACTCCCCGTCCGTACTTGAGGCCTGCCGTCTGGTACACTCAATAATTGTACCACTTTAACTCATTATGATTCATAAATCTAACTGATGACGTTCGGTAACAAAGGTAAAAATGGAGAAAATGGCAATCTACAAGGATCAAAAATAAAAAATTTAAAGAACTCATGGGACAAGCGTGTGTGGAGACAGGCTTAATGGTCCGCACAATTGTTTCAAAACCAGGTACCATTCTATTTACTATGTTAAGTTTGTTGCTTTATCCCTATACAGGCTTGAACCTTTAACCAGTGAGCTAATCATGATCCTGACTTTCTACAACATTGGTATATCTAATAATACGAAAATAGATGCATTGATATGATTGACAATCCACCAAATTTTCATTAAATTCTAAAATATAATGTTAGAGATAAAACTGTGTTTTCAACTTCAAACTTTACAGCCTCTGCAAAGAAAGGCAGGAGAAAAAAAAATTACGTAAAGTACTGACATTTCAATACCATCTACTAATTCCCAAGTTTTGATCTTTCATTCCTGAGTCACCCTGTGTATGTATATATTATATATATATATATATAAATTTTAAATATTGAAAAGCCCTCATGTATTTTCGAGTATGCAGCAACGAGCGACGGGTATAAGCTAGCATATTATACAAATAAAATAAATCTTATAGTAAGTTCAGGTCTAACAGACTTGATAAGAACAATATTCTGATTTGCTGACTATAAATAATAAGCCAAACATTTGTACACTCCAAATATAAATTCATTACAGAAATTCTTATTCGAAATAAGTAAAAAATAGCAAATAATGATTTTGTGTTTCTATCTAAGGTTAATAACAAAAAAGTATATGTCAGCGCGATGTACAATCTATAAATGAACAAGTTATTAGTACCAGCGATGCATTTATTAATGTAACTTAGATCTGCATCACGTTATAGATAATTTGAAGTGTATTCAATATTTTTGTACTTCAATAGGTAAAGACGTATTGTACATGTGCGTTAATCAGCGAGTTATCAAATAAGCGCATGATAATCGGAATATTCCACACTATTAACAAATATTACACTCCCATTTAATTGAAGGTCAGTATTTAAAACTAAATTTACTGCAAGAGACTTTGAAAGCAGGGCTGATGGCCCATGCTCAAGTTATGTTTGCCCACCGAACTCATATATCCATAATAACCAAATTTCTTAAATACCTGGTACACCTATGCCCGTTAATGCATCAATGACATAACCTTTACCAGCTTGATCAATATTACTTGCAATTTAATACGACATATTATTCATAACCCTATGTCATTACTCAAATAGCAAGTCAACCGTACAACCAAACGCCATATACACAACCAGCACGTTCTTCTGGAACCTAACAGCAAACAGCCGCAAATAACAAGAAACGAAGTGGTGTTACAGAATACGAACACCAAGACTACTGGCTAGGCGACCCCATACCAACCAGTAACCGATATTAAGGTCTAGAAGATAGACCATGGACCAAAACACCAAAAAGAGCAAGAGAAAGCAGAACCGAAACCATCACCTATACTTAACAGAGTCAAGAATATCAAGTCACTCACTACCCTACTTTATAAGATAGCAATGTACAAGTACACAATAAAATTCCTCTTTGAGACCAAGTCAAAGTGCATCCTCAGAGTGTACAATCTATACAACTATTATTAAGGAATTAATTACCAAGAAGACCGAGTTCCACAATTGCAAAATAACCGTCCAACGAACTATCGTGGTTGCACAAAACCAACAGCTTCAACAAAACTTTTCCAGCGTTAAGGGACAGACAAGTCCCTAAAACCTTTAGTAGATTGACTCAACCAACTCTAACCTATGCTCAAGCATTCAAGCAAGACATCCAACCAATACAACGCATTACCCCAATACCTCCGGCACAAACATCTAGTGAGGTAAACGAGTTAAAACTCTCGATGAACAAACTGATGGAACACATGAGGACACTACTCAACCTACTAACAACGCTAATTACCAAATTAACATAATGAGTCAAACACTAAACATTGTGATTTGGAATGCAAATGGCTTATTATTCGTAATATTGATGTCTGCTTATATCAGAGGCGCGACTCACAGATCCAAGCTATATAAAAATACAAAATTAAAATATTTATCACTCCAAACATCCTGACGGCGATGCTCATGCAGGCTCTGCAATACTTAGCGAGGAAAACATCAAACATTACGAACAAGTTGAATACAAATATAAAAATATACAAACAACCAGCATCACTCTCTCTGACCACCTAGGTGAACTTACAATTGAAGCCATCTATTGCCCCCCCCCCAATCGTTCAAAACATGACTATAAAATCAAACACTTCGATCACCTTTTCAAGACGCTTGGAAGCAGGTTTATACTTGGAGGTGACTTCAGTGCCAAAAATATCATATGGGTTTCTTCAACAACCACTGCGAAGGGAAAACAACTACTGGCTGCCATGAAAATAAGTAATCTCAGCTATCTTTCCACGGGAGAACCCACATTTTGACCTAGCGACCCATATAAATCACCAGACCTTCCAGGTTTTTGTGTCACTGAAGGGCTTAACGCTAGAAAGTCTCTAGTAAAATCATGCTTCGAACTCGGCTCGGATCATACCCGTTCTAATAAGCGCGCACGCTCAGATCATAGAGAAGTCGAAATAACCCTCTCTCTACAGAAAACTAACCAATTGGAAAATATTCCGTAACATTTTAGAGAACACATCAGCACTCAGAACTAGATGACATCTGACACCCTCCAGCGAAGATAAACGAAGGTTAAATAAAATTACAAAAGAGCTGAAGCAAGCACTTACAAATCTTAAGAATGAAGTCATTCAAGAATACTCAAGTGAACTAGACCCGACACGGATTACTGCTTATGGAAGGCGGCAAAAAAATTCAAAAGACCCCAAACCACAATAACGCCTATAAGAGCTGCAGACAGCAGTTGGCTAACAAGCAGCATTCAAAAAGCAACTGCATTTGCAGACCACCTCCAACAAGTATTCCAACCAGATAACATTGAAACTATTTTGCAGGATCAAAATGACATCCAACGAATACCAAATCAGTCCACCACTTAAGCCTATCTCAACAGGTGAAGTAGAAACAATAATCCACAAAGAAATAAATAAAAAAAAGCACCAGACTTCGATCTTATTACAAAAAAAGTTCTAAGAGAAGTTCGCAAAAAATGTATTACAGCGATAACCTATATCTTCAATGCAGTTATAAGATTGGGATGTTTCCCAAATCAATATAATAATGCTACGCAAACCGGGAAAAATCCAATGCAAATGGACTCACATAGACTGATAAGTTTGTTGCCCTTCCAATCCAATGCCTTCGAGAAACTACGATGAAACGATTGCTACCAATAATATATGATAAAAACCTAATCCCCAGCCAACAGTTTGGATTCCGTAAGATGCACAGAACAACCGAACAAGTGCACCCAATTAATAAACAAATGACACAAAGCTTAGAAAACAAACAGTACTGCTCGACGGTATTTCTCGGCGTACATCAAGCTTTTAATAAGCTATGGCATAAAGGGTTATGTTACAAAATGAAATTACTACTACAATATCAATATTATGTGACTTGAAACTCCTTTCTGGGTGATAGACAGTATTATATAAAAAATAATGAGGCATTCTCGAACCAATTTCCAATAACTTCTGGTGTCCCACAAGGTAGTGTGCTGGGACCAACACTACATTAGATTTACACTGCAGATCTACAAATTTCTTCCGAAACAACGTTAACTGCCACATTTGCAGATGACACTGCAGTCCTCCCATCTCATACAAGTTCTATTTCTGCAACACAAAATCTCGACGCTCATCTAAATGACATGGAAACGTGGTTAAAGATAATGGAAACAAACTAAAAACCAAAAAATCTACTCATATCACTTTTACTTTGAGAAGATGAAACTGTCCTCCTGTGACGATCAATGTTCAGCAAATACCCCAAATGGATGAAATATCTAGGTCTTCATCTGGACAAAAGAATGACGTGGAAAAAACAAGTATTTATAAGCGCAAGCAACTAGGACTTAAATTTAGAACTATGTGATGGATGTTAGGTAGGTAATCAAGGATGTCAATAGAAAGTAAACTGCTTTTATACAAAGCCATGGTAAAACCGATCTGGATCTATGGGATAGAATTATGGGGTACAGCCAGCAATTCTAATATAGAAATCATTCAAAGATTTCAAAAGAAAGTGCTTCGAGTTTTAGTTAATGCACCGTTGTATGTGCTAAATGCACTGATTCACAGTGACCTAAAAGTTCCACTAGTACGTGAAGAAATAAAAAAGTTTGTGCAAAACACAGTCTTGAACTTCAAGTGCATCCTAGCAATTTGGCAATCACACTGCAAGATGATGAAAACGAAATCAGACGTTTAAAAAGGTTTAAACCATGGGATCTTCAAACCAGATTCGATTAAATCATATCAATTTATAATCATCTATTATAGGATATCATTATTTAGGTTCATCCTATTATCCTTATCAGTAATAAATGGGTTAGGTAATATGAATCTAAATAACAAAAATCTACAAATAAAACCTAAAAACATTATCAATTCTATCACTACAACATCAAAATTGTCGTGTCACAAAGTAATATCATTCTTAATATCTCTACGTCAGTTTTACAACTTAGGTAGCATCTAGTTCATTAATTAAAATATTTTAATCCCAATACGTTCATCTTTTAAACACGTAGACCACCCAAATGTATCCTTCATTTTTTTAAATAATTCAATACGATGTTGAGTCCTCAGATTCGCTTGTAACGATATAAACGGGTGGTAGAACGGGATTACAGATAAAGTTGCCTTTTGCCCCGACTAGTCCGCGTATGGGAGTGGGTATGATGTTGATAAATTTTGCACATCCAGAATAGTAAATCGTAGTAAGTCAAAGTAGGGGATGAAGACGTAATCAGATCGGTTAAGGGCGCCAGAATGTTTGGTAGTCAAAATAAGGGACGTCGTGACCAAAATTACGAGTATATAGCGTGTCCAAACATACAAAAACATACGCCTACCTACCCGCAATCAATCCCAGGTGTACTAGACAGCAACTCAGCAAACCACCTGAAATAGGGCTTCAAAATAGCACTACACGCCTGACAAATAAAAGCGTGTTAATCACTCAATAATGTTACGTTACGTTACTACACCTCAGTGTAAATAATTAGGCATTATATAATAATCAAAACAAAACAAAAAAATCACCTTTGTTAAATGCACTCTAAATGAATTAATAATCAACTAGAAGTAAATAAAACACTGAATAACTAACGCTATTACTCAATAAAAAACTGTCACTTCGTTACGTTAAAACTTAAGCTCTAAATTACCGGTAAACTTGCAATTGCAAAAAACTTTTATGTAACACAAAAGGGTTTTCACAGAATTAAAACAATTTTATAAAACCAAATAAAGCTGTAATAAGATAAGAAAAAATATACATGTAAACATACGATAATGCGAATATAAAAATAACAAATGCTTAATTGGCGACGGAAGGTCTGGCCAGAATTCTGCGTTACGCCGTACTAAATTGTTTAACATAAATATTTCGTGGATTATTTACCCACTACTTCAGGGTCAATTGCCCTTTAATACTAAGATGAAGGAGTGAACGCAAAGCGTCAGAATTATGATTAATTACAATAAATAAACCAAAAGCAACAACTTAATTTAAAAGGTACACGACTCCGCTTTCAAACCTTCGTTAACAAAACAAATAATTCGAGTAGACACACAAAAATCTTGTAAATACTCAATAAAACACAATCTGTCTAAATGGGCACCTCTTCTGTGTTACAACAATCGAAAATGAACCAGGTGATCGATTACTGCTACTACGGATACGGAATCTCCACAGTCTGACACCAGATGATGAATGATAAGGTTGACTATTTGTTTTGTACTCAAACGATTCCTGGATTGAATCTCGGTAAAATGTTACTGCATTAATTAAAAACTTCTTTTAAAATAGTTAATTGTGCGCTCAACTTGCTCGATAATTTTATCGTTTAAATGGATTTCTTTACACTACCAATCCAAAAGGTTATTAACTTTATTTAAATAACTATAATTTTATATTCTGCGATTGTTTCTTTATACTTCAACACGCCCTGCACGGTAATTAAGTGGCACTTCAAGAACGTTAATTTAATAAATCCGCAAAAGCGACATAAACCAATAAGGTCACAGAAGCACTAATATAACACGACGGTGATCTCCAGGCAACTTGATTACGTAAAATCGAAATCGGCACTAGGTCTAGTCCTTTGGTGATTGAACAATTTCACTTAAAATCCCTTCACAGGTTTTCTTCAAAAGTAGAAAATACCCTCACAACACAAAAGTTCGTTCGTTAAACACCAAAAGGTCCAATATATCAACGTTCTAATCAACCCCTTAAGCCGTAACAACAAACGTCACCGTACTACTACCGGGAGCGCTGTCAGTTTCAGAATCCCAAATTATTACCAAAAATCCATCTTGGATTTTTGAATCCCAAGATTCAAAATAAGGACTCGATAATTTTCAAAATTCCAAACGTCAGCAGAATCAACGTGAAAAGTATCTCTGTATTTTCATTTAAGTTCAAGCAGTTAGTCCCACATTCTATCTTTATGACTCAAAACCAACATACTCAATATTAAGCTGAACCACTGCAATCACTCGACTTCTTGTCGCCAGAACGTATCAAATACATTTACGTCTACACTCTTTCTTTAAGTTACTTAATTTTACAAAACTTTCTATTAAATTTTAAGGAAATAAACATTATTTAACTTAGATACAACTATTTACAAATAAAACGTTACTCAACATTCAATAAACGGGGAATAATAAGGAAAACAATCTCTCAAATTTAAATATATTATTACGAAAAACTCAATAAATTTAGAAACCAATTACCGACGATTTCAACCTAATTCCTATCATAGTTAATTCCTTAAATTACGGAATAGTAATTCGCAGGCAAACAAAAAAACTTAAGCTCGAAACACACCATCCTTAAAGGTCGCGACACACGTAAAACAGATTCATCCATAAAGCTCAGCTCAACAGCAAAAATTTGACGGTAAATTGCTAGAAAATCGTAATCCTATCACACGCTATAAGCTATATTCCTAAACAACATTTTACGCTCCATAACTAACGCTTTGGTGCGGTATGATGAACTTGACACACGGAACACCGTATTGTTTTGCGACTAAACAAACCATTCTGGAAAAATACAAATTTAATAACATCTCATTTTACCAGAAACGTGGCAACACTGCTCACTGAGCCAAAATCGACTTTCAGACACTTCACTAATGTAACAAGCATATAGTCGTAGGTGTAACACAAATATCACGAATAATACTGATCTACTACTACTAAAACCGATCATTCAACTTACCTATAAAGAAAAGTAATTATAGTAATAATAAATATTTTTAATTTAATGGCAACAGCAATAGATGTAACAATTTTTATAAATAAAAAGAAGAAGTTCAACATTACTTTCCTAACTACCTATTACTTGCATGAGAGGCGCAGAAATTTATTTCTTTCTTTGTTAAGGGAAGTAAGCACTGGATCACCCAAGTCTTCATAAACCGTATAGTTTGGACGATCTGGATAGTTAAATGTACTCCTAAAAAAACAAGCTTATATAATATTTATCTGATCAAAAGGTGATTGAAAGTGAATGATTATTGATTTTTTAGAACTGTTACAAAAAGTCGAATCAAAAGTATAGAAATACAATTGCACATAATTTATTTTTGAAAATGTTTGTGTGATTTTGATCTCGTTATACTAGTGGGTATAATGCCACCATTGAACTGTTTCGCATATTTACGAAGTAAATGTTTGGATTGATAACACCTATTCTTATTAAAACATCTCCTGACCTAAGTGGATTCGTCTAATTTTGTTTAGGAATGACAGTATTAATAAAAGAGAAAAAGAAAAATTATTGTGTATCAATTTAAGAATAAATCCACGACAAAGTTGATGGGGCAATTAGTTGTACAAGAATACTAATTCTGGCTCCTTTGCGACTTGATGGCTTCATTTTTACGAAAATATATTTAAAAATCAAGAATCAAGCAGTGGGATTTAGGTTCCGTCAAATTGGTCGGGTGAGCTCAAAAATTAGTTGGATGGTTTTTTGTCCCAAACTACTAAGCTTGACCAAAACTCAACGTAACTGGCCAAAATAATTTACAAAATCCAAACGATAAACGTTGGATAATATGGAAGCTCCCCTTGAGATGGTGGGATATTCGCTAAATACGATAAAATTCTACTGCTATTCGTACTATACACATTGAAAGGATTTCAGCTCGTTCTTGAAATATTGTGTATAGGTCGGTCGGAAGAACATCAAATTTCTATTTGTGCTGTTTTGGAAAAATTGAGATTAAAACAATTATTTGTAAATATTATCTGGAAATGTTAAAAAATCAGTTGATTGTCGTAATTAAATAGAACATGTGAAAATACCTGAAATATGAAATTAGAGGTTACGGTAAGTTTACTAGTCTGTTGCATTAGGTTAATGATCTCAAAAAGAACTTACCATTAACGATATTCTCTAGCTGTATCATCGAGTAGATCCTAAACAATTTTTTGTAATAAATACTAACTAACTACTAAGCAAATTAATTACTTTTCCGTACTCTCCCCTATCAGGTAGTAAGATGGAACTAAGAGTTTTGGAATACTCAGCAATAACCCTCCTTGTATCATCAACATCCTGTCGCTCTCTTTGGAAGTATTCTTCAATCTCCTTGCGCATTTCTTCAACGTTTTCTCTAAGATGTTCAATTGTACTGTCCTTAATTATAACATCAGATTTTACTACAATCATCTGAAGCTAATAATTTCAGATTAAACAAAGAGAAACAAGAAAACACAACTTACGCAAAGTGCTGCTGTAGCGGTAATGAAGATTGCAATTTTTGCCATGTTATACTTTAGAAATAATACGAGTGGTAAGATTTAGTAGTCATTTATATAGACACTTGTGACTATACTTGTTTTCACTCAATTAAATGCTATCGACGTTGTTTAATAAACACAATTAATGCTTCAGGCATTTGTCCATGTCTGAATCAGCTTTGTTTAGGAAAAACGAATACGTTTATAAAAGATAATTAAAGAAGTCGTAACCTGTCTAAGGTTCATGGAATTTTAAAGAAAATACTTACTACTAGTCACATTAAAGACATTTGCACATTTAGACTTTTCTTTATGTCCATACTAAGAAATAATGACAATGGTAATCTAGTCCTTCAGTACTTTTTACCTTCTAACCCACTTACTATCGTTAAATCAAACTATTAGCTCATTTTACGAGGTTGTGCGTGTTGTGTGTGTGTGTGTGTGTGTGTGTGTGTGTGTGTGTGTGTGTGTGTGTGTGTTGTGTGTGTGGATGGTGTGAGTCTGGGTATGAGTGTGGGTGTGGGTGTGGGTATTGTGGACGTGGGTGTGGGGATGGGTGTGTGAGTGTGTGTGTGTAGACGTGCGTGTGTCTGTGTGTGGGAGTGATGTGGGATGAGGTGTGTCTTGTGTGTGTATTTGCTGTGTGTGTCTCTATGTAAGTACGCGCGTGTGTGTGAGTGGTGTGTGATCAGGAGTATGTGTGTGTGTTGTGTGTGTGTGTGTGTGTGTTGTGTTGTGTGTGTTGTTGTGTGTGTATGTGTGATTTGTTTGTGTGTGTATGTGTGTGTGTGTGTGTGTGTGTGTGGTGTTATGTGTGAGAATGTGTGTGTGTGTTTGTGTGTGTGTGTGTGTGTGTGTGTGTGTGTTGTGTAGTTGTGTGTGTGTGTGTAGTGTGTGCATTGTGTTTGTGTTGTGTGTGTGTGTGTGTGTGTGTGTGTGTTGTGTGTGTGTTGTGTGTTGTTGTGTGTGTGTTTGAATTTGTTGCTGTGTGTGTGTGTGTGTTGTGTGTGTGTGTGGTGTGTGTGGATGTTGTAATGTCGTGTTGTGTGTGTTGTGAGTGTGATATTAAAGTGCGTGTTATGTTGTGTTGTTCTGAGTGTGGGTAGTTGTGTGTGTGTATTGTTGTGCGTGTGTGTAAAGTGCTTCTGTGTGTGGATGTGTCTGTGAGTATGAGTGTGTTTGAGTAATTAGGCCGCAAAAATTTCTAAAGTGGAATTTAAGTATGCAATTTTTAATGTCTGAATAAGATATACTTGATAAGAAAATGTATGGTGTATTTTTAAAGA
Organism: Vesta saturnalis; assembly: GCA_036346205.1. NCBI lineage: Eukaryota > Metazoa > Arthropoda > Insecta > Coleoptera > Lampyridae > Vesta > Vesta saturnalis. The sequence continues at coordinate 76,743 of JARFJB010001131.1, read as the reverse complement.
TAACCCTCTGTATCTTAATACATAACCAAATAAGCCTAAAAATTACTTAAGTAGTGTACAATTAAATAAGATAAAAACGGACAGCGATATGATTGTCCATTAACCACTGTCTGACATGTAGTTTTAAACGTCCATTTGACATGGATTATTGTTTTTTTTTCATTGTTTTCTGGTTTCGTTAGGAACTACTTAAAAAGAATTTACAAGATCATAAAAAATGATTCTCAAAATTATTTCATTTCTTTTTATTTCCGCTTTGTAGGTTGGAATGTGTGTTATACCACACTCGTTTTTGCAAAAAATGTAATTTTTTTGGTTTCTTGCTTGTAAATTGGAAACTATGTTTTTAACGATTAATGTACAGGATGGTCAACTAAGAATGCGCGGTACTATATCTGGGAAACAATCGATCGTAAAGGTTTGCGCAAACAAAGTTTACTAAAACGGCCAATACAAAACCTGAAACATATTTTCAAGTTTCTGAAATGGCCGCTAGGCGTAACTGCAATCTTGAATCTAAAAAGTGATGTTTCTGTGAATTCTGCTATATTAACCTAATAAAAATAACTGATCTTTAAAGTCGAGGCTAATCTGAACTTTTTGTTTGGCACTTTTTGACCTATGTCTAAAAATAAAGTGTTGGAGGGTATTCAAAGGTTTCCTTAAATAACCCCTGTATCTTCGAAACGGCTAAGCCGATTTTAACAAACTTGAGCGCGTTGAAATGAGCTATTTTTGTTAGTTTCACATGTCGTTGCTAGAGGGCTTTGTTCGACATTCCGACAGAAACGGTTAATTTTCGCAAAAAATTAAATGCATTGGTATGACTTTTTTCATGAATAAGTAGCTAAATGATGCCTAAACAAGCTCGAAAACCGCATCTCGATATCTTGTTACTAACCTAAAATATCGGCCAAAGAAGACTTTATACTAAAATCCCTTAAATTTTTATTTTTTAACTATATTTTTCAGGAATTGTTTCTATTATGTAAGTTCTGGCCCTAAAAGGGCTGATTTAAAGGAAGAAGTTTTAATTCCCCGTAAATGCTCGAAATGCTGACCATCACGCTCTATGCATTGCTGAAGCCTCTCATGACTAGACAAAACTGCAGCTTCAATTTCGGCTCGTGTTACGTATTGCGTTACGATATCCGGTTTTCATATCTTCTCTAGTAGTAGGTTGAGTCCGAAACACGATGTCCTTTACGCGCCCCCATAAATAAAAATCGAGGCAAGTTAAGTCTGGCGATCGCGGAGGCCATGGAAACAAACTTCCTCTTCCAATCCACCGCTGTTGAAATACTGCATTAATATGCTCTCGCACATTAATAACAAAACGTGCTGGGTAACCATCCAACTGCAAAAACAATTTTTGCCTTGTTTCCAGAGGCACATTTTACAACAACAACGGTAATTGATTGGCCAAAAGTCAAGAAATACTGGCCATTTAGGGGTTGCTCGAAAAATATGGCCCAATAATTCTGCCTCCAGTATGCCACACCATATATTTAAACTCCAATGTCCTTGGCGCTGAACTTCACGCAACCAATGGGGATTTTCTGTAGACCAATAATGCATATTGTGCAGATTGACTCTCCCGTCACTGTTGAAGGTGGGTTCATCGGTCCAAAGAATTTGAAATAAAAATTCTGTATTTTCGCGTATCATTCCTAACATGCAATGGCAATAGTCTAACCTTCGGTCAATATCTTCCTCTTTCAAGGCCTGATGCAAAACGACATGATATGGGTGGATTCTTAAAGTAATTAAAAAAAGTTTAAACGAATACCTATATATTTTGATGACCATTCGAACTTACCTATGGTCCTTCAAAATATTTTGAACCGTTGCCCGTGATATGCCCAACTCAGTGGATAATGCTCTTGTGCTAACATGAGGATTTCCTTCAATATAGCCCAGTACACGGTTAATATATTCTTGTGTTCTTCAATTCTTTCCGTTGAAACGTAGGCCGTAAACTACCATTGGCTCGTAAGCTGGTCACTAATTGGAAAAACTCTTACATCGCAAGGACGCCGATTTGGATATCGAGCCGCGTAAAATATTTTAGCTACTGTGGCATTCTGAAGACACTCAAAATAAACTGCAAGCGTATCAATAGCTTCATTATTCGTAAAACGTATTTTGAAAGCACAAAAATCGCTCAAAGTAACGCGAAAGTATTGACAACTATTGACAATTTGAGGATTATGTATGTTTTGTTCAGGTATCTGTTTCCATTGCCTGCTTTAATTAATTGTATTTTCGTATATATCCATAGTGAATATGCATTTAAACAAACAAAAATAGGCCTTTCGTATAACTTTTAGCATTGCTTACTTTGTAACGTGCCAATTCTTGTATGTCGCTACCTTAATTTGAGTTTCGAAATTTGCATTATTATTGATAAGTATATTTACATTACACTAGTATCTTTAAGCATTTCTTTTTCGTTCAATAATTAAATTTTATATCACAATATTTTCTCTTCAGTCTACATAATTACGAACGTCCCTGTGTATATTTTAGACATCCAATTTTAATTCTATGCGCAACGTGAATTAAGCACGCTTATGCATTTCCGTTTATTATGCCGTGCAGTTCAGACGTTAGCTTTTTAAGTTTTGCTTCCCTTTTATAAGGGAATAAGAATAGGGCATAAGAATAGGGAATAAGGAAGGAACAGGAAAACTGCTTATCTTAAGAAAAAGATTTTATTTTGGTAATGTTACGTAGCGTTGAGGATCTTTTTATGACGCCACGAACAGTACTTTATTAAAATGGCGTGATAATGCAATGTCATCTTTATGAACATAAAAGGAGATACCTCTGTTTTGCATAAATCACATATGCTGTTATACATATTCTACGTTCGCCATGATTTCTTTCCATTATTGTAGGGTCAACGTTTAGTACCAATGATCTAATGTTACCATATGCTACCGGTCGTCTAATTTTTATGTTGAAGACAAATGAAACTTATAGCGCTTACCTACATGTCTCTGTTTCGTTTATTTGTACATTAATTACAAATGGAAATTACCTTTACATTATCGTGTATTTGTCTTTGCAAATGAAAGTTCTCAAGCTACAGTTCGTTTAAGACGAGATTAAAATATTTATTTTGTACAAGTAAGTACTTATCCTTTTAGTACGGTTAAGTAAATAACAAAAATCAGTTGGTGTTATTCTGATACGGTTAAAAAAGGAACAGCTGGGTCCTGCTCCTGAAATAAAAACATTTGGGTTCATACCCTATCACAACTGTAATTGGTTGACATAGGTCAATACACGTTTCATTATTGAATACATGTTGATCAGATTGCATTTTGAATTCTAAGTAAACATAGATTGTAAGTTAATTACAGTGTTTAATTTAGTAATTTTAAGATTGTAAGGCCTACAAGAAGTATCATTTTAGTTATTTTATTCTGATATTAATCAGACATTTCGCTTTATTATATATATATTATATATATATATATATATATACATATATATATATATATATATATATATATATATATATATTATATATATATATATATATAATATATAATACAGTTGTTTAGTGCTTATTCAGATTACCTATTATGTTTTGAGATACAACCTTTCTCAATTTTTGTTGTATTTAATTTTTAAACCTAGAAATTGAGTGGTGCCCAATAAAACAAATTCTAATACTGATTACATCTATGAAAAACTCTGCTTTCCTCACACCTGATGAATGAGTTCTCAATTTCAGTAAGTTTTATAAGTTTGTGTCTCACTGAGCTAGACCGTGGTGCAATTTACCTTTGTAATATAAAACCCTAAGTAGTAATTTCAAAAAGGGTGATTTTATTCTGGTGAATAAATTTACAAACATTTAAAATCGCAATTTCTAGGTAACCTATTCAGAACCGAAATTGAATCTGCAGTTTTGTCTACCCATAAGAGGCCTCAGCAATGCACAGAGTGATGGTCAGCATTTCGAGCATTTCGGGGCATTAAAACCTCCCTCCTTTAAATCGGTTCTTTTTAGGGCTACAACTTACATAATAGAAACAATTCCAGAAAAATATAGTTAAAAAAAAATAAAAATTTAAGGATTTTCGTATAAAGTTTTCTTTGGCCGATATTTTAGGTTAGGAACAAGATATCGAGATGCGGTTTTCGCGAGCTTGTTTAGCTACTTATTCATGAAAAAAGTCATACCAATGCATTTAATTTTTTGCGAAAATTAACCGTTTCTGTCGGAATGTCGAACAAAGCCCTCTAGCGACGACATGTGAAACTAACAAAATTCAAAGATTATAATTTGTAGCCCAATAATAGCTTATTTCAACGCGCTCAAGTTTGTTAAAATCGGCTTAGCCGTTTCGAAGATACAGGGGTTATTTAAGGAAACATTTGAATACTCCCACCACTTTATTTTTAGACATATGTCAAAAGTGCCAAAAAAAAGTTCAGATTAGCCTCGACTTTAAAGATCAGTTATTTTTATTAGGTTAATATAGCAGAATTCACATAAACATCACTTTTTAGATTCAAGGTTGCAGTTAGCCACCTAGCGGCCATTTCAGAAACTATTTTCCAGGTTTTGTATTGGCCGTTTTAGTTAACTTTTTTTGCGCAAGCCTCTAGAATGGATACAGTACCTCGCAACCTCAGTAGGCGGGGGTTCCTTGACCAGGATCTTTCAGAATTTTGCCTTCCTCTTGTTAAAATTCAGACGTTGTGTCGCAGCCACCCTATCACATATAAAAACACGGTGTTTTGTGCAATCAACTTATTTGTTAGAGAATACTATGAGAAGTGAGTGCCCGTAGCAGTGTTCTCTCTCCAGCCTTCATGAAAACTACGTTGTGAGCCTTACTGTAACCAATTAAGGTAAGTAATAGATCGACACCTTCTTCAACTGTTACCACACTCTCATGTGATTTTGCGGAAACATCGGTTGCCTCCATTGTCAGTGTATTAGCACTTTCTTCAGCTTACCCCCAAGACATGCTTTGTAATGACGGTTGTCATGCAGAATAGTAATAAACTGTTTCTTGTTGTTGGCATTGGCAAGAACATTTTCTGTAGAGATGATCGTACTGTCTTCAATCATCTGAAGAGATTTTCCGTAATCCTTTTATACGCTCAACGGTTTTTGTTCCACTTTTTGCTTAAGTAGGATGGTGATCAAAGATAACTACTAGATGAGAGAGCCACATTTGGTTTGTAACGACATAGTGTTTAACACATTTACCTGAACTGCTCCTTTTGCAGAAGCTTTAACGCTTTTAAGAGTAAGTACTTGGTTCCATTTCGAAAATCCTTGTTAAAGGAGGAAAGGTGTAAGGGTCAAGGTCATACACTAAGCTCTTTTCAACCTATTTATCTGAATGTATACCAACCACAATGCGTTACAATAAAGTGGTGGTGTTTACAGTAATTAACTATATATCTATTGGTACAATATTGTTCATTAGCATAGAGATTTGATCTGGTCACTTCGCTTAAATTTAACGTTATGGTCACAAATACCTTTAATACTGTTCATGCCCATTTCCTGAACACAAGCCCAATCAAGAACATCAAGCACAGGCTTACGGGTGGGGCCCCCTCTTGCAGTTTAGCTTTGACGTGTTACATTTCTTGGGAAAGGACCAGGAGTTGTCGGATCACTTGTCCAGTCACTCTTCCGGTCCGGGCATCAAGTAAGATGCAATCGACATTGGCCACTTTGATTACTCACTTTGTCAATAGCCGCCTGTCAAAATCAGCTTCCGATAGCGCCTGGTGTAAAACTACATGATATGGATGCAGCTTAAAGTGACACTTACATATAGATCTATAGAAATGTTTCGTGTGCTCAAATGCGGATTCGTTTTCACGTAAAAAAGGACGTTTACAATATTGTCTTCATTTCCTATCGGGCGTCTTTGGATTGGAACTGAAGTGGATCGTACATTACCCGTTTGCTTTAAACGTACTGCCAGCCACCAAAGAGTCTTGCATTAAAAGTTTTCCAAGATAATGTTATTAATTCTAAACTAGTTTATGGGCCATACAATAATAACTGATGTACCTCCACAGCCATAAACGTTAGAAATATTTATTTGCCATGAAATGCTTGAACACGGAACATTGAAGATAATCATTTCTTCAATTAAAGGGTTAAAAATTATTCTTTTTGCAATCACGGACGAATATATCGAACTGCGGTTTTCACTTTTTTTCTTGAAAATGTCTATCTACCTCTCGATTATGATATCATAGTTATACCGTATGATGAAAGTTTTTTGAGTGAAATAAAAAAACTGTTATTATTCATTGCGCCCTCTATCAATTTTGTTAGGAACTATTGTGTATGGTTTAATTCAAATAAAGTTGGGCATAACTCATTGGTAAAATTACACGAACTGAGATTTAGGCAACGCAAGTCTGCATTAAATCAGCAAAGTATCTTTTACTTAATATTTTTATCGGCAGATGTCTCGGCATAAATTTCTATAAAATGTCAAAAAAAGTTGAAAATTATTGAATATTTTTTTATATTTTAAACTAGAAAAGTTATCGATTATATCCACTCTATTGATAGAGCCAAAAATATTTTGCTGCGATAGTAAATTGTTGTAATTTTGGGACATGGTTTAATTGTAATTACATACCATCATAATACATAACCTATGTAATTGTAAGTAAACAAATACTTTTCTTGTTCATTTAAATTAAATCATTTCAGTGAAAAAATTGATAAAAGTTGCAATAAGTTTGTTATTCTCAAGATTTATAGCAACCCTTCTAGAAGCATAATTATTGCTTTGTAATCGACATAATTCTTGCATATACTTTGCGATAACATAAATATCGATACATTTTTGATTATTTCATTCTTTTAGAAAGAAGTGTGTACAGTGTAAGTAGTTCGAAGTTCAACGAAATTATAGATGTTTAATATTTTAAAGTAGCGCATAGTTTAAATAGATTTCATACTGCTCCAAGTTAAATGAAAAGCAATTTACATAAATCAGTACATTTATTCAGTCCACCTATTGTAGAGTTACAAATGTTATGTAAAAATAGGAATATTTACGTTACATTGGAATTAAAATATTTAAACCAAAAAAAATATTCACTGTCTGTGTCACTTTCAGAGGTGGAATCTTTAACAGATATAATTAATAGTTGCATAACCTCAATATGCTTTTCAATTTTCCATCACTCTTACATAGACACTTCGGCATGTTTAATACATTTCTGCCAATATGTCCCATCAATTCGTTGCAAGGATTCCATCCGTATACTTTTTATATGGTCATCGTTAAATTTGGAATTATGTCTTCCTATATTTTTGTTGTAGTGTTCTTTGCAGTTTGCCCACATCAGTTCAATTTGAATAAATTGACAGTGATATGGTGGTAACCGTAATGCTCTGTGTCCACACACTTGTGTATCTATTTCGTACACCTTGGTATCGCATTATCTGCAACTAATTGCAGTAATTCTTTTTTAAACATGCTAGGTTCTTAAGCTATGTTGTGTTTTTATAGAAAATTACATATTTCTTCCTTGTTAGATGAATTATTTGGAATTTTTTCTAGAAGTTTGTAATGATAACTGGCATTGTCCATTACAATTAAAGATGGTTCTTTTAAGTTTGCAGTTAAATTATTTTCACACCATTTTGTTAACAACTCCGCATATATATATATATATATATATATATATATATATATATATATATATATATATATATATATATATATATTTCTATTTAGATTTCCACAAGTACTAATGTTTAAATAAGACATTTTTTCTTTGAAACTTGTGTAAATAAACGCACAAATTAATTCAACGTTTCGGGAACGTGCTTTTTTCCCTTTGTAAATAATTTATTTTGACAATTACAGAAATTGAAATAAGGTAACTATTTTGAACAAGTACAAAATATGAAACAAGGTAACTAATTTAAATTTAATCTGGACGTGTGTTTGACTTCGGGTAGTGGGTCTAGTACATGGTGTAGAAGGTGCAGAAGTGGGGACGTTAGGAACAGTTGCAGCGTAAGTGTTTGAAATTTCTGAAAGATTTGGAGTTGGTTGAAATTTCGAATCAACTTGTTTAATGATATTCTTCCAAATTTGTGGCATTCTAGAAGTGTCATCTCGTTTATTGAGGGCGTTTGGTCTTCTTTCAATTTCAACTGCTTCTCTAATAATTCTTTCTTGTAAGGTATATAGAGGTGCAATTAGACGGATATTGTTGGTGTTAATTTGGTGTCCTGTATCTAAATGATGTGCAGCTAAAGACGATGATGGATTGTGCTGCTTAATTGCTAGTTGGTGTTCATCGGCTCTCGCACATAATACTCTGTTAGTTTGTCCGATATAAGTTCTTAGACAGTTGTTGCACGGTATCTCATATACTCCTTGGTTTTCATTAGAAATTTTGTCTTTGGGGTTTCTTAAAAGTTGGGACAAAGCTAAATTTGTTTTGAATACCGGTCTGAAGTCGTTTTGGGAAATTTCTTTGCGATTCTGTCTGTAATTCCTTTATATAAGGTAGAATAACAGGAATCTTGTGTTCATTGTTTGACAAGTTATTATTTCTTGGTCTTCTTACTTCGTTGGTAATTTTCAATATTTCTTGATCTTTGTATCCATTTTGAACTAGTATTTTATTAATAGTCTTCATCTCTTCCGTTTTAGAATTTTGGTCAGGTAAGTGGTAAGAGCGGTATATCAAGGATTTCATAACGCTACGTAATTGACCAGGATGGTGATGCCAGAGAGAGTTCAAGTATCTATTCGTATGAGTTGGTTTCGATAGACTTTGTGTGTAAATTTACCATTAGGAAGTCTTGTTATTAGGGTGTCCAAAAAGGGAGTGAATTATTTTCTTCAACTTCCATAGTAAATTTGATGTTGTCGTGAATGTTGTTAATATGTCCTAGAAAACGGTTCAAGTTTCCTTTTCCATGGGGCCAAACTACAAATGTGTCGTCAACATAACGAAACCAACATTTAGGTTTTAAATCTGCAGAATTTAAAGCAATGGTTTGAAAATCTTCCGTATATACATTCGCAAAAGCTGGAGAGATGGCGAGCCCATTAACAGATAAATTTTAATACGTAAGTCTGACGTATAGATGGGATTGTGCGGAAATTTTATAACGCGAAAATGAGCGAAAAGGACTAAAAGACGCTGAACTTGAACAACTCTTATATGGAAGTAGTGATAGTGAAATGGACGATAAGGTTGAGATAGAACACTTTACAGATAGTGACTGTGATGATAGTTTATGTAACCCTGAATACTTGCCCGAAGAGGACGATCTAGAAGAAGCTTTAAAAACGTATTTGAGAAAAGCTTGGGAGCCGAAAAATTCAGTAAACCCCAATACAAAAAAGGGACAAGAACAGCACTTACTCTTTCGAAATATCCAGTCGCATCTACATCACTTTCTGAGGAAGTAGTAGTAAGTTATATTTGGAAAGTAGAAGATTTCAAATACCTTTTATTATTTTTAGCAAGTAACCACTAATGAACCCGCAGAATCTCCAGTACCTAAAAGAAGCTCAGACAATCATCTCATGATTCTGGAGAGCCAGACGCAACTTCATTCCATTCTCTGACAGTAGTAGTAAGTTATGCAAACCTGTAAAAACCACTAGTTACCCTTTATAAACACTTTTTAGTATCTCAAAGAAACTCATCAAGAAGCTCGTGAACATATTTTGAACCCCGAGCTTGAAACTTTGGAAGAAAAAAATGGATACAGATGGAGTTCTAAACCCAACGTAGCAGGGAAAACTACTGGAAAAAATATTGTTCACATAAGGCCGGGTCCTTTTCCTGAAGTAACGCAAATTTTAGATCCATTACGTATATTTCAGTAGTTTTTACCGGACGATATGCGAAATAAAATAGTAATATACACCAATCAAGAAATAAATAGTGCAAATAAAAATTACAAAGTGACAAAACAAACTTTTTGTGATACTAATTTGGTTGAACTGAAAGTTCGGTTGGGAATTTACTTACCTGCTGCGGTTATGAAAGATAACCATTTATAATCAAAAATGATGTTCGATACTTCCCATTGCGGAACACGCTACAGCGCCACAATGAGTAAATCAAGATTTGACTTTCTAACTGATGGCCTAAGGTTTGATGACAAGAAAACTATGGCGGAAAGAAGAAATGTCACTGTATTTGCTCCCATATCTGAAATGTGAGAATAATTTATTGAAGTTTGTAGAACAAAATACAAGCCCAGCTCGTATGTCACAATTGACGAACAACTTGTGGGATTTAGAGGCTACTGCCCGTTCCGGATGTACATATCGAATAAGCCGGCACACTACGGACTAAAATTGGTTTTACTATGTGACGTTTCCACAAAATATCTTATAAATGCTAGTCCATATTTGGGCAAATCTACTCAGACTAACGATCATCCATTAGCAGAGCATTTTGTAGAACTTTTAACTGCTCCAATTTATGGTACGAACCGGAATGTCACAATGGAAAATTGGTTCACCATTGTACCTTTAGCAAACAGACTGGTTTCTAAGCCTTATTCGATGACAATTGTTGGAACAATTCGGAAGAATAAGCCCCAAATTCTACCAATATTGATCGAAAACAATAAAAACACCAGGTGGGAACATCATTGCTTGCCTACAGTTCCAATAGCACATTGGTGTCCTACAAACCAAAAACCAATAAAATGGTAACACTCTTATCTACAGTACACACATCATCTGGAACTACCAATGACTATACCAATACACCTCAAATTATCCAAGCCTATAATGCAACTAAAGGTGCAGTGGACACTTTTAACCAGATGTGTCAAAACATGTGTGCTAATCGAAAAACAAAAAGGTGGTCAATGTGCTTATTTTATAACATGATAAACATGGCCTCTATAAACTCGTTTGTAACATACTCACACAATGTTAGTTCTCAAGGAGGAAAACCAATTACGAGGCAAATGTATAATCTAGAGCTATATAAAAACTAAGGGAGCCTCATAGGATTAGTCGATTGGAAACGGTACCTAACATGAATCATGAATTTAAAAAAAACTATTGAGGATATTCTGGAAAAAGAAAGTGAGGTAGAAGCACCCCGAAGAAATAACCATAATACCAATAAAAGAGGTCCGAGAAAATACTGCCACAAATGTCCTACTGCTAAGAAGGGGATAACTACAACGTACTGTTCGAAATGCACAAAACCAATACGTGGCGAGCACCAAGTTAAAATACGCCCTAGTTGTTCTTGAGAAAACCCTGTGGCTACTATTTTTATTTTATTGTTTCAAAGTTAGTTTTTTGTAGTTTTTTTAGATTCCCATGAAAAAAAATATTGTTAATAAATACTACTATAATACATCATTCGTTTTTTCATTATACGTAAATTTTAGGTGTCGATAGTATTAAGCGATCTTCCAATAACGATAGTATTCTAGGGTTAATAAAAAAGTTTTTTGCTAATTTTGTACGCCCAGTAATTTTCGAGGTATGGCCGTCGATCGACCTTAAAGAACATCATATACGTATAATTGTACGATGATTATATATTATTATAAATTAGTACGTTCAATCCTTATGGTTTCACATGCCCTCGAGATTATATTGACTAAACTGTATTTCATGCACGTAATTATTAATTATATTAATATAAACTCAGGGCTTTCAGTTACGGAACAAATAACAGTGCAGCTATTTTTAGGAAGTAATTCGTTCTAACCTTACTTTCTGGGGTACATCGTACAAACCTTCAGACCTAGAAAACATGCATTCAAATGATTTATTTGATCTAATTGATGGCATATCGGTGAACTAGGCTTATAATTCAGATGTCAGAATTCAGAGTGGCCCTTCAAAATTGTATACCTACAATTTTCGAAAATCGCCTCCCGTTTATAAAGCTTATGTTTTTGCATATAATAATTATGTATCAACATTTCCAGTACACGATAAGTTCTGCTCGACCTGTTTGGTAAATTTGTTTGTGATGAAACTCTATAACATATTGTAGAGCAAAGAGGTGCAAATTTAAACTTAGAATTAAAATAATTGAGCGCATTTATAGAAATTCTTGTTATCATTGGTATCCAGAGTTTACCAACGCTGAGGTTGCATTGGTCATCAAATGATAACTTTTTATGTACATCAAATTGCGAGTATTACGTTTTTTGTGCATATTATGGTACATACACGTGAATGATAATAGTAAGATGCCTGGAAGAGAATCTAAAGAGTTTGATAAACTCTTCAAAATACGGGCTCTAATTTCATTTCTCAATGAGAAATTTCAAGAAAATTTTACTCCATCTAGAAATTGGCAATAGATGAGAGCATGGTTGGCATCAAACGTACTTCTCTAAAACAATATATGCCCTTGAAGCGTGGTTTCAAGGTATGGGTAATTGCTTGTTCAAAATGGGTGTACGTGCTTCGCTTAGGAGTGTACCAAGGTAAATGTAATAATGCACCAGAGGGATCTTTAGAAGAACGAACTGTTTGCAGTGATCTGAAAACTACAATCATCAAGGATACTGGTTTTATTTTGATAACTTCTTTAGTAACTTTGATTTAATATAAAAATCACTGGAAAGTAATGTTTTCGCTTGTGGTCCTTTTGGTACTAATGGTAAACATTATCCTAAAGCATTTCTAGTAGAAGTAGTCAGTAGAAAGTGACTACGCAATGGATGATGTCATTTCCGTTTGCAAATGGCTTGGTAGAGGAAAAAAAAGTATTGTGGTTTTCAGTTATTTTCATGATCCAAGTATTATAGCATAGGTATTGAGAACTAATACGACTAGAAAACGAGACTTTGTAAATTGTTCCGAACCGATTTATGACTGAACCAAATTTATGGGTGGAGTAGACAGATTCGACCAGATGATGGGTTCATATTCGATTTCATGGAATTCTAGCCGTTGATGGATCAAACTTGTTTATTATTTTATACATGCAGCAATAACAAATACATATACCGGGTGTCCGGATAAGGGTACGGAGCGGCTGTATCTCGACAATGGTAGTGCCTAGAGGTTTGGGAAAATAATCCTTATAAGTAAAATGGGCAAGAGAAATAGCTGGAAATTATTTTGAAGTTCGTAATTTGATCGCTAGGGAGCGTAACTACTATGAAGAAATATAACATTCACGCTATATTGGAAAGTTAGACGATGAGCTATAACTTTCAAAACATCATTTGACAGCTTGGGTAACACCGCGCCATTTTGATTTACGACATTTATTCGTACATATCATAATGAGGGAGGGGTAGCCAAAAGATTTGTCAATATTTGCATTTTAATATCACCTGAACCGTTCAACCGTTTGAATATTTTTGGTCTCATTTAAAAAAGTATTTTATGCTCTTTTAAAGAAATTTTTTTGGTAAACTGTTTAGTTTAAAGTAAATACACTAGAGGGCGTCATCTGCAGCGTTTACTCATTTTTGTGATTTTCGGAAAAAAGTTAAATGGAAAAGTACTACTTTCTTGAAAGACTCTAAACCGTAAAAATTGTTAAATTTTAGTTAAACCGCATCCCGATATCTCCAACCGATCTTGATTTATATGGAAAAATAAAAATGCCGCGGCCATTGTAACTGCTAAATTGAAAATACTGATTTCACAACTGTCAAAAGTTAGTTCTTATAGTTTTGTGTCTCAGATTTACTTTTTAATTCGATTATTATAAAACATGCCATTTACTAACGCGGAAGCATATGATGTGATACGCATTTATTTTCAATGTTACGAAAATGCTGTAATTGCGTCGCATCAATATGCATAGCAATATTCACCAAGACAACATTTTTCTCGAGAAGTGTTTTAAGATTGGCTAGGCTATTACGGAAGATAGGAAACGTTCATCCTATGCAAGCACCTCGAAGAGTTCGAAGAACACGTATTGACGAAAATATTATTAGTGTTTTGGCCTACGTGCAATACGATCCCACCTTAAGCACTACCTGGGGTCCCAAAACAAGATACAGATTATGATAGAAGGCTGAACCACTGTTACTGGCTGTTAAATATGATTCGGGAAAATCCAAAGTTTCTTTCACTAATATTATGAACGGTTGAAGCAACTTTTAATAGCGCAGGAGGTGTAAATTTGCATAACACGCATTACTAGAGTCAGGAAAATCCACACTGGATGCGGCAAGTGGAACATTAAAATCGTTGAAGTTTGAACGTCTGGTGCGGAATCGTGGAAGCAAAAATTATAGGCCCACATTTTTCGACCAAACCCTTAATGGAGAAAGGTTTTCGGAATTTCTGAATACTTTACTTTCAACACTGTTAGAAGATGTCTCCTATGTGGTTTCAGCTTGACGGTTATCCGGCACATTATACCCAAATCGTACGTCGACATTTAGAGGAACAATATCCGAATCGTATTATTGGGAGACGAAGTTTGTTTTCCTGGCCGCCGCGTTCGCCGGATTTAACTTGTTTAGATTTTTATCTATGGTATAGCCTAAAAGACCTGGTTTTCAAAATAAACCAAAACCTGAGAAGATATGATGGAACGAATTCGAAGTGCTATTAGAAGCTTGTCCAGGGTTGAAATTTAAACAGCGGTTGGTTTCTCCACCGAAAATAGATTAAATAAATGCATTGATAATGATGGAAAACATTTTGAACACTTGTAAGCTTTTGTGACTAATTTAAGTAATAGTAAGGGTTTTGTGCTTTTCATTTGTTCTGTTGTTAAGTTGGCCCGTTGGCCTTTAAACACGCTTCAAACCTAATTTTGAACCAGTCCTAAGCCTGAATAAGGTGTGAAGGAAGGCTCGACGTGTTAACGATTTTGTGCTAAATGGGAGAAACTTTAATCGATAAGGTAACTTAATCTGGTTAAAGCACTCCAATTTTGACATTTCCTTACATGCGGTTTTCACTAAAATTTAGCTATTTTTATATTGGTTTAGAGTCTTTCAAGTACCTTTCCATTTAACTTTTTTCCGAAAATCACGAAAATGTGTAAACGCAGCAGATAACGCCCTCTAGTTTATTTACTTTAAACTAAAGAGTTTATCAAAAAATTTTCTTTAAAAGAGCGTAACATACTCTTTCAAATGAGACCAAAATCATTCAAATCGGTTGAACGGTTCAGGCGATATTAAAATGCAAATATTGACAAATCGTTTGGCTTCCCCTGTCTTATTATGATATGTACGAAAAAATGTAATAAAGCAAAATGGTGCGGTATTACCCAACTGTAAAATGATGTTTTGAAAGTTAAGCTCATCGTCTAACTTTCCAAGATAGCGTAAATTTTACGTTTCTTCATAGTAGTTACGCGCCCTAGCGGTCCAATTACGAACTTCAAATTAATTTCCACCTATTGCTCTTGCCCATTTTACTCATAAACATTTTTCTCCCAAACCTCTAGGCCCTACCATTGTCGAGATACAGCCGCTCCGTAGCCATATCCGGACACCCGTACAACATATAAAACATCGTCACACAGAATAACAGTAAAGCAAAGGCAATTTCGCATCTGAATTTTACAAGTTTACTTGCTGATCAACTAACTGGAGACTACCGCGCCAAAAAACGCCCAACAAAAAAAGGTACACTAACCGTTACTAAAGCCAAAATGAACAAAATTAATGGAAGGGCGGTAGGTGTAGACAACTCTGTTAAAGTGTGAGAATTCATTTCCCAATAAAAGGAAATATTAGAAGATGCGGTTATTGGAGCGCAAGAGCCAATGTAACTAGATCTAGCATTATTTGCAGAGCATGTGATGTAGCTTGATTTGTCACTTATTTTGCACCGTTTCATGAAAATTAAATTCAAGATTTGTTTCTATTTATTACCTTCGACTATATAAAATAAATAAATGTTCAGTTAGAGTTCATTTAATTTTAAAGTGGCTATTTACATAACCACAAAACATTAAAGGAGTATTTAGTACATAAATAGTTTGTGGTCACTATACCGTTAGGGTGTCATCAATATTTTTTTTATTTTTTACAAGCTCCATATGCTGTTCTGACTTGGTTACTAATAAAAAACTAGCAATAATTAGAAAATTTTTATCTGCCTGTTAAAGGGTTGTAACAACATTTATTTAAAATTAAACCTTCTAGAGGAGAATCATACTCATTTATTGCATATTTTGAAACGTTTGAGTTATATAATTTTTGATAATGAATTTTTGTATTTACATGATCAATTGCTAACTTTATGTAATGAGTCAATAGAATTAATAGAATCTATTAATGAAAACATTGAATTGAACAATGAGTTACCATATTTAGACAGTTCTAATATTTCTGTCACATAACGACAATGTTAATACTTCAGTTAGTATTTCGGCTGAAGATTTTTCAAATTAATTCAAAATTTAAAAGTTTCTAGAAGTTCTGTTCCTGTTTATAAATTAAATCTAAAGTTTAATGGTAGCGAAAAGAATTTTTACATTTATACAAAGATGTGAGGAATTGATGATAGCTCGAAACATTTCGGAGTCACTTTTATCTGGTATTGATCTATTTTCAGGAAAGGGTTTAATATGGTTCAGAGCTGTGAGGCCCCAAATTCATTCGTGGGACGAACTTATTTTAAAATTAAAGAGACTTTTACCCAAAGGTCATGATGAAGTTTTGTTAAATGAAATTAAAAATAGAAAACAGACTTTTGATGAAATTCCAACCCTCTTTATTTCCGAAATGGTTAATTTATTTTCACAATTAGACATTCCTCCTGAATAAAAATTATTATGAAAAATTTACAACCTTGGTTCGCTACCCAGTTAGCTCTTGTTAATGTTATTGATATTTTCCATCTGGTTGACTTATGTAAAAATTGCAGCAAGTGAAAGCTCAGAATTCTAAATTCAAGTTTAATTCTACTTCAGATTTGCAAAGACAATCTGAATACAAACCTAAAGCTTCTACATTGAGTTAAATTATTAAACCTAAAGTCAATTTTACTGGTGCTAAGCCAAAAATACAAATTCAACTTTTAATAGTTCAAAAATTAATACAGCTAAATCTTCAATGACATGTTTTAAGTGTAAACAACTGGGTCATACCTATCACACCTGTGACAAGAATGCTGATAAAATCTTTTGCTTTAAATGTGGTTATTCAGATCTTACTTTTACTAGTTGTCCGAAGTGTAAATTTTCAAAAACGTAAATGGGAAGTGTTCCGTTAGTCGACACATTTCTTATGATCTTTCAGAGGCTGATAAGCATGTTTTTAAAGAATGGTTAATTACAGTTAATAAATTTATGGAACTCCAAAAATTTGTTCCAAATTTGTTGAAAAAAGAATGATATTAGACCTTTTATTAATGTGAATATATTTAATGAAAATTTTGTTGCGTTATTAGATAGTGGAGCTACGGTTACAATTTTAGGTAAGCCTGCTTTGTATTTAATTGATAAATATAATTTAAAATTAAATAGGAATTCACCTTTTCGTCATTGACTATTGCTGATGGTTTTTACACTCCATTTTGGGAAGTGTTGATTTATCTTTGACTCTTAATGGTATTACTAAAACAATTTCTGTTATTGTTTCTGAATCTATTACTATTACAATTACGTTGGGAGTAGACTTTTGTCAATTATTTGAAATTAAAGCTGATTTTACTGAAAATTCATTTGTTGCAAACTCTGAGGAGATAAATTTTCAATGATTAAGAGTATTGATGATCTTAATAATGATCAAATTTTTGAATTAAATCAAGTTATTGACCTTTTTAAAACCTTATCAAAATCAAAATTAGGTAAAACCAATAAATTTTTTCATTCAATTAATACTGGTGATGTAATACCAATTAAACAACGTTATTATCCATTGTCTCCTGCTGTGTTGGAGTATGCAAACAAAGAAATTGATGACATGTTAGATCAAGGAATTATTAAACTCAGTTGAGAAAGTTTTGGTAAATTCCTTTAGACCCTAAAAGTTGTAAAAACTGC
Source organism: Vesta saturnalis (assembly GCA_036346205.1). Taxonomy (NCBI): domain Eukaryota; kingdom Metazoa; phylum Arthropoda; class Insecta; order Coleoptera; family Lampyridae; genus Vesta; species Vesta saturnalis. Next base: position 58,788 of record JARFJB010001131.1, on the reverse strand, counting down.
TTTTACTGTTCCATGTAGAGGATTATTTCAGTATACTGTTATGCCCATGGGACTTACCAACACACCAGTACTTTACAATGATTTATGGATTCAATTTTAGGTCATGATTTATCCCAATCGGTTTTGTTTATTTGGATATTATTATATTTTCAAGTACATTTAAGGAACATATTGCTATTTTAAGAGAAGTTTTAAAATGCTTAATGATGCCAAATTAAATATTAATTTAGATAAATGTGAATTTTGTAAACCTCAATTATCATATTGTAAAGAACCAGCGTTCTGTACGTATGTGTTTTAGAATAAATTAGGTACGGACCATCCTCTATGTAAGATTTCATAAGTTTACGCGATATTGCACAACCAATAATTTATTCATCACCGCTGACGTGTAGTTCTAAGAAACCGTAAGTTTCTGCACGTCAGAACGATTTTAACCAATCGCATAATGGCATCCCCCGCACGGTAGCCACGAAACCGCCCACAGATGCACCTTTATAAACTCGCGACGCGCATAGTAAAGGAGATGAATCTCAGTAGATTCAAGTTAAGCCGATATCCAGCAGCCGCCACCGTACCGTTGACCGTTCCAGAAACCAGTAGCCGCCACCGTTCCGTTTGCTTAGCGTAAGCACCGACTTGTTGTTCGTCGACGAAGAGTCCGTCGCGATCGGGCAACCTAAAGTTCAATTCTGTACTGCTATTTAATAGACACGTAAGTTGTAAAGTTATACATTCTGACAATTTACACTCAAACACTACAGACCGTAAATAATTCCGGGCTGAGCTCCAGGAGTTATACTACACTAGCACCTAGAGTAGCACGAAGGGTAGATCCCATCGTCACTCGCCACCACAAAGTATACCTAGAGGAACGCAGGGGTAACCCCCGCCGTATCTCGCCACCACTTGAGGGTGAAGGGTTGTTACAGGGCTGTAAAGACCTACGACCTTTCTCTTAGTATATACAGTAAAGACAGGCCGTCGCCTTCGTTTTCTGGAAATTACTGAGACCCCGCTCGAAACTTATACACTATCTACAGACAACACGTAATAACCATACACGGTGTCTTTGAATTGCAGAGGAATACCTCCATAACCTGTAGTATCAATTTGTCGTCCACCGAACCATCGTAAATACCTGGTGCACGAACGTTTGTAAATAAATTAGAGCGTACGTAGATTTTGCTATCTTTACGTGAACCTTAGAGTAGTCTTTTTATATTAAGTATTTTTGTTTCCTAGATTAATTATAAATAATTAAACTTAGTATAGAGATCGGTAATTAATTTAGTTAGATAAATTATCTAATTGCCTACATTAAACCGTTTATAAACAGAGAAAAACCGTCGAGAGAGCTCGCGTTTGCAGACGCGCTTTCGCGTGTATTATTTCCCAGGAGTAGGACATCCCTGCTTCAGCGCTTCAGAGTTACTGACATACAAACACGATATCGATTTTCTCAAACGATTCAAGTTCATTGCGCTGGCGCTTCGATCAACCACTGCATCGAGCATAACACTCGCGCTACCGTGCATACAGGACCGTAACCTACACTTGGCCTTTTTGGTAAGGAATAGATTGAACACAACTCTCTTTTGTTTACAGAAGCGACGTCGCACCCAGTGACGCCAGGACCCGGACCAGAATTCTCCCATAAATACTTTGTTAATTACCATTTATTTAGTATTGTAAATATTTGTTGAATATACGTGTTAAAAATGCTTTACGGATTTTATTTAAGGTTACAGTGTTAAGCACATCCAGTATTACTACGAACCACACCCCGTTTATAAAAATAAACCCGATTGAGCAAAGCCGAGGCAAGATAAAACCGCGCTGGGTTACCAAACCAGAAGGGCGCAAAATAAATATAAGTATAGCACCCAAAAGTAAGGGGCGCGTTACAAGTAGCACCTAAACGTGGGGCTCGAAAAACACTGAACACCTTAAATAATTTTCCGTTTACAGATTCCAAAAGGACCGCAGAAGTACCAGTAATCACATATTTTTGTTTTCCAGAGACACTAATCTGTCTGTTACAGGATGAGTATACCGAGGGACTCTGAAGATACCGACACCAGAGTGGGATGGATTTACCATCTCAAGAAGGATGAATTAGCAACCGAAGCTAGGAAATATAAGCTAGAGACAGGAGGGAATGTAGATGCACTTCGTGCCAGGATAATAAAATACTTACGCACCGGAGAAGGACAAGTAACCACACTGACACCAGAAATACTAACATTAACCGCTCCGATACCGCCACCACCAGCTGGGGAACACCTAGACATTACCGGAACCAGACGCGCCGATATTTGCGATAGAATACGCAAATGGGGTGTGAAATACGACGGTATCAGCGATCCGATTTCTTTCTTGGAAAGAGTAGAGGAATTACAAACCTGCTACAACATCACCGACCGTGATCTATTACTCGCCCTTCCGGAATTATTAAAGGAAAGCACCCTGTTATGGTACAGAAACCATCAACAATCCTGGACGACTTGGAAAGATTTCTTGGTCAGTTTTAAAATACAATTTTACCACCGCGACATCAATTTCAACTAGAGGAGGAAATCCGAAATAGATTGCAAAAACCCGAGAAAAAGCTACGGAATACGTAACCGCCGTCCTGACCTAATGCGACGCCATGGAAACATGTCGAGAGAAGAACAACTACAACGTATGTATGACAACCTGAGGGTGGAATATAAATATTACATCCGCCAGAGAGATTTCAAAGACCTGACCGAACTTCTCGAGTTGGCCACCCAATTCGAAATGCTACCTCCGAGGACACACTCGCCGTCTCCCAGTCCAAACCGCCAGAAGGTACACTTTAGTGGTCTAACACCAGCACCTGACACACCAGCACACCGTCCCCGTGAAATCAACACCACTAAAACCGTTCCAACACTTATCACCACCCGTATGACCGCTCCACCGTCTGCTGGAGATGTGGGAAAACCGGACACTTCAAAGAGAGGTGTAGAGAACCGTTTAAAGCTTTTTGCTCGAGATGCAGCAAAGAAGGTGTATTATCACGCGACTGCCCCTGTCCGCGGACGGAAAACTCAGACGCCGGTAAAGGGACACCAGGAACTTTTTACTACCCCGGCTCTTACACCTGGAAACAAAACAACCGCCAGCGAGTGGACCACTTGGCTACAAACCGTAGCGCAGTTTACACGAAGGAAACCCGATAAAAGATTAGATCGTTCCTACGATGATAGACTCTTCCTAGAGATTATGGTCTTTAACAAAACCATCAATGCTTTAATTGATACCGGAGCCTCCCGAACATATATAGGCGAGAAAGTAAAGAATTTACTAATTAATAATCGTATATATCCGAGCACGCTAAAAGCTGCAACTGTACGTCTTGCCGACAGTTCCATGACTGAAACCCGCGGCTTATACATTTTCCCCGCCAAGATAGGCAGGAAAACTCTCCAGTTACCGGGCTATTACATACCCCAACTGTCCACCGACATTGTGATTGGATTAGACGCGCTGGAACATCTTCAGGCCACTCTACACATACACCAGAAACAACTAGAAATCGCCGGAATACGTATCCCCTTGCAAAGTTCCGTACAAGGAGGCCTGAGTGGAATACATGGACCAGACGAAGACCAGCTACCCGAGTTAAACGAATTCTTGGAAACCGAGATGAGGAAATTCACAAAGGTAACAGGAAAAGCCAAAGATGTTATACATAAGATCACACTCGTGCCCGATGCTAAACCGATCAAACAGCGATACTATCCCCGCAATCCGCAATGCAAGAACTTATCAATCAAGAGGTTGATAATATTCTCGCAGAGGACATAATAGAACCGTCCCACAGCCCGTGGAGTTCTCCCGTAGTGTTGGTTAAGAAACTAACTGGTTCATATCGATTCTGCGTCGACTTTCGAAAAGTTAACCAGGTCACCATCAAAGATGCATACCCGTTACCATATATTCAAGGCATCTTAGACCAGTTGCGAGAAGCAAGCTATATCAGTACCTTAGACCTGAAACAAGGATACTGGCAAATTCCGCTAGAAGATGGAAGTAAATCCATCACCGCTTTTACAGTGCCCGGCCGTGGACTATACCAGTTCAAAGTTCTACTGTTTGGACTTCATTCCGCCCTGCTACATTCCAGAGATTCCTAGATTCTATTATTGGTCCAGAACTGATTGGACGCGCTTTTGTATATCTAGATGATATCATAGTCCTGGGAAAAACATTTCAAGAACACCTGCATAACCTACGGGAAGTATTCAAGAGACTACGTGATAACGGACTTCAACTACAACCGGACAAATGCTACTTCTGTCAGACCCAACTCAAATACTTGGGACACGTCGTCACCGCAAAATGAATTTTACCTGATCCAGAAAAATCGACGCAATTATCCAAATACCCGCTCCCCGTACCGTTAAGCAACTCCGTCAATTTTGGGACTGGCCTCGTGGTACCGCAAATATGTTAGCGGCTTTGCGAAACTAAGTCAACCGCTCACCGAACTCTTGAAAAGAACACCAGATATCAGTGGACCGACACACAAAATCACGCCTTTGAAGCCATTAAACAAGCATTGACCGCCCCCGGTATTAGCCTGTCCGGATTTTAATCAACCTTTTGTATTACAAACCGACGCCAGTACCACCGGAATTGGAGCCGTGCTAACACAAGGACAAGCACCGAATGAACGAGTGATAGCGTACATCAGCAGGGCATTGAACCCCGCGGAAAGGAATTACTCGACGATTGAACAAGAGTGTTTGGCCGTAGTATGGTCCATACAAAACTAAAAGTTACCTAGAGGGTTATAAATTCACTGTGTTAACCGATCATAGAAGTCTCAAGTGGCTTCGCACGCTAGAGAAACCGACATCCCGTCTAGCCCGCTGGATAATGGAACTACAACAGTTCGACTTCCAGGTGGAGTACCGTAAAGGGCACTGAACAATGTGGCCGACGCGCTATCTCGCTTATACGAGGATTATAAAGTAAAAGCCGACCTGTCTCCATTAGAGGTGGAGGAAACCGAAGAAATAACCTGCCCATGGTATAAATACTTGATACAACAAGTCCGAGAACACCCTGATCAACACCCACGATATAAAATAGAGGAAGGTCAACTATTTAAATCATTCCCTGATCCGACACCCGAAAAAGAGATGGGAAGCCATCCTAGTTGGAAAATTTGTATACCGCTAGAAAAACGCCGAGATATCCTGGAAGAATGTCACGATGTCCCCACCGCAGGACACCTAGGAATTGCGAAAACGCTATGCCGCATATACCGCAATTACTACTGGCCCACCATAAAATCCGACGTGATAAAATACGTGAAAACGTGTATAAGTTGTCAGACTTATAAAGGTAGTACGCAAAAGCCGCAAGGAGAAATGTACTTTTCGCGACCTGGACATCCGTGGAATAATGTAAGTACGGACCTTATCGGACCGCTGCCGCGTTCCAAGAAAGGATATAAATTCCTGTTAGTTTTTCAAGACCGGTTAACTAAGTGGGTCGAACTTAAACCGCTCCGTAACGCTACCAGTCCACCGATTATCCAAGCGTTAAAGAACAAATAATATACCGCTTTGGAACTCCCCGACACCTGATCTCTGATAACGGCCCACAATATACCAGCAAATTATTCCGCACGTTCTTGAAGGAGCATGGAATCAACCATCGTTCTACTCCACCATACTCCCCGCATGCCAACCCGGTGGAAAGAACCAATAAAGTGATCGGGACGATGATCGCACAATTTACGCGAAACAACCAGCGAGTGGGACGCTCACCTGCCTGAAATAGCCTTCGCTATCAATACCGTACAGCATGGATCAACTGGTTTCTCCCTGCCTTACTTAATCTCGGAGAGAATTAGAATCACCTAGGGCATGGTCAACCCAGAAGCAACCGCCGACAACAGAAGCAACCGCCGTAACCGCAGCTGATCAAGCGCAACACATGAAGTATTTAAAAGATCTACAAGAACTTGCTAGAGATTCATTAGCAAAGACCTTTGAAGTACAACGGTATCATTACAACCTGCGTCACCGAGCCTACCGCCCCCGCAAAGGAGATCTCGTATATCGTAAAACCCATTACCTGTCAAGCAAAGCGAAAGAATTTTCCGCGAAATTAGCGAAAAAATATGCCGGTCCTTACCTTGTGTATAAAATCAAATCGCCCGTAATTGTCGAGCTCCGAGAACCCGGTAGTAGGAAAAGCGCGGGAGAAGCGCATGTAAAAGATTTGAGAAATGCGACTGACGTCACCGATCAGACTAGAACAACGACCAATGGTAACGTTGAAAATTTAACGGCTATTAAAAACCCGCGTATACGAAATCATATAAAAGCAAAGGATAAAACCAGAAATGCTATCTCCCACAACATGGCCCCCTTTAAACAATGCCTCCGCCGAAAGACTCCGGTAAGAATATCGCCATGGCAGCCCCACCACTACCGCAAACCCGGGACCGAAGACTTGGACGCAGCGTTCCTGACGCGTCGCAGTGCTCCGGTCCGGGACCAAACTCCGCCGCCTACGCCCCGCACACCGTCTCCAGGACCATCCGGGAGGGGTGCGGAATGGTATTGGTCACCACCCCGGCTCCACACGGATGGGAGACCGAAAACCCCGGACACCCCGGAACATTTACGCCGGGCGGCCGAGGTCACAGAAAGAATTAAGGACCTACGGATCCAAGAGGTCTCCGAACCGGCCCACCTTATGCCGCCACCCCCGGTGTACCTTAACCGCCGACAGCGACGCAATCGCCGCCGCGTCAGCGTAATCACGCCCGACGGCGCAAGAATAAAAGTGAAGCGGACGGATCTTCCGCAAGAAGAGGAAAGGGTGGTATGTAAAGAACCAGCGTTCTGTACGTATGTGTTTTAGAATAAATTAGGTACGGACCATCCTGTATGTAAGATTTCATAAGTTTACGCGATATTGCACAACCAATAATTTATTCATCACCGCTGACGTGTAGTTCTAAGAAACCGTAAGTTTCTGCACGTCAGAACGATTTTAACCAATCGCATAATGGCATCCCCCCGCACGGTAGCCACGAAACCGCCCACAGATGCACCTTTATAAACTCGCGACGCGCATAGTAAAAGGGAGATGAATCTCAGTAGATTCAAGTTAAGCCGATAGCCAGCAGCCGCCACCGTACCGTTGACCGTTCCAGAAACCAGTAGCCGCCACCGTTCCGTTTGCTTAGCGTAAGCACCGACTTGTTGTTCGTCGACGAAGAGTCCGTCGCGATCGGGCAACCTAAAGTTCAATTCTGTACTGCTATTTAATAGACACGTAAGTTGTAAAGTTATACATTCTGACAATTTACACTCAAACACTACAGACCGCAAATAATTCCGGGCTGAGCTCCAGGAGTTATACTACACTAGCACCTAGAGTAGCACGAAGGGTAGATCCCATCGTCACTCGCCACCACAAAGTATACCTAGAGGAACGCAGGGGTAACCCCCCGCCGTATCTCGCCACCACTTGAGGGTGAAGGGTTGTTACAGGGCTGTAAAGACCTACGACCTTTCTCTTAGTATATACAGTAAAGACAGGCCGTCGCCTTCGTTTTCTGGAAATTACTGAGACCCGCTCGAAACTTATACACTATCTACAGACAACACGTAATAACCATACACGGTGTCTTTGAATTGCAGAGGAATACCTCCATAACCTGTAGTATCAATTTGTCGTCCACCGAACCATCGTAAATACCTGGTGCACGAACGTTTGTAAATAAATTAGAGCGTACGTAGATTTTGCTATCTTTACGTGAACCTTAGAGTAGTCTTTTTATATTAAGTATTTTTGTTTCCTAGATTAATTATAAATAATTAAACTTAGTATAGAGATCGGTAATTAATTTAGTTAGATAAATTATCTAATTGCCTACATTAAATCGTTTATAAACAGAGAAAAACCGTCGAGAGCTCGCGTTTGCAGACGCGCTTTCGCGTGTATTATTTCCCGAGGAGTAGGACATCCCTGCTTCAGCGCTTCAGAGTTACTGACATACAAACACGATATCGATTTTCTCAAACGATTCAAGTTCATTGCGCTGGCGCTTCGATCAACCACTGCATCGAGCATAACACTCGCGCTACCGTGCATACAGGACCGTAACCTACACTTGGCCTTTTTTGGTAAGGAATAGATTGAACACAACTCTCTTTTGTTTACAGAAGCGACGTCGCACCCAGTGACGCCAGGACCCGGACCAGGGAATTCTCCCATAAATACTTTGTTAATTACCATTTATTTAGTATTGTAAATATTTGTTGAATATACGTGTTAAAAATGCTTTACGGATTTTATTTAAGGTTACAGTGTTAAGCACATCCAGTATTACTACGAACCACACCCCGTTTATAAAAATAAACCCGATTGAGCAAAGCCGAGGCAAGATAAAACCGCGCTGGGTTACCAAACCAGAAGGGCGCAAAATAAATATAAGTATAGCACCCAAAAGTAAGGGCGCGTTACAATATTTAGGTTTTGCTATTGATAAGAATGGTCTTCATATTGATCCTTCAAAGATGGAAGCTATTACTAGATTTCCTCAACCAAATACTTTTACAGAAGTGAAACGTTTTATTGGAATGTGTTCTTGGTATAGGCGTTTCATTCATGACGCTTCATTTTGAAAATTGAATCTCTATTAGTTGATGCTCCTATCTTAGCGAGTCCAGATTTTTATAAAACATTTTATTTACAATGTGATTTCCAATTGTGGTGTTGGATGTGTTTTAATTCAAGGTGAAGGAGAGAATGAGGTTGTCATTGCTTATGGTTTTCGTACTTTAAATAAATCCGAGCAAAATTATTCAATTACAGAGCGTGAGTTACTTGCCGTTATTTTTGGAATCCAAAAGTTTAGACCCTATACTGAAGGTACCCATTTTAAAGTTATTACTGATCATCATTCACTGATTTGGCTCAATAATTTAAAAGATCCTTCAGGTCGATTAGCCCGATGGAGTGTTAAACTTCAGCAATTTGATTTTGAAGTCATTCATAGAAAAGGTAAATTAAATGTTGTTCCTGATGCACTTTCTAGAGCACCTTTGGAAGTTAGTTCTTTAGAATTTTCTGCTGTAGATTTAGACGATTGGTATAAAAAATTTTAAACAACGTTTTTAAGAATCCTGAATTATTTCCTGATCGGACAGTTTTACAAATTTATTTCACATGATTTAAACATCCAATCCAATTTAGTGGAAAGGAAATTAGTTTGTTACTAAATCTTTAAGGAATGATCTTTTGCAAAATTTCATGATGATCCTACATCATCACATTTTGGTGTTTTTAAACTTTTAAAAATGAAAGAATTGTATTATTGGCCAAAAATGAAGTCCGACATTTCCAAATACATTAGAAATTGCAATGTTTGTAACCAAAGCAAGTCTTCACAGTTTAATCATTATGGTTTTATGGGTAAAGAGAAAATGTCTCTTATCCTTTTCAATGTATTTCTATTGATTTAGTGGGTCCTTTTCCAAGATCGAAGAGTGGTAATACCGTTTTATTAGTTACTTGTGATTGGTTGACTAAATTTACTTTGATTCACCCAATGCGCAGTGATACTGCTAAAGGTATTTGTTAGATTGAAAATTATGTATTTCTAGTTTACGGTGTTCCTCAAATTTCTATGGTGGACAAAGGTTCTCAATTTAAAAGTGCACAGTTTAAAAATTTAGTGAGTTCTTACAAATTTCAATCCATTTGGTGTAATGCAAGTTATCATCACCAACTAAATTTTGTTGAGAGAGTTAATAAAGTGGTAGGTACTGCAATTAGGTCTTATATAAAGATGATCACAAGGAATGAGATGTTGAAATTCACAAAATTGCCCATGTTATTCGTAACGCTGTACATGAGTACTAAATTTTCACCTTCCTTTTGGCGTTTGGTCGAACAGTTCCAATTTCTGGAGATTTTTATGGTCGACTAAAGGATTTTAAAGAGGATGATTTATCTATTACTAACCGTGAACAATTAGTTCAAGATTTAAATGAGCTTTCACCCGTTTTTAAACATGTTAAACAAAATTTACATGCATCTTACGAAAGAAATTCAAAATCTTGCAATTTGCGACGGCGTCCATTGAAATTAAACGTCGGCGATTTAGTTTGGGAAAAGAATTTTACTTTATCTGATGCGACTAGAAATTATAGTCAAAAGTTAGCTCCTAAATTTATTGAAGCAAAAGTCATTGAGGTGTTAGGTCCAACTACGTACAGATTGGCCACCTATTGACAATAAACCCTTAGTTGTTTTTCATGTTAAAGATTTAAAACCCCATTAATTCTTAATTATTTTTCTATTCTTAGTATTTTTGAGACTTGCATTCTGGTTTTCTTATTTACATTTTAATTATTTTGATGATTTTCAAAGTAATTTAATTTTTGTGCTTATTTCGCACATTATTTTATTTTATATTTTGTGACTTTGCAAACCACTTATTTTATTTTGCTACATTTGTTTAGCACGATTGTTGGTATTGAGATCACATTGTGCGATTGTTTTGCCGATGTTTGGGACATTAGTTCTAAGGCAGATTATCTTCTTTTATTGGATTTACAATTTGCAATAGTAAAATTTAAGATAACCATTTTGAGTTTACCTCTAGTCGTTATTTAACGTGAAATTTTCAAACTCTTAACCGTTGATAAGTAAACTAGTAATACTTGTAGTATACATTTTTATTTTTATTTGATTTAGTTTTTCTGGTTTCCTGAAATTGTTTCGAAATTCTAGCTTTTGACGATTCCTAATTGTTAGTGTTCTATTCTTGGACGGTGCTTGAGGACTTCGGTTCGCCTCGTGTCAACCTCGATTAGTTCATTTCCGATTGTGACTTCCTGATTATTACGTTTTGGTAGTTTTAGGGGGTTATGTTGTGTTCGTAAGAGTGCATCATCCTTTTCCTTTGCTACTCCATCTAGATTTCGGCCTATTTACGGAATAGGGGTATGTTTAGTCTTGGACGATGACTGTGGAACATCATGAAACCTGAATTTCGTGAAGGGTAGAGTGGCCTCTCTTGTTCTCCACGACGGAACATCCTGAGCTAATTTGCCATGAAAGTAGTCGTATCTTGGATTTACCGATTTTGACATACCGAACGTGACTGTGGTAGTTTTGTATCGATCTACCAAGGAGACTTTTATTTATGTATTGTGATACGTTCTATTTTAATAACAACTCCTGTATAATATGTATATTGATTTTGTCACTTTAGTACACTTAGTATAGGATTTTGTTCTATTTAATCTTTTATTTAGCATTTTGATTTTTTCCTTTTTATTATTTGCATTTTATTTAGATTTTAGGTGTTACTGTTTACATTTTACTTGAATTTTAATTAGTTTAACATTTTTTATTTCCTTAGATTTTAATAAATTCATTTATTAGCTTAGTGTTTGGAATCTTCGCTTTGGTGATCTCCGAGTTCAAATTTTAGGGGGTGTAACCACCATTTTGAGTTGCATTAAAATATACCATAATTTGCGTTCTTCGTTCATTTAGTTGTAGATATAAGAAAAAAGTTTTTAATTATTAATGAATTATAAGTATGTGGTAGGCAACTTAATTTGCATTTTGGTGTAATATGAATAGCATATTTTCTTAGGAGTTTATATTCCATATCTTTGACTTATTTTTGCGCACCTTTTTCGCGCAACAATATATCACCTGATATCTAAGTGTCCATTCTTCATTTCTTGATGTATTCAGGGTTGATTAGGAAGCAATTTTGGGTTTCGACCTAAATTTTGTGAAAAGTGCCATTGATTTAATGGTAATATACTTTTAAACCGTATTATATTAAAGTCTAAAACGTTTGTTTTTGCAGGCACTTTTACTTTTACACTTTTAGAACTTTTACTACTTTTAATTGCACATGTAATTCTACTTTTACGTACGCTTTCATTTTATGATTGCGTTTTATTTAATGCAGATCTAAATTTAGATCACACCTTCTTATTTGAACTTTCGAAAGAATGCAATAAACATAGAATTATTCAAAATTCATGAAGATAAATTTATAAGAAGTAAAAGAAGTAAAACTTTGGTATGGTTTATAACGTACAACATTGTTATTACGAGATATTGCGCAATATTGGTGCAAAAATTACATCACCTTTGGTTTACATTTCCGTATTTGTTTAGATACCAGATGTTAACAAAAGTTGTGTACAAAATTTTCCGAACAGGTATTTATATTTAATAATTTAGTAATTTAAGACTATTACAACTAGTTTTTAAGATATATTTTATAGAATTCTAAATTTAAATATTTAATAAACATAGTTTGTATATTTTTATTTTGACATTGTGGTGAATTTTATTTTATTGTGTGCTCGGTTTAGTTATTCCGAGCATAATCAAAAATAACTTGGCGTCCGAGATAATTTTTATTATTGTTACATTACAGTTATAATATTTATGTTAAATGGAAATAACCAAGCAGAAATTGGTGGTAATTAAGCAAATCAAAAGGATTCAATCGGCCTACTTTAATTTACCGACTAGGCCAACGGCATTATCTTTTGAGTGGTTGGTGTCTAGTTATTTTAACGATTTGTTTTGAGAACATTTACATTTGTACCGAACATTTACACATATTTATTTATATAATTACAGGGTTAAAGACCTAAAACAGTAGTATATCTTGGGTAATTCGTTCTAAAAATATTTATTGCTGGCATAACTCTATAAAATATGTTTTCAATCAAAATTTCATTTTTTCTAATTTCCGATTATCTGGCAATATAGGAGTAAGCATTTTAGCAAACTCAGCAATGGCCTTCTTCGTATCTAAATTTTCCTGTTGGTCCTTCTGAAGGTATTCTTCAACATCTTTGCCCATTTCGTTAATAGTATCTTTTAGATGCTCAATTGTAGAGTCTTTAATTATTTCCTTAGATTTAATAACCAAGGTCTGAAATAAATAATTTTAAATTAAGGTTGGCCTACCACTAAACGGGCTTACATAAAATGTTGCAGCAGCAGTAATGAGGTTTGCAAGTTTTGTCATTTTACACTTTTACAATGAGCAAGATCAGTGAAATGTGACCGTTATGTATCTACGTGAGTTCATGTTTAAGCTTTTATACGGTTATAATCATGCCAATGACCTCAAAATCCCAATTGATACTTCAGGTATTTTTCCTTACGAATCAGCCATAATTAGAAAATAGTTGGTGTGGGACAAGACGCGACCTTCCAGCATACAAAGGGGAAATTGATAGAAATAAAATAATTTTAATTTTTTGTATTTGTGGGCCGACATCTAGACACAAATGAAAATGTCAAGCATCTCCATGTGCATCAGCTCTTGATGGTTACTAGACAACCCATCGCTAGAATTTTGACCTACTAAAGAAATTTCACCTTTAGTAAGTGATCTTTAACGTATTTCCACGGAACCTATAGTTTTACTTCCTATAAGGAGTTTTAAAAAATAATTTTTTAGTTATTATTTATTATTATTAATTATTTTTAAGGAAAAAAAATGTCTACATTTCCTTATAAAATGAATCGTTATTCACATATTGAAGAAACTTGAACTAACATTTAAATTCTACCGTAGGAATTTTTTTACGGGCCGTATCAAAAATTACACAAAACATAATTAATTAATGTATTTAAGGTCTATATGTTGGTATTTTTACATCTTTGAAATATACAGCTGTTTCAGAAATAATTGATAATAACTAAAAACTGCCGGTAATAAACTCCCCCTCTCCGCCACTGAATTTTTTCCAAAATCTAATCAGCTTCAGGAGAAATTAATTAAAACTTAATTGTGTAATTTGAAGTACGTCCATGTTAAATTTAAGTAAATATACTGTTGTCTAAGAACGTTGCTCAAACTCTTAGTAAAAAATTAGGTAAAAGAAATCTATCGTAATTGGAAGCACTACAAAATGGATGTGTATTAGCGTTTTTATTTCTCTGTGGAAGATTAAGGTAATTCAGTAAATTATCAGTCCATTCAAATGTGATAACCATAAAGGACACAAGTTTGGGGCTTAAGGGAATGTACTGTTATCAGTTTAGAGTTTGTCAGAAATCGTTCCTAAAATATGGTACGTCATAAATTCTTATCGACTTTACGACTTAATATAGCTAAATTAATAACTCAGTAAGAATCTAATCTATTTTTAATAGACATTCATAACTTATCTACTATTACAATTATTATTGTTATAAACAATTTGCTTATCCACCTGTTTATTTGTGATTAATGCAGCAAAATTTTACAAACTAAAATTGTTCGCTTTGTTTAAGAAACCTTCACATAAATAAAACGAATATAACAAACGTGAGTAATTTAACCAATGTTAATAATTATAGCACGAGGAAATTATTTTTTATAGATTTTCACCTTCCAACCTACATATACATATGTAGGTATGGAAGGTTTTGCAATTGAGTTTTTTTCACTATCCCTAAATCGACTTATCATTTTACAAGTTTCGCCAAGATTGGCCATCTTGACTGGATGTCTGTGTGTTTCGGTGTGGATGTATGTTAGTATCCACGACAACCCCAAAACTAAAATACGTACTAAAATTTTGTATTTAAGCTTGTTTTCATTTGGCTTAGAGTTGATTAAATTTTGGGGAGAAATCCAGCGGCGGAGAAGGGGGTTTATTAGAGGCAGTTTTTGGTTTTAATCAAATATTGCTAAAATAGCTGCATATTTTTATAGAAAATTTAATTTTACATAAATTTTCTTCATAAAGTTTTTTAATGTAAGGTGAAATAAATGTAAAATTAAATAAATATGATTGAAGATGCAGAAGTTGTATTATCGATGTTTTATAGAGACGGGCGGCTTTGGAATGTTTTTTTTACGTTAACATGCATTTATGTCTAATAATCTCTATTTGACATAAGTTTTAAACGTCATTCTGACATAGATTATTGTTTTCTTTTTACAATGTTGCCTGTTTTCGTTATGAACGTATAAAAAGAGGTTGCATAGCTATCCTAAAAATTTATGTTAAAATTATTTCATTTCTTTTAATTTAAATTATAGTATATACCAGCGAAAAAGTCTTGTATCGAATTAACATTAAACCTGTAAATACCTTTTTTCTATTTATTTCAGATACGCTTGGCATCAGCAACCAGCCCCAATCGAGCGACAACAGGACAGTCCAGACAACATACTCCAAGATCACCACAGCTCCACAACTCATTTTTTTCCGAACGACCAACAATGCAAAGCACAACACTGTCAACAGGCAATCCACACGATACGCAACTCAACAACTTGCAATCCACGCGCTGAAGAGGAAAAGATTCCTGAGCAGCGACCACCAATACAACACAATACACATTTATTATTATATATAGTTTTAAGTGTGATATGTATATAAAATCAATTGTTAATTTCTAAAATTTTAATACACTTTGTTGAACTTGAACTTAAACTTGAATGGGATGTGTTGCCACATCCGCTATATAGCCCTGACCTTGTGCCTTCAGACTACTATTTATTTCGTTCTATGCAAAACTCCTTAAATGGTAAAATGTTGTCAAATCACACTTAATTCAGTTTTTGATAAAAAAAGATCAGAAATTTTATGAACGTTGGATTATGACACTGCCTGAACGTTGGAAAGAGGTCCTCGACAAAAAAAGTAGTACCTCATTGAATAAAGTTATATTTTTAAGAGAAAATTTTTAATTTTCATTTAAAATACGCAATCACTTAGTTGGCAACCCTACAGTATGCGCTATTGTGAACGCTTTTTATCCGCTCTGTAACACAAATTTCGGGGTTAAACCACATTTTTACAGAGAGAGCTATTGACTAGAATTTTTGTAGGATAATTACTCAATATGGGGTTCAGGCCACTCAATGAATAAAATAACAACTCAAATCCTTCCTCATCTAAATTTTGATCAATAAATAAAAAGGATAGCGTTAGATCTAAATTTCGACCTATCGGGTCATCAATAGGCTAGACTAATTCTGATTGAGGAAGCACTCCTCCAAATAGCTTCTCGTTAGAAATTATTTTGAAGTTACGTATTTCACGGATAGGGGGCGCAATTAAAAATTAAAAAACAAAATTCTAAATTTCTCCCAAAATTCCTAAGTAAAGATATACCTTTGCTTACATTGTTAGAAAGTCTAGACAATTCTACATAATTCTGGTTTGAGATTCATTGGCGTACTGAAATTGCTGTACATTCTAAACCACTTACTCAGTTTTAGTAAAATAAAGCTTGTTTGGAAAACAAATGCAGGTATTTTAAATTGCCATTCCTATTGTTACACAATAGTTCCTAATACAAGTGCTACTTTATAGATGGTTTTTTCAGGTTAATTGCTGATTAGTGATAACCTGATTTTGAAAACATTGTTGTTCATTATCACAATTTTATTAAAGTATAATAATGTAATTAAAAATTATTATTCGTACATAACAAAACTTATAATAATTTAACATTAACCAAGTTGCTTTGGTATGTGTGAATCCTTGCGATATTGCAGGCTCACATTCCACTAATATAAGTAATTTGACTGTAGTCTCATAATATTTAGAATTTCCATCAGTTCTACATAGATAAAGACAAAATTAACATCGATTGGTGTTTCTATAGCTCCGTTGGTTAGAGTGCTACTCTAGCAAAGTAGATGCCGTAGGTTCAAATCCTACTCGAGGTAAACTTTTTATTTATGTACTATTTTAATAAAATTAATAATAATTTCTAATTACGTAATTACATTTACTTTGAACTTATTCGTTTATTACAAAACTTAGAATAATTTATTAAAGTATGGTCTGGGCAATTCCTCAGCTGATTGATGAAACAAGCTGGCCTTTCAAGTAAATATATTGGAGTATTTTGTGGAAATTTTTAACCAGATTTCTGCACTGATTTTTCACGCACCGCGAATGTATTTTAGAAAGACTTGCGTTTGTCTCAAAAGTGTTGGCACAAAATCTAATGGATGTAAAGTACGCGAGAATGATAAAATATTCGGTTGGCTTTGGAAAACAAAATTTTCTGAAATTTTATCTTGACTTTGACCGCTACGTTTTAGAAAGCAGTTACACTAAAATGGCCTACAAATTAGATCTTCTTAAAATTATTTACAGTATAGTTGGGCAAATGCCTAAGCCCCAAATAGTTTGCATATTCGAAAATCAAAATATTTCCCGCAGAACTATTTACCGTACAATAGCGGATTGTGAACAAGGTATACCATGTATAAGTCTCCCAAAAGTCGACGACCTAGACCGTTTACCCAAGGCAGAGCAGACGAGTTAGTAAGAAGAGCAACAAATAGAGTTGGAATGTCAGTCAGGAAATTAGCAAGGAGTATAGAACTTCTAAGGATACAGTTTGGAGGAAATTGGTTAGTAGGCGCGAAAAAAATGTATGGTAAAAGTAGCCAAGAGAACTGCTGAAAATTATTTTGAAGTTCGTGCCTCTACCGTTACGTGGCGATGGACACATGATTTTATTATAAAATGCCTTTTCATAGATAATTTGGCGATTAGTGTGTAAGACAAATTATTATTGGTATAAAGCGTAATGTTTTGAAACTTTTTGTAATACATTTTAAGGTTTAGGCAGCAAAATAAGCGTGGGAGGAGAAGGGAAAGTCATTTGATTAATTACGCTAGAAGTTTAGTTTCATCAACTCAAAACTTATAAAATAATTCTCATTCGGCAAAAATAGGTTTTTTAAGCATAATAATGGAAAAATTTATATTTTGCATTTACGGCCACCACTAGAGTTTTCTAAAGACATACTAGTTTTTATCGATTATTCTTACACCAAGCTCTGGTGGAAGCTGATTTTGCCCGCAGATTAGATTTTTGCAATTGGTTTAAAAATATCATGGAAGAAATGCCGCAATTTAGTTGTCACATCTTGTGGGCGGTCGAAGCAACTTTTAGGAACACCGGAGGACTAAATCTGCACAGTATGCATTATGGGTCAGAATATAATCCTCATTGGCTAAGAGAAGTGGACCACCAAAACCAGTGGAGTGACAATGTTTGGTGAGGTATATTGGGAAATAAAATTATTGGCCCGCATATTTTTAATGGTCATTTAAATGGTGAACTATACCTCCAATTTTGGACCAATCACCTATTAGGCTTGTTAAAAGAAGTTCCGTTAAATATTATTTCTTCCGCTACGTAAGAAATTACATACTTGCCGGAATAGGTGAATTGGACGAGGAAACCTTTTTCCATAACCAGCCAGATCCCCGTATCTTACAACTTTAGATTTTAAATCCGATTTTAAACCCAAAATATTAGGTATTTAATGCCTCGACAAATGTTTAAACTGCCCACCGTCACATTCCAAACAGTCTTCCAATGTTGTTCGGGTGTATAAAACTGCTGCTTCGATTTCCGCTACGTTACACAGATGTAATAAAAGTATTACATTTCACATGTCTATAAACTAAACCGCATTCAATTAATCACTGCTTCAATTAATAAATACCATCATCTAGCGCTTTGTCTTGGAATGTTTAGTATTAGGCCGCGGAAACAAAAAACAAACTTTTAAATAATATTGTATAGAACGTCAAATTTTTATTAGAGGAAGTTTAATTCCTGTCAATTTGGTTTGTGAATATTTTTTAAAATGCCTTCCACAAGTGATGAACTTGTTGATATGGTTGCTGTCTATTTCTATTGCTTTCAAAATGCAGCAATAGCTGAAAGACAACATGCAGACAGGTATCCAGATCGCCATCATTGTGGAAGAAGAATATTTCCTCGCTTGGTACAGCGACTACACGATTCTGGTAGTTGCCGTCGTCCCAGATTTAGAAGGCGTCACATTGGAAGTGACGAAAGAAAATATTATTATTGTCTTAGCTTAAAATTTAATAGACACATTGAAACTGGTGCGTTATCTTTAGATTAGGAAACAGCTCGAACTACTGTTCGAAACACATTAAAAGACCACAAGTAAATAATTGCATTAGCACATTCTTTTTAATAGACGCACAGTTGACTATATGCGCATTAATTTTTATATTTAGACTACATCCCTACCATTTAGTTTTGCACCAGGCCCTAAACGAAGATGATTTTGATCTCATAATACATTTTTGTCAAAGGATAAAAATTCATCAAACAGGAATTTTTATTACAAATTCTATGGACCGACGAGACTTCTTTTAATAGTGATGGTAGGGTAAACATGCATAATATGCGTTATTGGTTTGCTGAAAATCCATATTGGCTGCGAGAAGTGCACCACTAATGCCACATGAGATTAAACGTGTGGTGTGGCACTATATGCGGCAAAATCATTGGTTCTTATTTTTTTGATCGTGCGCTTAAAGTTTTTAGTAAGTGAGTTGCCAGTACTGTTAGAAGATATGACATTGGCGTATCATGTATCTACAATTGGACGGGTTTCCGACACATTTTCCCCTTAACGTACGTCACCATATTAGGGAATATTTTCAAGACGCTGAATAGGAAGGGAAACCTATTCCGTTGGCTGGTCAGGTCACCCGATTCGACGGGTCTCGACTTTTACTTATGGGGTCGCTTGAAGAACATTGTATTCCAAACTCTAACGACAATAAGATTTGACATCTAAAACAGAATCCGAGCTGCGGAAATCTAAGCAGCAGTTTTATACACCCGAACGAGATTGGAAAACTCTTTGGAATGTGACGGAAGGCAGTTTGAACATTTATGGAGGCATTAAATACCTAATATTTTTGGATCTAAAATCGGATTTTTTATTTTATTTCAGCTTTACAGGGTGAGTTAAAATTAAACTTTATTTCGCTATAACTCTAAAACTACTATAATATTAAAATAAATCTTGTATCCTTATTATGGCAAATTTAATTAAACTGAATAAGTGGTTTAGAATTTACAGCAATTTCAATGATTACTCCTTATAACTCCCGCACTCTTATTGATGCCAGTACGCCAATGAACCTTAAACCAAAATTAAGTAGAACTGTCTAGACTTTCTAACGATGTAAGCAAAGGTATATATTTATATACGAGTTTTGGCAGAGATTTTTAAATTTTATTATGTAATTTTTAATTAATTGCGCCCCCTAGCGGTAAAATAGGGAGCTTCAAAATAATTTCTAACATTTTCCCATGTCCACATTCGTAATAAAAAAAATTTCCCATTGTTGTCAGATTGGCAGGTCCTGAGATATAGCCGCTCACCTGGATTATTTTCCCACCCGGTACTTTCATTGTGTCCAATTGTGCTGTAGTACATACCTTTTGTACCTTTCAGGTTTCTAAGAATTTGAACAATCGCGAAAAGGGTAAAAGAATACAACAACTAAATCATAACAGGTAATTAGTAAAAAATCGTTTTTTCCGCTAAAGATATTATATTTATCGTGTCTAAGCGTTATACTGCGTATTGGCTTCTATTTCTTCTTACACGTATTACAAAAATCAATTTGCCACTGTTAAAGACAAGACCACAAGTTGGCCCAAATAAAATGCAATAAAATGTCCTACTTTATTTTTCAAGAAGGCATGTTTTAGCTCAATACTCATTTGAAACCATAAAAGGCGTAGGTATATTCTGTGTATTAAATAGTATTGCTATTTAAATTAAATATGACAATTAAAAGAAATTCTGGGGAATCCTTCATCATGGAAGTTAGCAAATGTTCAACCTATTCCTAAAAAGACGATACCGAACAAATGCCATCACTTCCATTTTGTCTAAAAAAGCCATCAATCAGCAACTGCTCTCGTTCCTTGAAACTAACAACTACTTAGTAACCACCAATATGGTTTTTGGTAGAGTCGTTCAACAGGTGTTCTTCTTTCACATGTGATCCAAGTTTGGGATAATACATTAGAACAATCCGGCGCAACAGTTGTAGTCGCTTTAAATATCTCTGAGGACCAAGACTCCCCTTGTTTGAGTTAAATGATACGCTCATCAACTGGGTTTGTGGTTTACTTGATAAAAGACGAATACGTGTTGTAGTTGATGGCTGTTTTTCAAAACAAGTTAGCATTAACGCGCGCGTGGCACAAGGATTAGTTATGGCGCTTATACTCTTTCTGATATACATAAATGACCTAATCCGATCCATTCCTTTGCTGACGATAGCGCTCTTCATTGTAGTTCACCTCAGTTTACTCAAGATGGTAATCTACTTTCTATGTCTCAAGACCTTAAAACTGAAATTGCAAATTCAATCAACAAAGACATTCAATTTATTCTCGAAAGGGGAGGCAATAATCTAATTAAATTTAATGCTAACAAAACTCAGTGCTGCCTAGTGTCCCCCCAAAAAAGATCGATCATTTCATATTGTAAGTATGAATGGCTCAGTTCTTAAGTTTTCAGACTCTATTACTCTATTGGATCCTCAAATCTGTCATGGGTTGACCATCTTCAGCCAGTTACCAAAACAGTTGCTCGTAAAATACGCTTTTTGTACAGATCTAAGCAGTACTTATTTCCCGAAAAAACTCTGTCTCCTGTATAAGGTCCAAATTCGACCTCATCTAGAATATAATTCTCCCCTCTGACCCGTCCTTAACTTCTGACATACAGTCCCTTGAACATAGAAGAATTGTTTCAGCTCTTTCTTTGTATTATATTATATTATATTACAATGATATTGCGCGCTGAATTATATTATTTGATGCCATCTCGTGCTACCTTTACTAGGAATACTCGGTCACTCAATAACATCGTCAATATGCAGTACAAATCTCACCAACGGGCGCAATCCACATTGTTTTGCACGGCTTGTATAATGATTCCTAGTTACCTGTTTTCCACCAGTTATAATACGAAAAATTTAAGGTAGCTGTTCATAGACGTATCTTGGCAATCCACTGTCCCTCTATCCATCCTCCTAAGTTCCTAAGTGCTTTAGCACGGTAGGCCAAATTTAGCCGTTCAGGTCCACAATTATTAAAAAAACATATACCTACTGAAATTTTCTGAAAATAACGTCATATGTTGATGAAAAATTATCCAAATCTTTTAAAACTACAAATACTTTTTTCATTAATTTTGATATACAGGGTTAGGAAAAAGTATCGGAACGCTTAAAATCGCGAAAGTTACGATTACAAAATTCGGCATTTGGGAGTTTCGGGACCGCGGAATTGGAAAATGATATCGGCACTGTTGCCAGATTTCCCAGTTTTGCGATACACGTAGTCGTTTTGTTATCTTAAATAGAATGCCCTATTTATTTTTATTGCAGTCAATTGGGCGTCTCAAACTTAGTAAGATCTCAAATTTTCAAACTTTTAGATCTACTAGTTGATGAGATATGACGACACCGTATTTTCAGTAAAAAGTTACCGGAACGCTTGAATATCTGCAAAACCGCTAAAGTTACGATTACAAAATACGGCATTTGGGGTTCCTAGGCATGCGAATTAGAAAATGATATCGGCACTGTTGCCAGATTTCCCAGTTTTTCTATACGTAGTCATTTTGTTTTCTTAAATAGAATGCTCTATTTATTTTTATTGCAATCAATTGGGCGTCT
Organism: Vesta saturnalis; assembly: GCA_036346205.1. Taxonomy (NCBI): domain Eukaryota; kingdom Metazoa; phylum Arthropoda; class Insecta; order Coleoptera; family Lampyridae; genus Vesta; species Vesta saturnalis. The sequence goes on along the minus strand of JARFJB010001131.1, from coordinate 36,226 downwards.
CAAACTTATTAAGATCTCAATACTTAGTCTTTTGTTATCTTAAATGGAAGATCCCAAATTCTCAAAATTCTGTTTATACTATTAGATACTAGTAAGAAATATTACTGGGATAGTTACTTATTTTAGAATGAGCATGCATTAAATTTATCGGAGATGCCCGAAAATATGAATACCCTAGGAATAAGTAAGCACTGCTTCAATTGTTTTCAACACTCTAGCTGTCGCCATGTTACACAATGACAAATTAAACACATCATTCCTCAGTTAAGCCGCTGAATATTGCATCGATTACAAAAGTTATAATTTATTATGGCTTTTGTTCTATCAGAAACCCAACGTATTGATATTTTGATTTTCGTGGATATGGAAATAAAACAATACATATCAAGAAGTCTGCAACTTATTTAATGATCGTTATCCTAATAAACCCATAAAAGTCTACCGTACACAGAACTTGTCGACATTACGAGGAAACAGGGTCCATAAAATGTTTACCTAAAACCGGACGCCCAAGAACTGCTACAAGTGATGAAATAAATTAAACGTTTTATTACAAATAGAAGAAAATCCAAAAGTAAGCACCAACCAGTTAGCTATAAATACCTAAATCTGTCAAAATCTGTAAGGACTATTTTAAAGGAAAATATTTAAAGCGGTACAAGATCCATTACACTCAAGAGCTTTTAGAGGATGATCCTGACCGCCGCAATGAATTCGCCGAAATCATGATGGAAAATATCAACCAAGATCCTTATTTTGCGCAGAAAATTGTATTCAGTGACGAAGCTACTTTTTGCTTGAACGGTCAAGTTAATAGGCACAATTGCCGAATTTGGTCTAGAGATAACCCCCATTGGATGGAAGAACTTCATACCCAATATCCTGAGAAAGTTAATGTCTTGGTGGGAATATTGGGAAACAATATTATCGGACCTTTTTCCATAGAAGGTACATTAACAAAGCGAAAGTATTTGGAGTTCCTTAAAAAAGGTTTATTCCTGCCATTCAACAAAATAGAAATATAGGTGAAATCTGGTTACCAAGATGATGGTGCTCCGTCCCCATTATTCAAGAGAAGCCATGCAATTTCTAAACAACCAATTGCCAGGAAGGCTGATTGGAAGACGTGGAGCATTAGAATGGCCACCTCGATCCCCTAATATAACTCCAATGGACTTCTTCTTGTGGGGTCATTTGAAGAACCGTGTCTACAGAAATCGTCCAGAAAATTTTAACGAACTCTGCGAAAGAATCCGCATCGAAATTGTACTTATAACACCGGATATGTTGAGCAACACATTGCGAGAATTTTATGATCGACTTGGATACTGTCCGTCAAATAATGGAGCCCACTTTGAACATTTAATTAAAAGTTAGTGTCGTTATTTATTAATTCTATTGTTAATTAATTAACTAAGTTATTGTTGTTTTAGTCCATTGGCTTTTAATCTCCTTCTTATCTTAGCATTATTGTTATTAGTTAAAGTGCAAGGGAAAGTGGCCAATCACAAATAAAAAAATAACCTTCATAACTCAAGTCATTTATTTCAATAAAAATAAATGGGACATTCGTTTCAAAAAGACTATGTGTAGCGCAAGACTGGGAAATCTCGCAACAGTGACGATATCATTTTCCAATTCCGCATGCCTAGGAACCCCAAAATGCCGAATTTTGTAATTTTGCAGATATTTAAGCGTTTCGGTACTTGTTACTGAAAACGCGGCGTTGTCTTATCTCGGCAACTAGTAGAGATAAAATTTTGAAAATTTGAGATCTTAATAAGTTTGAGACGCCCAATTGATGGCAATCAAAATAAATAGGGCATTCTATTTAAGAAAACAAAATGACTACGTGTAGAGCAAAATTAGGAAATCTGGCAACAGTGCCGATATCATTTTCCAATCCTGCACGCCCCGAAACCCCCAAATGCTGAATTTTGCAATCGTAACTTTAGCGATTTTGTAGATATTTAAGCGTTCCGGTACTTTTTCGTAACCCTGTATAACATTTCCAATAATAAACGTTTTCCATAATTTTGTTCAGTACACAGAATTTCGATTTTTTCGCAATTAAAACTGTATTTGTAATTATTCTACAATAATTATAAACATTTACGTACCTAATAAAAATTTCAAATATATTTTAATTCCTTATTCAAATAAAAAATCAATTTTATTTAATAGTTTGACTAAATTTAATCTAAAACCTGCATTTGAACCACAGAATGTTTCACAAAGTACATTTTCGGTTTCATAATATGTAGGTTTCCATTGCTTTATTTAAAAGTATGTAGTAAAATGTTACATAGTTTATTTTAATTAATATTAATAAAAGTGTTCTTAAGTATAAAGCTATTTCTATGTTTCAAATCATATCAGCATCAACTCTAGGGATACAAGTAGTTTACTTAGCGAATTTACAGTTTCCTGTAAGTTTTTAAATTAAAAGCTATTTTGTAAAGAAGTACTTGCTCTCACTATTGGTTGGGTAAATCATTATCTGAACTAGCTGGTGGCGAACTATCGTTAACCTAAAAAACTATGTTATTTATACAGGAACTATTAAAAAATCATATTACTTTTCCAAACGTTCCATTGTCTGGCACAAGGACTGAACCAAGTGTTTTAGAATACTCAGCAATAGCTTTCTTCGTATCTTCAATATCCTGTTGCCCTTTTTTAAGGTATTCTTCAACATCTTTGTGCATTTTTCCAACACTTTCTTTAAACTGTTCAATTGTGCTGTTTTCAACTATATTATTGGATTTAGCAGCAATGGTCTGAAAACGATAATGTTAAATAAAGCTGAACTTACCAATAAAACATAACTTACATAAAATGCAGCAGCAACTGTAATAAGGTACACGAATTTTGCCATTGTACGGTTTAAAAATGAATAGATCTAGAAAATGTAATAAGCTTTTATAGGCCTGTGTTCACACTTTCAACCTTTATATAATTAAATGCTATCAGTGACCTAAAAAAACACAATTAATTCTTTAGGTATTTTTCAGTGTATGAATCAAGTACGATTAGAAAAAATGCATACCTTTAAAGGAAAAGTGAGAAACTCATAACGTTACCAATATTAAAGGAATCTAATCAAAATATATTAACTGTGTATAAGTATTTTTTAAAATTTTAGAAATTTTTTATTTTTCCATAGAGTATGGATAATGAAGTATTAGGCCGAAATCGAATTACTTACGCTTGGTAAATTAGTATCCTAAAGCGTAAAACCAAATTAAACAAACTCATTATGGTGGTTAACCAATGTATAAATACTTTACCCTTTTAGCTGCTTTATAAGGAATTGGTACATTAAAATATATTAAATAAATGTAATTTAGTTGCAAGTGGTGGACTGTTCAATATTTCCATAATTTGTTGCTCTACAAAACCATGCATGGAAGTCCTATTATAAAATTACTCTAATAGGCAAAAGTCTAATTTTGGTTTTTATAGACATTTATAATGTTTTACTAGTATTTTATAAAAGCTCACTAATATAGAGATCATAACTGTCTTCAAACTTATTCATAAATAATGCAGAAAAAATTTTTACAAAGGTAAGGAAACGTTTACATAAATAAAAAATTATACAAAACACCAAGTGTTCGTAATTTATTTAAAATTAATGATTAATTCTGAAAAAATTCTCAAGTTTTGATTATTTGTAACCATCTCTATTTGAAGATCAAAAAGATTATGTCTCTTGTAATTATGCATAGGTCATTTTTGATAGCTATTTTTACGCAAAATGGAAAAATGCGAATAAAAAATTACTTTAGTAATTATTTTTCGAGCTCCAACCCGAACATACATTTTTTAAATGGCAACTATAGTTGGCTATGGCATCATTCGATGGCTTATTTTTTTCTGATTTCAAAAATGTGTAGCTTTGTATGTTTAATATTATTAGCTAACTCACAATTTTCAAAAAAAGGTAATTTTAATATTCATTAAACAAATTAAAGTGTGCCGTCAACATTTAAATAACACAATAAGCTCATATTCTACTACTAAATTTGTGAAAACAACAAGAAATAATGTACTACATTATCAAAATAAAAAAGTTCTAAATAAATTTAACTTACAACGAAGAGTAACAGCAAAAAATATTAACAGATAACATAATCATAGAAGTGCTTCGAAATGCCCTCCATTATTATGAACACACATTTGACCTCGTTTTGAATTTTTAATGAACTTTGGGTTCTAATTTGTTGTATAACAACACGAATTTTATTTTTTAAATCGTCTCGATTACCAGGTTTTACTTGGTACACTTGGTCTTTAATTGCGCCCCACAAGAAAAAGTCCAGGGGGGTTAAGTCGGTAGATCGTGGACCTCGATTTCCTATCCAATTATTAAAACGTTCCTGTAAATAATTACACACAAGTAATCCATTGTGTGCTTGTGCTCCGTCGTGTTGAAAATAATTCAAATTTTGAATTACGTTCAACGGAAGGTCGTCCAAAATTTCTTCAAATTCGTTTCGTAAAAAAATTAGTTATCTTTCGTAATTTATATTGTATTCATAAAAAACGGCCCAAGGATTTTGATACCACTAACTAATACCGCACCAAATGTTTACTGAAAAAGCATATTGATCTCTCCTTTTAACAGTAATATGAGACTTTTCCTGGGACGATTGGATATGTAGGTATATACAGGGTGATTGACAAAAAGATGCCAACCCAAACCAGTGTTTTTTAATGAAACACCCTGTATATCTTTTTATTTTCCGATTCACTGTTACATTTAGAATTAAAGTATAAAAATTTGTATCTGTATCACTAACCGTCACTTCAGTACCAAAATAGAGTTAACTTTGGAACCACGATTTTATAAATCTGTTCATCCCACCGACTATTAATCATAGTCTAGTAACAAATAAGCTGGGAAATTTTTCGAAAACATGTAATACTGTACAGAATGAATAACTTACGCGAAATGTAATTTTTCTCAATTTTTTGAAACGCAACATCCTGTATATTTTTTCACATTTCGATTCCTCGTAAAAAGTAGATATTAATTGATAATAAGTTTCATAGCCATAAGACGTGCCCTTCTTGAGATAGTGACGCCTTTACGTAAAAATATTCTAAAATACAAATTTACTATGACAATAAAATTCAACAAAACAAATCAGGTAGGCTAGCCGCTTGTAATAAAGAGGAACAATTGCAACTATTGGTTTGACGTTTGTATAATTATTAAAATATTGTTCCATTAGTTTGTGTGGTTTTGGATTGTTGTTTTGTCAATTTTTGATATGATCTTTATTTACGGCGAAACTCAAAGAAATGCTTTGCTGGCTACCCGTTTGTACTGTGAACGGTACCCAGAGAGCAGACGGCCAAGGAAAGAATCGTCTATGAATGTAGCTGAGAGATTTATAAATTTTGGAAGAGTGCGTTGTCCCAAGCACTCAAAAACAATCCCAATGGAGAAATTGAGTTTCAAGTTGTGGCATCTCTTATAGAAAATCCGAAATTAGTACCAGAGAGCTAAGTACACACCTAGACCTAAATAGAAATACAGTTTGCAGCTTTATTTAAAAAAAACAAATTGCATCCTTATCATATTGACCAACATCAAGCTTTAAGTGAAATAGATTTTCAAAATCGTTAATCTTTCTGCCAATGGGTAACTACTAAAGTTAATGAAGGACCCAATTTTGTTAATAACGTTCTTTTTACAGTAATATTAATACGCATAACTATAATCTAATAACTATTCAGATACTAATCCGCACATCTTAAGAGTTGTTGTTCACCAGCATCGATGGTCAGTTAGTGTGTGGGGTGGTATAATCAATTTTAATGTGGTTAGTCCTATTTTCTTTACCCGAACATTTGGAAAACATGGAGGTAGATATTCGTACGATGTGGTATCAACTGGATGGCGCCCCTCCACACTATGCAATCAACGTTCAAAATCTGGATAGAAATTATCCGATGAAGTGGATAGGATGAGAGGGTGTGCAAAACTGGCTAGTCAGATCACCGGATCTTACGCCCCCCGCTTTCTTCCTTTGAAGCTACGTTAAAGAAAAAGTTTACCAACATCCTCCCACCACAAGCGAAGATACGAAGAATACAATTAGAGCTGCGTTTCAATCCATTTCGCCTCTAATGTTGTTGGGAGTTAATCTTCCGTTTACCGAGCGAATTGCAAAGCGTTTAGCTAGACGTCAGAATTTTTTACATTTAATTCGAATTTTTGGTTTTATTCGTTTATTTTTACTTGTTAAACTCATTTTTAGGTGTAGAGTTATTTTATTATTTAGTTATTAATTAAGTTTTCCTACCAATTCAAGAATTTATTTGCAGTAGTAAGGCTAAGCGGGTTCTGCGACCGTAAGTAACGTCACACCAATCAGCGACGTGATCGAGCACTTAATCCCCGCCCCCACCGAAAGTTTGTGATTGGAGGACCAATGGGAGAAGAGGGCGTAGCTCCTCCTACCGGAAGGAGCAATGACGTCAATCCAATGGGATGCAAGGATGGGAAAAGGGGGTTGGTCCAGTAGCTGTACAATGAGAGACGTGGTCGCCATGTGTGAATTATTCAGCAGCCTCTGAACGTCCTCGGCGGCTTCCAGTAAGTTCTTCGCCGGCTTCTGGGGGCTTCTTTAGAGGTCTTCGGCGGCTTCTGTCGGTTTCCGGCGTAGCGTTGTTGCGATATCGCAATCTGCGGGGCCTTGCATACATCTTGTTTGTCGCTGTTGAAGAGGAACTTTCGGTTGTAGGATAAAGCCTGAAAAAATTGATTGCACCGGGATTCGAACTCGAGCAAGTCAAGTTATGAATTATATATATATATATATATATATATATATATATATATATATATATATATATATATATATATATATATATATATATATATATATATATATATAGGATGAATACATGGGGATCTCAGAAACCTTGATGTTTTTTTTTTTTAATATTTTAAAAAACATGATTTTCTTTTCTATATTTTGAACTTATTTCAAAACATATCAAAAATCAAAAAGTACTTCCTCATTGTCACTTTAGGGCATTTATAAATTTTCTTCCAGTGTTTCGTTTACCTGTAAACATCGTCAATTTTAATACTTTTTATGGCGTGAAAACATAATACACCCAGTGTTAGCATTTTTCATAACCATTTCAATGATGTATAACACAATATGATTGATTGCAAGCTTTTTGTCAAAATTTTTTTTAATATCGTTAATTATTAGGCTTGGAACAAGAAGACAGTTTCACAATTATATTAACTTTTACATATTTTACAAAGGTAAACTAATATTATTGAGAAGATATCACTTATAATAAACTTTCAAAGGGGTTATTATTTTATAAACATAAATAAGCTCTTTTTACTGCTAAATGTAAAATTCCGGTTACCGTTTCCGAACTAACTTGATTATACGCTGCGGTAACTGCTTGGAAACGTTGTCCTTCCATTTCAGAATGGTGGACATAAGCTTGATTTTTAAGTAACCCTAGAGGAGGTTAAGTTGGGTGACCGCGCTGGCCAGGAAACTTTATTATAAATACCAGTGATTCTCTCTGGAAATTCTTAGGAAAGATAGTCTCCAACCGACCTAGCGTTATGCACTGGAGCACCGTCTTGTTGAAACCACAAATTTTGTACTTTCGGTAACGACAAATAATCCACACTTTCTACCAACTGTTAAGGTATTGTAGTAAATAAAACGTTGCAATATTGTTGTTTCAAGAATTCTGAACCACATATTAAATCCATATCTGTGTTAGTGCTTCCATTAATTTTTTAGTCTGCAATAGCACCTCGTATGGATTATTGTGTTGTACAACAAGTTGTCGAAATATTGTATAGGCAATCACCTAAATACAAATTGGTACTTTTACATTTATTAACTTGTTTTGCGTATATCAGTCAACTTACAATGATTGTAAAAGTTTTCTGAATTAACATAAAAGTCTATAGTACCTTACATTGGCTAACTAAGCCAATTTGGCCTATTGCAATACTTCCTCATACATTCTGTGTGGAAAATAAAAAAAAGACTTAAATATCTAAATGGTATGTAGTTGATAAAATTCCATTAATGTTTGTTACGTTACGATTTTCTCATTTTTCTTGTAATGGTATGCATTTTTTCTAATCATGCTTGATTCATATGCGGAAAAATACCAGAAGAATAATTTCGTTTTTTAGGTCACTGATTACACTCAATTGTATAGAAGGTTAAAAGTGTGAAAACACGCATATAAAGAATTATTGCATTTTCTGGATCTACTCATTTCTAAGCTGTACTATGGCAAAACTCGCGTACCTTGTTACAGTTGCTGCTGTGTTTTGTGTAAGTTGTGTTGGTATTGGTAAGTTTAGCTTAAGCTAACATCATTGCTTTCAGACCATTGCTGCTAAATCCAATAATACAGTTGGAAACAACACAATTGAACAGTTTAAAGATAATGTTGGAAAAATGCGCAAAGATGTTGAAGAATACCTTATAAAAGGTCAAGAAAATATTGAAGATACGAAAAAAGCTATTGTTGACTACTCTAAAATACTTGGTTCCATCTTGATGCCAGACAATGGAAAAGACGATGGAAAAGTGATATGGCTTCTAATAGTTTCTATATTAATAATAATTTTTTTTTTCGTTTAGGTTAACCGCAGTTCACCACATGATAGTTCACGCACTGTATAACAAAAATAGTAATTGAAAGTAAGTATCATTGTTGTAGATAATGAAATAAATTCTTAATTTTAAAACTTTCAGGAAAGCCTAATCCAATCCCTAAAGTTCGTATTGATCCAACTTTAAATATAAAAAAGTTGAATGTATGGCTTTTTTAAATTTGAATAAACCATGTAACGTGTAACAAGTTTCTTTAAATAAATAAAGTGAAGCATGTACTCTGTTCCATCTTATTTTGCATTAGAGCAAGCCATGATGTTATTTTTCTGTAGTGGTATTCCAATTCCTGTCAAAAACGATCGTGCTGTGTTGCCTACTTCACTATCTTATTTTATTCGAACACTGCCCAAACTACCCAGAGGTAGTATGGTGGTTATGGATAACGCACCGTATCATTCGGTACAGTTAGACAAAACACTCTTATTTCTATTAAGAAAGATTCGCTGCAGGAGTTACAAAAATTCAACTGTGGAACAAATTTCAACCGTGTAGGTCCAGGAAGAAAAATGATAAGGTTGATAATATTTTCATTAAGCGCGGTTATGAAGTTTTACGATTGCCTTCTTACCATTTTCAGCATAACCCTAAGAAATGGCATGCGGTTTTTGTAAAGATTATTACAATAAGCAAATAAGTTCTGAACCTCCATCGAAAGATTTAGAAATTATGGTTTGAGGCTTTATCCAAATGTTCTACTGGAATGTGGCAAGATTATGTCCGCACAAGAGGACTATTTCAATACGGAAAATTTTTTGATTGAAAATGTTTTCAATCCTATCTACTAGTCATTAATACAAACACTTTGGGTTCGTGTACACCATACTGAATAAAGTATTACAACCTGCTTCCTTAAATAAATAAATAAATTGCTTAAATCTAAACCAATTTCTATAAAGTAGAAATTCCGATTTCATTTCTCAAAACAACTCTCGGTTCCTGTATATTTTCTCTAAAACGACAACTATAAATCGCATATTGAAAGCAAAATATTAAAACTTATTATACGAGTAATAGAGATACGAAGTTATCCTGTTTATTGGAAAGTGGTGGCAAACCACCATGTGTTTCGTAATATTTCTATATTTTACGATCCGGCTATTTCATAATCCCGTCTGTTTTCATATTGCATAATCAAGAATAATTAGTCCAAAGACCAGCAGTTTAATTAAAACGATGTAACTAAAAATAACACTTTCAGATATTTTCAAACACCGATAAACCCAGTAGACTAGACACAAAGGCCATTGCCTACGTAAAGCACGATTGTACGTTATCAGTTCCATTGTCCGTTACTCGGAAGAAATTTTATATAAAAGCCCTTTATATAACCCGGTGTCAACCACTTCAGTCTCTACCATATAAATTCGTGGAATTTATATAAATTAGAAATATTACCTTCTAGTGGAGTCAATTAATAATTGATTTACATACACACATTTATTACCCACATATCTAAAAGGAATTAGGGGAAAACATTAAACTCAGATTACGTATTTCGAGTTATAAAATAAATCTTGCGTAACTTATCGTCCTGAAGAACAAATAACCATTCAATTCACAGCAGAAAACGAAGTCCGTTGCTTCCGCTCTAGTCCTGAAATCCTCTAATCTGCCCAGACCGACTCCAAACTAGTTGTTTTATTTAAGTTGTTAGTTAAGTTGGAATATAACATAGTTTTAGTAACTTATTTAGCGTTGTAAATAAATTAGGAGGAAAAGTCTGTTTGTTACGATCTCGAAGTTACCATAAGTCCTTTGAACCTCTCCCATTCTCTGATTGAAGCTAACGCCGGGAAAATCAAACAGTTAATTAAACAATAAAAAGGCAAATTTTTCAAATTTGACAAAATTGTTTACTACATCTTTAACAATTTTTAACAAACATTACTACTGACGAAGATAACTGTAAGTGTTATCGAAACGTTTAGATTGTATAATTTAAAGTACACCATTAAAAAATCCCAAAAAAGATAAGTATTTTATTAATAAAAAGGCACCTTTCATAAAAATAAACAAAGGGTTAACCCCATGGCATAGACCGTAGATTTTTTGTCCAATCGAAGCATCTATGTTGTTCTTGATGAACACTCCTTTAACACATTCAAAATTAATGTAGGAGTCTTTCAGTCGTCACAATCGACTACTCTTTTCCACTAACAATCTAACTGACACCTATTCAGGTTGTATTTAACGCCTACCAAAACAGAAACATGTCAACTTTTCTAAGTGAATCATCAAACTCCCGCTCTATCCGCATGGTCTATTAAGCCCTAGAAAAGCAACGCGTCGCTTAGTCTGAGTGGTCTCGAATTCCAGCAAGGTATCCGTTGATATAAGCATATTCAATCTTTGGCATCATATCAGTTGCCAAAGATTGGGCTTCTTCTTCAGGGTTACGAGATTTTTCTTTCTAGCTACCTTGCATACTTCTTGTACTCTATAAATTAGGCTTAAGGTACTGATCACATTTACGGGCATAAATTCATCTCCTTATGCTTATCATTTTAACACTATATAAAAGAAAATAAAAGAAAGGCTTCCGGTTTATTAACGATCGTAGTCTGACAACTCATTTGTAGTATCACAAACACTGTCATCTCATGAGCGATCTCGTGTGTATTATGGCTATTACCATGGCTTATCCCTTTTCTGAGATAAGAAAACGTTGTGAATGGTCGTTATGCGAGGAAGAAAGTATACAGAATAAAAGAAATATGTGGATGAAAAGCACAAAGTTGCTGAACGAAACGAATAGCATCTTCCTAATTTAGATTACCAATGGTTTCAAATGGTAAAATTATTATATGAGCTAAACCAATTCAAACTGCTTAGGAATTGGTTAAATTCCATCTGTCGGACCAAATTGACATTCTGGATATAGATCACCAGACCAGTCACCAATACATACTAATCAACACCCAAAATTTCCCAATTTAGACTAAACATACAGGTTAAAGGATTCCGACGGTTTACGGCCGTCAAGTATTATCTTGTCTCAAACCACACTCGACGTGAAACGTCTAGGTGTGAAAGTCGTCACCAGAAGATTGTAATAGGTGAGTTAAGAAAAAGCTGATCACTCCATTTAGATGACAAAGAAATAAACCTTTCCTTACAATCCGGTTCCGAAATTTATGAAAAGCCTCAGTTTTGCACATAGATTGTTTTTAGCAAAATTTCAAACCTTTTCAACAGTTATTGAACTTATAGTTATTATGTACAAATAGCTACAATACATAACGTAACTCACTACAAACACCATTTAAATGTATTTTCAAGTAATTCAAATGTTGTTTGTCCACTCTGTGAAGGATTAGAAGCAATTTAGAGTTGGTGGGTGCAAATGTGCTTTTATTTCGATAATTACTCATTTTTACCCTCCAACCCACACACACACACAAACACATACACGTGTGTCTGTCTGTGTGTGTGTGTGTGAGTGTGTATGTGTGTGTGTGTGTGTGTGTGTGTGGGTGGGTGTGTGGGTGGGTGTGTGTGGTGTGTTGTGTGGGTGCGTGGTGGTGTGTGTGTGTGTGTGTGTGGTGTGGTGGTCGTGTGTGCGTATATGGTGTGTGTGTGTGTGTGTGTGTGTGTGGTGTGTGGTGTGTGTGTGGTGTGTGATATGCGTGCGTGTGCGTGGTGTGCGTGTGGTGCGTGTGTGCGTGCGTGCGTGTGTGTGCGTGTGTGTGGCGTGCGTGCGTGCGTGTGCGTGGTCGTGCGTGCGTGTCGTGCGTGGTGCGGTGCGTGCGTGCGCGGTGGTTGGTGCTGACAAGTTTCGCCAGTCGGCGTGATGTCTGTGGGTGGTGATGTGTCTTCCGCGTATCCGTGACGACCCTGTGGTTAAAATTGTTATTGCTTAACTTTTGGACTAATTTGCCAAGATTCGGCCGGGATGGCTGTGTGGATGAATTGTTTACTAATTCATTTTCAATAATCCGAGAGACAATCACCTAACGTGTTTAAAATTTTGTATTTATGCTTGCTTTCATTTCGCTTGGAGCTCGTTAGATTTTGGGAAAAATTCTGCAGCGGCGAGGAGGGCTTATTAGGAGTATATATTTGATTTTTATCATGTAGAATTTACATTTTTTCAATACCTGAATAATGATTAATTTTATAAGAAGATGAGTAGACATATTTTTTAAAGAAAATTTAATTTTGCATTTTTTAGTGCAAGGCGAAATAAATGTAAAAACTTTATTATCGATATTTTGATAGAAGCGGACGGCTTTGAAATTTTGTTAAGTTAGCATCTAGATGTCTATTAACCTCTATTTGACGTCTGTTTGACTTAGATTATTGTTTTTAATTTTACCATGTTGCCTATTTTGGTAATTCACTTATTATAAAAGAGGCTGAATAATTATCCTAAAAAAATTGTTATTAGAATTATTTCATTTCTTTTAATTTCCATTTTTTAGATTACAAGGTCGTGTGTATTTTCACACCAAACATTGTATTTTGCAAGTATTACTACCAGTGCAGGAAAATGAATTCTTGCTTAATCTTCTATATAAATAAAAATGAATCGCCAAATGTGTTGCTAAGCGCAAAACTCGAGAACTACTGGACCAATTCTGCCAATTTTTTTTTTTTTTGTTGAATAATGGTTGAAGTCTGAGGAAGGTTTTTATGAAGAGAAAAATTGGAAAAATCTCCCGGAAAAACGTGATAACCTAATTTTTAGTGTAACACGGCGGGTGGCGAAGCTTTCATACTTTCTCTCTCACACACCGACCATTTATATCACTGCGAATGAGAGAGTGAATTTATTTGTTATTATTAAGCCACTGGTATCTGTGCATGGTGTTGGAATAATTAATTTTTTAGTCTTCCATTCGCTAATATCGCTTATATGACTGTTAATGCGTTAAGCAGAATAAGAGAATAACCAATTATTTCAGTTCATTATGTCTACATGAAACAAAAATGACGTAATGGTGTATCCAGTTTCTGTAACCATGTACTACAACGGGAGTTGTAATGTCTAATGAACTGTGAATACACTAAATTGGTTAAATGTTCAGTTACTGCAGCAGTCTTTAAGTGAAGTACCAAAACAAAGAAATCAACCTAGACTCAAATCAAGTTAGAGAGCAATTTAACTTTAACTTTAGGTATTATTAACTTTAGGTTATTGACTACTAATTTTTGTAGCAGTCTTAATAGGTAATCTGTGTATATAAAATTCCAAGTCCTGACTGACTCACTGACTAACTGATTTATCAATGCACAGTCTAAACCGCTGGTCCTACAGACTTGACAGAGGGTGTGTTTTTTTGAAGTGTAGGTATCCACTAAGAAAGGGATTTTTCGAAATTCCATCCCTAAGGGGGTGAAATGACGGGTTGAGTTTTTTTTAACTTTTTTATTCCATGGGTCGATTGACTCGAATAATTATGAGACACGTGTATCACAAGATTTAAATATACCCCTCCCCATTCTGGTATCGCAGCAGCGCGCGACGGGTACGGCTAGTAGATAATATAAAAAAATATTGTATTATCCTTCAACAATTAGGCTCTTACGCAGGTAACTTTGCACCGAGTAGGATTTCACCGGTTACAACTTATGTGACGTAGGCGTCGCAAGTTATCCGCGCCAGCAAAGCGGTGGCTACCCCTCATAGAACCACATATTACTTGTATATATATATATATATATATATATATATATATATATATATATATATATATATAGAGAGAGAGAGAGAGAGAGAGAGAGAGAGAGAGGTATAAAGCTGTACAGGGTGTTCCATTTGAAAACACAGAGTTACTCACGGTTTTGCGTTTGGTCACGCCCTGTATACGGTAATGCAAAGTGGTTGATTAGTAAGCACTAATATGAAAATTCAGGACACGGAAGCGCACTGGACACTTTAATGGATAATTTATTTCCGACAATACAGTCGTGATGATTTTTCAAACATGACGCATTTTCATTCTATTTTCGACCATAATATCTAAACGGTTTATAATCCGCCGATTAACGTTAGTCCCATTTTGATATCAAAATCAAAAAGGCTCTCAAATTATGCTAAAGTATAGGAGGGCTTGCATTTAAAAAAACATAAGTTTTGTGCACCACCCTGTATACGAACACTTTGTAAGTAATGAAAATAATTCCAAATTGAGCAGAATGTCCGTAACTATCGTTGCAAAAAAAAGTCGATAACAACCGGGCTATGGGGGTTCCTCATACCACTGGGACACCCTATATATATATATATATATATATATATATATATATATATATATATATATATATATACATATAGTTTCGGTTAAATTGGAGAAAGGTTTAAGCAATTATCACAAATTGTTACTTACTGGTTGATGTTAAATAAAAAGCAAGAGAACCTTCAACAGGTACTTTTTAACGTTGTTTGACAACGCATACAGCAAATTGGAATACGACAGTTCGTTTTTGAATAACCATCATCAACGTTGTTTTTCTAATACGATCCTGATTTCTTATATTGGAAGAGCTTTTTATTCTGCATTCAAGCGTGTATCACACTGTATGGTTTAACTGCGATTTTACCCTTCCACCCTACATATACATATACATATGTAGGTACAGAAGGTTATGCAAGCGATTAATTATGTTCTATGTAATTTTTTGATACGGCGCGTAATTTAGCGGCAAAAAAATTCCTGAAGTAGAAGTTAAGTTAAGTAGTTTTTTCAATATCTGAATAACGATTAATTTTATAAGAAAAATTGTAGACATATTCTTTAAAGAAAATTTAATTGTACATAGCTTTTCTTCATAAAGGTTCTTAATATAATGCAAGGTAAGTCTAAAAATTAATTAAATATGAAGCAAAAGGGTTAAACTGTATTATCAATGTTTTTATAAAAGCGGGTGGCTTTGGTTTATTTTTTGTGTTAACGTCATTCTGACATAGATTACTATTTTTGTTTTTACAATGTTGCATAGTTATCCTAAAAAAATTATAATTAAAATTATTTCATTTCTTTCAATTTTTTAAGTTGACATCTAGATATCTATTAACCTCTGTCTGACATCAGAAAAGTAGGCCTAGGAAAACAAATACTGTCATTTGTTGAATTGAATTAAATTTTGGTCTCCACTTGACAGTTAGTTTATTTATTAGTTTTCTGTAGTAATTCTCGTTAGTAGTTAATTTGTTAATAAAATATGGAAGCAGGATTTTCAAATGGAGGAAAGTTTAACATAATGTCGTGTTCTCAAGCAACCAAAATTGCATTTACAGCGGAGCGCATGTATTTGAATAAGTATTCTGAAAGGAAGCAGCGAAATAAAAAAAAAACATTCAGCAAGTTAGTAACTAACCTTAAACAATACGGTGCTTTTAAAAAAACCCGTGCTATCTCGAAAAAAAACCAGTAATTAGGAATATGTAAACAATGTATTATTATCCGTTACTGAAAATCCCGAAACATCATCTCGGAAAATTCAGAATAATATGGATGTATCCAAATCAACAGCACACTTCATTCTAAAGAAGACCAAATTTCATCCGTACAAATACCTTGCAAATAACTTAGACCAGATGATGCAGATTATTCTGTGAGTGGTATATAAGAGAATAAAAATAAGTTTCCTTTCCACATATTATGGTCTGATGAAAGTACGGTTTCCAATGATGGGATATTTAATAGAAAACACGTTCATCATTGGTTCAAGAAAATCCAAAATAATGCAAAGAATCACGACATCTACACCGTTTTGCCTTCAATATGGGTTGGGATTTTGGGAAGAAGGATAATAGGATCTATGTTTTACAATTAAAATTTTACATCGCAACGTTACTTAAATTTACTACAAACTTAGCCGAAGTACGCGATTGTTGGTTTGAGTAGGATGGTGCACCTGCACACAATCCACGCATGGTTAAGGATTATCCTTCAAATAGGTTAACAGTGTTAAGCACATATTCTGAAACACCCTCGCCAGCCCGTTCTCCCGATATAACCCCGCTGGACTTTTTTCTTTGGGGGTGCATAAAAAATTATGTTTCTAAACATATCTTTGGTACAGAAGAACTCCGAAGCTTGGTACTTAACGCATTCCAAACTGTAACACCTACAATGTTAAAGAACGCTTTGGATTCTACATCTAGAAAATGCAATTTATGTTTGGAAAACGAGGGAGACCTTTTCAAGCATTTTTTATCTTTTATTATAATTATTGTTATGCGTTATGTTTAAATTTTCTTGTCATCAAATGTTACATATCCATTTACGTGTTGTTGATTGATTTGTAATTTGTAATCAAAATTGAAAAATTCTGTCATTTCCTTAATCTTGTGAGGAAAGCACAGTTTGCAAATGCCCAATTATGAAACAAATTCAGTTTAAATGTTATTGATAGGTATACAGGCTCATACTATTTGACAGAAACGAAATCGTGAACATTCGCCTTTTGTCGCATAATAATGAACGGAAACGTCCTGGCCTCAAAAAAGAAAAAGAAGGTACCACAATGTATATTTGCATACACATATACAAAGTTTTATATATTTACGGTTTATAGGCTTTTGGCGCCATTCTAACTAGATAACATTTGATTCTACTTATATCATTACAATCTCCACGTTTTTTTCCGTATCATTTTTAAGTCACGTTACTTTTCTATAAACTGTATGTGCCAGCCACTTCGAATAACTGCCAAGGTAAGATACACGACAAATTGTGATTACAGCTAAGTTAGAATGGGGCAAATGATAATCTCCAATTTATGTTGGCATTCATCAAAACTTCAGATTCAAAAATGTGTAACTATTCCTTGTTTCTCCACCTAATGGATCATTTTTTCTATTCGGTACACTAATTTACTACCCAACTGACTGTTGGGTAGGATGTCGTTGGCTTCGAGATATTCTCGAGAGAACATTGTCTCTAGACATTTGCCCATACAACTTAAAAGGAAATCGGTCTTTAGGACCTAAAGTTTTGTAGTATTTGTTCCGGCCAGATGGGGCTAAGGAAAGGGTCGTTTCTGATAGTTCGTGTGATCTGTGGGTTTTGTTTGAGCTCAACTTTGATATCGTTGTCAAACGGTGGATCGTTGAGTGTGGTGAGAACGTCTTGCAGGTAAAGGCCGAACAGGTCAGCTTTCTCGTGGTCCGAAACTACGAGGTTGCCTTGAGGGTTGATTAGGTGGCAATTTTGTTTGGTCTTTGGTTTTGTTAGGACCTTAACTTTATGCCAAAATTTAGGGTCTTCACGGTAGTCGAGTTTGGCTACTTCTTTAATCCAGTTTTCCTGGGTGTATATGTTTCTCACATGCCAGAGAGAGGGGTTTGCGTGCGGGCCGGGTGTGTGTTGGGCCGGATAGTTGGGATATGGTAACGGATAAGGTTCCAAAGGTGGCTTGGATGGATTTCTCCACTACAGCGGTCGGGATGGGTTGAGAGGGTTTTATAGGGGCAGTTTGGTTGTAGTTGAATCTAAGATTCACCCACGAGAGTTGGAGAGGGCGCAAGGTGGTGCACAGCTGCTTCTGGGAAACAACTGTTTTGTGAATATTGCGTAAGCGATATCGGGAGTTGGGTTGGGTAACGGTAGAGGTCGAGGATGCGGATGAGGAAGATGAAGAGAATATGGACACGGTGGAGGGTGAGGGTGGCGTTCTGGTGGTCGTTCGTGTCAATGTCGTAGTCGTCGTAGTCCCGGTTGGTGCCATCGGTAGCGAATCTACGGTAGCGTACATCACGGTCGGTGTCGTCGGGGTTAGGGTAAGGGAAAGGGGGCCCAGAGGTGCGGGTTTACCATGTTTTACCATGGTAGGTTAGTATTACAACTGAGAAGTGTAGTTAAAAAATTAGAAATGTGTATTTGTTTGCGGAAGGTGGACTCCCACCAAGGTGCAGCCTCACACCCCGCTGGATAAGGCTGAGAGTTAAGAGTCCGATAGAAATGGAGGGTTTTGTTAATAGGTTAAAAGGATATAATGTAGGAATAAACCAATTTACCCTGCGGCGTTTCTCTTCGTTTTATTGGCTCCTTTCTTCAGTGGCTGGCTGTCATCGTCAGTTGGCCTCGATGTCCTTCCTGCTGTCTCGATGCTGCTCCTTCCCGTCCGGCGGTCTTCTTATCCTTAATAAGGAACGTTTTTTTCCGCTTTCCTTGCGTAGCGGTGTGTAAACAGTGGCCACTACTTTAGAGAAAGCGGCGAAGAACCCGTTTAATCCCAGTACTCAGTTGATTAATTGATTGGAAAATGTAATTAGCGCAAATTACCCTGCTACTTGTCTGATCGACGGTACGACAAGAAGTGAGAAAGCGATATATACAGCAGACGGATTTTTATATGACCGGTCAGAAGTACCGCCTTCGAGATGCGCACGCATTTTTTACGGAAGTGGAACTCTGGCACGTCTTGTACATCATTTCATGTGATAAACATAGCAGTT
Organism: Vesta saturnalis; assembly: GCA_036346205.1. Taxonomy (NCBI): domain Eukaryota; kingdom Metazoa; phylum Arthropoda; class Insecta; order Coleoptera; family Lampyridae; genus Vesta; species Vesta saturnalis. The sequence goes on along the minus strand of JARFJB010001131.1, from coordinate 17,131 downwards.
TACTCACGTATTAACCTAGTGAATAATGGAGTTTAAAAGTAAACAACACATTGCAAACTTTCCTCACCAAATTAATGAAATGACAGAATTTTGATTACAAATTTTATAACCAATTAATTACAACCAATCAACAACACGTAAATGGACATGTAACATTTGATGACAAGAAAATTTAAACATATCGCATAACAATAATTATACTAAAAGATAAAAAATGCTTGAAAAGGCCTCCCTCGTTTTCCAAACATTAATTGCATTTTCTAGCGGTAGAATCCAAAGCGTTCTTTAACATTTTAGGTGTTACAGTTTGGAATGCGTTAAGTACCAACCTTCGGAATTCTTCTGTACCAAAGATATGTTTATAAACATAATTTTTTATGCACCCCCAAAGAAAAAATCCAGTAGGGGTTATATCGGGAGAACGGGCTGGCGAGAGTGTTTTAGAATGGGTGCTTAACACTGTTTCGGTAAACATATTTGAAAGATAATCCTTAACTATGCGTGAATTGTGTGCAGGTGCACCATCCTGCTGAAAGCAACAATCGCGTACTTCGACTAAATTTCTGGTAAATTTAAGTAAAGTTGTGATGTAAAATTTTAATGATAAAACAGAGATGCTATTATCCTTCTTCCTAAAATCACAACCCACATATTGAAGGAAAAACGGTGTAGATGTCGTGATTCTTTGCATAATTTTGTATTTTCTTGAACTAAAGATGAACGTTTTTTTATTAAATATCCCATCGTACGCAAGTAGTGTGCTATCAATACATTTGACACACTTGGGATTACTGCATTGATCACTTTATTTCTAAAGCTTTTCTAATCTTGAACTTCACCCGCGAACAGTTAATATACATGGTGTTGAATTGGTGGGACTAAAAGAGATCCATTACTAGCAAGTCGAATTTATAGTGAGAAATACCCCAATGGGAGAATTCCGGGTAACGATAATTTGCGCAAACTGCAGAAAGGTTCGAAGCAAATGGTAGTGTACGTCACGCTAGTAAAGAACTTCTTGGTGGTCGCATAAATTAGGCTGATAGGCTACAAGTCCTACCAAAAATCTCGAAAATCAACAAATGAGCAGCAGGCAGATCAGTGTAGAAACGGATATATCGAAAAGTACAGTGAATCGAATTATATTAAAGCACAACCCGTACCATTTGGAACTACATCAAGAGCGTACTTGTGGGCGAAAATTGGGATTTTTTCAATCATACGTTATTTAGTGATAAAGCAACGTTCAAAAGTAATGGATTAGTTAACCGACACAATATACAACGGAAAATCCCCATTGGCTGAGGACCGTTGACTTCCAAAATCGATAGTCCCTAAATGTGTGGGGAGGAATTATCTATAATCGTGCAATTCGTCCTTTCTTCTTTAATAACACTTTGAATGGGGAGAGATATTTACAATTGCTCCAATACGGTCTTCCAATATTACTCGAAGACGTAAAGTTAAATATCAGAAGATTTATGTGGTTACACAATGATGTTGCTCCTGTGCATAATTATCGAATGGTTCGTCAGTTCCTAGACCGGACCTATCTTCGTCGTTGTATTGGACGGAGTGGTACTATTGCGTGGCCAGCACGTTCCCCAGATCTTACACCAATTGATTACTTCCTATGGGGATACCTTAAATAGAAAGTTTACAGAGTTCATCCAACGACTATTGAGGATATGAAAAATAGTATAACTCAATCATTTCGTTCAATTGACCAAGGAAGGTTTACTAGAATCCGGCTCTCATACGTAAGGCGTTTGCAGTTTGCAGAGAACAGAATGGTGGTTTATTTGAACATTTGCTGTAAAAAATTGGCTAGTTTATTTCGTTCTCGCCAGTTTAGTTTAGTTTTTATTCTGTATTTAGTTCCTTTATTTTGTACCCGAGCTATTAACTGGACCAATGTACACTGTAAGGTGCTGATCTGGTTTAATAATTCGAGGGTGCCATATGCGTATGCGGCAAAAATACAAAAAATGAAATTTAACGTCCGTGGTACGTATTTTCGTAGACTACATACCACGCACGTAAAATTGCATTTTTTGTATTTTTGGGGCATACGTCCCTCTGATACGAGACAATAGGTATTAATATCAAAAAAGTATAAACAAAATTTCGTTCTCAAGACTAATACAGTTTCTTATTTTCAATACGGATTACTTAAAAATGTTATAGGTGCTTGTTCCTAATTGTTATGTGAGATTCAATCACTGCAGTCTATTGAAATTACTTATCGAATAAGTAACAAGAATGTAAGTCACGTTTTTTAAAAAATCTCATCAGTTTTTCAAAATAGGCAACATGAACTGTATATCGCTGGAAAGTTTATCAAAAGTGCTATTCAGCGGTATAAAAATATACATGGTGTTCCATTTGAAAAAATTAAGCTATTCACGGTTTTGCGTTTGGTCACTCTCTGTATACGGTAATTCGAAGTGATTGATTAATAAGCACTAACATGAAAAGTTAGGACATGGAAAAGCACTGAACACTTTAACCGATGATTTATTTCCGACAGTGAAGTCGTGATGATTTTTCACTCTATTTTCGATCATACAATCTAAACGGTTCATAATTCGCCATTAACGTTAACCTTATAGGTCAGGTAGGCGATGTATACTATGCCAGGAGTCACCACCCTTACCATGGGCTCCTTAATATTGGGTTGATTTTCTGAGCTCGGTAAGGGCTGCCAGTTACCTTTCCATCATCCTTAATCTATTCTCATCCTTCTTCCTTCTCGCCCTCACTGTCTTCCTATCGGATTAAAAGTCCCAAATTAAAAATAAGATGGCTGTGGTTTCTAGGGTTATAAATTCCGGACGTAAAATCCTGCCCCATTCGGATGTCCGAGGCAGGGCAAGCGACCTCGGTCATCGAAAGTATCAACTTTCTGATTCACTACTGCAACATCCGCGGTATCAGGTCTATCTTGAACAATTACAACCTGATATTTTGTTTCTATCTGAAACACAAGTCTCCTCTAAAGCTCCTGAGTCACCCGACTTGCAATTTCCTCAATACCACCTTCACTTTAACTTTCGATATAAAGGAGGCGTATGTGCCTACATCAAGGACAGAATTGCTTGCAAGAGGGTTTCTTCCTTAGAAAATAAAAATTTTGACGTGATTTGGTTTAAACATTCTGGTCCTAATTTTGTGAAATTCTACTGTTGCATTTATAGGTCTACTAATGACAGCAACTTTCAAGACTTCTTCGATTACCTTAGTATGAACGTTGACTATCTCCTGTCTCAGTTTCCATCTTGCGATATCTCAATTGTAGGCCATTTCAATGTTCATAATTCTAATTGGCTTCAGTTTTCATCTACTACAAATCCTGCTGGTCATAGTGCAGAAACATTTGCTATTTCATGTGATCTCACACAAACGATTTCTGAACCCACAAGAATCCCTGATAACCCTAACCATACTCCACATCTTCTAGATCTCTTTCTTACATCAAACCCTCTTGTTTATAAAACTTCCGTTCTTTCGCCTTTAGGTCTTTCCGACCATTGTCTAATAGAAATCATTTCTACTGTACCTAATTCCACTGTTGTTCGCAAAACCGATAGAACCTTGTGGTGTTTTAAGTCAGCTCGATGGAGTGATTTACGGGATTTCTTTGCAACCTTTCCATGGCGTGAATATTGTTTTAAGTCGTCCTCTTCTTCGGACATCGCTCTTTCAGTATCTGAAGTCATCCTCATGGGAATGGAGTTATACATTCCCAAAAACAGTACCGTATAGGTCATTCACGTTGCCAACCCTGGTTCAATAAGGCTTGTGCTGATGCAATATCTTTAAAAAATAAATATTACATTAAATGGAAATCTAATAAATCGGTTGACAGTCATGTAGAATACGTTGGTGCTAGAAATATCTGCAAAAGTGGCATCACTAAAACTAAAAAGTTGTTCGAACAACGAAAATGCAATGAACTAGCTACATCTCCTTTAGGCAGTCGTAAATTTTGGTCTTTAGCAAAGCCATTAGTAAAAACTTTGAACATCTTCATTTCCCCCTTGACATCGTATCGATTCTGTAGACAAAGCCAAGTTTTTGTGGATTTGTTGTCATCAATGATTCTGGAAAAATGTGCCCCTAGTCAACTCTTCTTCATACGCTATGAAACCAATTCATTTTCGGTACAAGCTCTTGGAATCGATCATCAGTAGGCTTGATCACAATAAGGCGACTGGCCCAGACGGTATCCCAGCTATTGTCTTAAAGAAATGTTCCCCGAACTAGTACCAGTCCTATCTAAGCTCTATACGATCTCTATGTCTTCTGGGAATTCCTTCATCATGGAAGTTAGCAAATGTTCAACCTATTCCCAAAAAGGCGATAAGACTGACCCCTCAAACTACCGACCAATTGCCATCACTTCCATTTCGTCTAAAAGCATGGAAAAAGCAATCACTCAGCAACTGCTCACGTTCCTTGAAACTAACAAACTCCTTAGCGACCACCAATATGGGTTTAGGCAAAGTCGTTCAACAGGCGATCTTCTTTCATATGTGACCCAAGTTTGGAACAATACAGTAGAGCAGTCCGGTGAAACAGTTGTAGTCGCTTTCGATATCTCAAAGGCATTTGAACAGGTTTGGCATAAGTGTTTACTTGCCAAATTCACCTCGTTTGGGTTAAATGATACGTTCATCAACTGGGTTTCTAGTTTCCTTGATAAAAGACGAATACGTGTCGTAGTTGATGGCTTTTTTTCAAAAGAAGTTAGCATTAACGCGGGCGTGCCGCAGGGATCCGTTATAGCGCCTACACTTCTTCTGCTGTACATAAATGACCTTATTTCTTCAACAACTAACCCCATCCATTGCTTTGCTGACGATAGCACTCTTCAGTGTAGTTCATCTCAGTCTACTCATAGTGATAATCCACCTTGTATGTCAAATCAAGAAATTAAAGCTGAAATGGAAAATTCAATCAACAAAGACATTCAACGTATTCTCGAATAATCTATTTAAATTTAATGCTAACAAAACCTTGTGTCCGCCAAAAAAGATCGATCATTTCCTGTTGTAAGTATGAATGGCTCAGTTCTTAAGTTTTCAGACTCTATTACTCTGTTGGGTATGACTGTATCTTCAAATCTCATGGATGACCATCTTCTGTCAGCTACCAAAAGCTGCTCGTAAAATAGGCTTTGTACAGATCTAAGCAGTTTTACCTCTCGACAACTCCTTCTAGCTGTATAAGGCCCAAATTCGGCCTCATCTGGAAATATAATTCTCACCTGGGTTAGTGCTCCCAATACGCTCTCGATATCGTTGATCGTATTCAAAAGAAGCGATTAGGCATTATAAATGAACCCGTCCTTAACTTCTTACAGTCCCTTGAGCATAGAAGGATGGTTTCAGTTCTTTCTTTGTATTATCGTTATTACAACGGCATTGCTGTTGAATTAATTCTTTGAATACCATCTCGGCTATCTTTGCGAGAAACACTGTTCGCTCATTCACATCATCAGTATGCAGTACAAATCTCCACTTGTCGTACCAAACGGGCGCAATCCACATTTTTCTACGGCTTCTAAACTACTGGAATGATCTCCCTAGTTCCTGTTTTCCTCTCACTTATGATATGAAAATTTAAGGTAGCTGTTCATAGGCATCTATTGGCAATTCATTATACCTCTATCCATCCTCCTAAGTGTTCCTGTAGTGCTTTAGCAAAATAGGTTTTACTGTTCAGGTCCACAATCATAAAAAACTAAAAATCAAATAGGTTGTGCTAAAATTAATTTTAAAAAATCATACTTTTCGTCCGCTTTATCTGACCCTTATGTATATATTCACAATATTTAAAAAAGCAAAATAGTTTCTTTGGATAACCTCTATCCATAGTCATAATATTTAACAAAATAATTATATTAAGTCAAAACCATTATTTATCTATTGATTGGATTATACTGACGTAATATTAATTTTATATATATATAATATAATTTAATATCCATATATTATATATATATATATTATATAATATTTAAAAATAGATACATATATTTTTGGTTCTTGAACATTAATTTATATATAATGATCTTGTCAGCTGATAGGTACTATTTAATAAATTGTTACTATTTATTGTTTATTGATATATTTAATTTTTTTTTTTTTTTTTTTTGTTATATCGCTATATCTTTTTCTAGGTAATTTTTATTTTAAAAAATATATTCATATCAAATGTTTCTGATAAAACCAAGCCTTTGTCAAAACACAAACATTGCATTTTATTCCTTTACCCTATCCTATGTAAATCATAATTGTGCAAAATTACAAAATCCGCATTCTTCAACATTTTTTAATTGCATTTAATGTTTAATAATATAGCATTACATTATTATGCAGATAATAGTACGCAATTCACAGTGTAATTGTTTAATTGACTTAATTTATTACCTTATTGCATCATTAGATCCGTTCATCTGAGTTTATTTGCTTGAAAATTAATTTTTATATAAAACGTAATTCTTTATGTCGATAGGATGAATGCGTGCGTTTTCATACAATTCAATTAATGTGTCACTGTTTTATAGCTCAAAATCGTGTATTGGGAATAATTATGAATTTGCAAATCCTATTCCCAGCACCACAATTAACAATTCCTACACAATTGAAGGTTACGTCATACCTCTGGTGCATCTAAAAATAACGTTTGTAACATAATCAACTAGTTCTTGATAATATGAGAATCTAAATAGTAATTTAATCTTCAAGAATGCGACACATAGTTTTAACTGTTTTTAATAAGTTAGCTTGGCCTATAACTAGAATTATTTTTTTGAACTGTATGTTATACGGCGCCCGTCTGACCCCCCTCCCCCACTCCCCTATCCTATTATGTGAACCATAAAACTAAAATTAATAAAATTTTGGGAAACCGAACCAAGGCACATACCCAACGTTTTTAATGATATTCAGTGACGTAATAAATGATGGGCGCCATTTTGTAAAATAATTTTAGATGGGATCGTATGGCAAGTAATACCTCGGTTTGAAAGCTCGTTTCAAATCCTTTTCAACGACATCAACAGCATTAAAATATTACTACTGATTTATTAGTTTCAACCCAAAAACCTCAAAACATTAATTAGCGTTTTTGGGTTGAAACCCATAAATCAATAGCAATACATTCATCTTGTTGATATTGTTGAAAAGGGCTTGGATCGAGCTTTCAAATGAAGTATTACTTGCCCTATGATCCCATATAAATAACAAAATGGCGGCTGTCCGCCATTTTTTAAACATTCGTTACTGAATACGATGAAGAACGTTGTATGTGTGCCTTAGTTCGGTTTCCCAAAATTTTATTAATTTCAGTTTTATGGTTCACATAATACGTTGTAGAGGGGGGGGGCTTTAGACGAGCACTGTATAACAATTCTAGAAACTGTGGGCAAAACAGAAAACAGTTAACTACAGAAAAAAAACATTAAAAACTGCAAATTAGTGTGTTATGTACCAAGGTAGAGAGGCCTTTTTTTAAGCCGAGCTGTGTTCTTTATTAAATATTATTATACAGGGTGTCCCTAAATTGTTTAGTCAAAAGTGTAAGGAAGATTAGTTACGTAAAAATAAGCCAATTTAACTAAACTTGCCTCAGTCCAAAAGTTGATATGACGAAGCTATTGGGTGTCATAGTTGGAAAAATAAAATACGTTTTCTTTCATATCTTTCGACTGCTTTGAGCTAATTTTACAAAATTTATTATTTGGGGGTTTCTGGGGATGAGAAATTCAAATTTATCATTGATTTCGGTGCATTTCCTAGAGCGCGCTATATGCGAACATGAGGACATGCTTAAACCGCTACAACTTTTTTGTGCTACACTGTAGGCCCTTTTAGTATAGAATAATAGTTTTCACTACTTTTTATGCTTAAAAAAGGTATACCTTCTTGATATCGCTAAGAGCACTATTTTCCGAGAAAAACGCATCTATAGCTCATGATGCATGTAAATTATCCAAATTTATCAAAATGACCTATTTGACTATCCTATTTTTTTCCGCAATAATAATTAATTTTAGATAATTCCAATTAATTTTGAGTCTTTTTTCTCTCGTGAAAAATTTGGGTAAGACGAACGGTTTAGCCAGGAAAAAATATTTTCTAATTCATTGCACATTTGACGCCTTTGCTTTTTAGTTACCATATCGATAGTTATTTATCAAACGTTAGTTTTTTCTGTCGCTTTTCCGTTGATAAAGATCTGTAATTATGGCTCACAGTTTCACTAATTCTGAAATGGTGGATATGCTTTTGGTCTATGGACTTTACCATTGCAACGATCGGAGAAGTGTACAAGTTAGGAAAAAATATCCTTTGCGTAAAACTCCAAATCGGCACACTTTTGCTAATATCGGAAAAGGTCTCGGCGAAAATGGCAACTTTCAATCAAGCCGTTTAAATTCTGGACGCAGACGAACCATAAGGACGGTGAAAACAGAAGAAAAGATTTTGGACGCTGATGAAATTAATCCAAAGACCAGCACAGGACGTGTAGGATTGCAATTGGGAATTTCGAAATCATCAGTTCATAGAGTTTTTCAAGAATAATTATTGCAACCCCTGCATATTCGAAAATTTCAACACATATTGCCCATGGATCTTGATCAACGTCGATTTAATATTCATAGAAGATTCGAAAATTCAAATTTTAGTAAACAAGTTTTGTTCACGGACGAAGCTACTTTTACTAGATGCGGTATTTTCAAAGTTCATAATGAACATGTTTATGCTGTTGAAAACCGTCATAAACCGATAGTATCTCGTTATCAGCATCAATTACAAGTAAATATCTGGGCTGAAATTGTAGACACTATCATTATTGGTCCCTTTGTACTGCCAAATCGGCTGAATGGAGATAGGTACTAGAACTTTTTAATACAAAATTTATCTATTTTATTGGAAGATTTGCCCTTGCTCCTTCGTTGTAACCTTTGGTTTATGCATGATGGCGCACCTCCTCATTTTACTTTAAATGTAAGATAACATTTAAATGAGGTATATCCACAGCGCTGTATTGGAAAAAAAGGTGAATTGTTGACAAGAATAATTCATGAACCCAATTTATTGAAGAATAGTCCTGAAGTATTGTTCCGAGTACAATGTAATTTAAAAAAAAAAAAAGAAAATGGTGGAAATTTTGAATATTTGTTGAATTAGCAAATTAAATACCTTCCAGAAAAGTCCATCAATTGCACTTGTTAAAACAAAATTTACATTACATAATTTTATTTTTTTAATTTTTATTTAGCTTTGGCTGATAATAATGCAATTTAATTGTTTAACTTTGTTCATTCATATTATTAATTATTGTTTTTGTTTTTCCTTCAATAATTATTGTTCTTGAAAAACTTCATTGCGTTTTTCTCGGAAACCGGTGCTCTTAGCGATATCAAGAAGGTATACCTTTTTTAAGCAGAAAAGCTAGGGAAATCTACTATTCCATACTGGAAGGGCCTACATTGTAGTGCAAAAAAGTTACAGCGGTTTAAACATGTCCCAATGGTCGCTTGTAACGCCTTCTAGGAAATATACCGAAATCGATGATAAATTTGAATTTCTCATCCCAAGATAACCCCATATAAGAAATTTTATAAAATTAGCTCAAAGCAGTCGAAAGATATGAAATAAAACGTGATTTATTTTTTCAACTTTGACACCCTGTAGCTTCGTTATTATCAACTTTTGGATTAAGGCAAATCGGCTTATTTTCGCATAAGTAATCTTCATTATCCTTTTGGCTATGGAATTTAGGGACACCCTGTATATTAAATAAGAAAGAAAGCGATGCATAGGTGTCCACTACCATGGTATACCTATATTATTTTATCCACTACAAACACAATTTTTTTAGATATTTATTAATTTTTGACGTTATGACATATCAGGGATATGTCACAATATTTTTATTATTAACCACTAGGTAATAGTATTTTATTTTTAACTGCAGAACTTCTACTTTATGCTTTATAAACCAGCCATATTTTTTAATGCTAGTGGTAAATAAATACTTTTACAAACTTTTTTCAAAAAATTTGTGTTTTCTTAATTAACTTCAATTGAATTGATTGAACTATAATCCAGTGATTTTTGTTTACCTAATACTCTAACATATGTGTAAACTCTCCATTACGTACTACGGTTACGTAATGAAAATTAGAAGTGTTACGGAGTTCTACGGCGAAGCGGCGTATAATCGTTAATTTCTAATACAGTGATATTATGTACGTCAATATGAGCAACATTTTAAAAATATTTTTAAATATACAGACTGCTCCAAAAAAAGTGGCATGTCAAAGTTATGTTTTTTTAAATGACACACCCCGTATATTATTGCATTTTCGAATTTTACATAAAATATAAGTAGCACTTTCATAAGGCTTCCTTATACCTACGTACATAGTTTTTCAAATTACACCAATTTTTCTGAAAATGTAGGGTTTAGGAAAGTTAAATATCACTAATAAAATTAACTCCAACAAATTTAACGATCTGAATTTATAATGAAAAGTGGTTTATGTATGGATGGAGATGCTAAATGCCAAATTTCTTTTTACAATCTTAAATTTACATTATTTACCTTTTTTTCAAAGGTTTGTTCAAACAGTTGATTTAAAATTTCGTTAATATGAGCTTTTCTCTCATCTGCGTGATCGATGACTTTTTTTTACATTTACGCCACTAACGGTTCATATGTTTAAAAATGAAAGTTAAAAAAAATTATAAAATCCAAGATAGTTCTATCATTTTCATTTAAATGCAATTCGAGAGGTAATCAATGTAAAAAGAAAATTAGGTTTACGGCTTCCTTCAATATAAAAACATTATGCTATAAAATTGTAACTAAAATCATAATACAGAAAACAGTTTTTAGAATTCGAATTGACACAATATCTAAACTATCGCCTCAACATATCCACCTTCTCTTTCCATGCAAGTTGTAGTTCTTGTTACAAATTTTTTTAACACTTTTTAATAACAGCAGCAGGTATACTTTCAATCACTTCCCTTATCGTTCTTTCCAAGTGGTTATTGAAAGGGCGTTAGTAATACACTCTTTCCATTACAATGAATGATCCTACGAATCCTTTAAAAAGTATCCTATCCTAGAAAATAATTCCTATCAAACCTTATTTCCTAGTTTCTTTCGCAACTGCATTATTATTACCGAGCTGGTAGTGTAGTGGTGACACGACCTGCTTAGCATTCGGGAGGTGATGGGTTCGATTCCCGTTACCGTCTATCTTGTTTGAGGTTTTTTCAGGGGGTCTTCCTCTCTGCGTATATGCACACTATGTGCGACTACTTAGCCGAATGCTGGGGTAGTATTTTCCCCCTCAGAACCCTAACTCCGTTCCTTTCGATCCTATCCTGACCACACCTATCCTTAATCCCACCATGCATATATACGTAATGTATGTATGTATGCTGGGAATCATGATTGTGACTGAAGGAGCTAAACTCGAAGTCCCTTTCCCAAGGGGAGAAATACGTTGCTTTTTTCTTTTTTTACTTATTCTTCACTTATTCTCACTTATTTTACAAGACGAGACACAAACATTCACTTATTTACATATTCGTAATTATTACATTTATACGTGATTTACATCCAGCATCCCGACTAGAATCATTGGAAGAGTAAATTTTTCAAGTTTAATTAAAATGCTGTTCCCTTAGTCTATTTATTGACTAAATAGTAAACACTTCTTTACAGGGTGTTCATTTTTTTCAGTTAAATTAGAAGAACATTCACACTTAAATATTCGGCTCATTTTAAATGCAACACCCTGTATTTTATACGCTTATCGTTTAGCTTACTTAATTACCTTTCAACTTCTGTAAGGGTTTTCTATACCTAAACCTTCAAATTTTTAACTTATTTAATGATTTTTGGAATTTGTCTGTTCCTGTATTATTTGTAGATTGAAATATCCTCCCAAAATGCCTGCCCTTAATGATTTTTGGCTAATGTAACATAGTTTCAAATTAAAATCATAGTAACTTTAATTTAAACGTTTATAAAGTTATTTCTACACTATGTAGATTAAACTAAAAATAGCAATAGATTTTTTATATACTTATTTTTGTAACAACCCTTTTTGAGTTGTATTAAAATATACCTTAATTTAAGGTCTTTCATTCGTTCTGTTATAAATATAAGAAAATTTTAATTATTTTTGTATTATAGATATTAGGTAGGCAACTTAATTTGCATTTTAGTGTAACTTAAGTGCATATCTTCTTAAGGGTATATATTTCTTAATGGTTTATACTCTCACTTCAAATTATTTTTCTGATCATTTTATTGCGCAACGCGTCATAACTTAACCCTTTGCGCAAATCTTTTACACACGACTAGATCATCTAACTTTCAAAGCATCCATTTTTTTTACTTCCTGATGAATGTTGAAGCAGGAAGCTTTGTTTTGGTTTTTCACCTAAATTTTCTAAAGTGCCATTAATTTGATGGTAAGATATTTTAACGCATTATACTAAAAATTAAAATATTTACTCTTTTCAGGCACTTTTATTTTACTTTGATTGAGATTTTCTTTTTACTTTGATTTACACTTTAATTACATTTTAAGTACGCATTTGATTTTACCTGTACGTACGCTTTCATTTTATGATAGCAATTTTTGCATTCAAAACTTCAAGAAATGCAATAAATAGATTCTTAAATTTCATGAAGATTAATTTATAAAAAAGAAAATTCTATTTTGTTGGTTTGCAACGTAAAGCATTATTTCAAGATATTGCGCAATATTGATGCAAAGATGACATCACCTTGGTTGACAATTACGTAATCATTTAGATACCAGGGGGTATTAAAAAATTTGTGTACAAGATTTTACGAACAGGTATTTATTTTTTATTTTTTACATTTTGATAAAATTTTTAGTGTACAACTCGATTTAGTTATTCAGAGATAATTAAAAAAAATAACTTAACGTCCGAGATCATTTTTATTAGTGTTACATTGCATTTTTATTATTTAGGTTAAGTGAAAATAATCCAGCAGAATTTGATGTAATTAAGCAAATCAAAATATTGAATCGGTCCATTTGCATTTACCGACAGGGACAAAGGCATTATTTGTGGTGAATGGTTAGTATCTCCAGTTAGTTTAACGATTTGTGTTTAGGAGAACTTTTACTCTTGTTTCATTATTATATATTAAATTTATTATACCAGTTCGACCACTTTATATTACATCTTTACTCGCGATAACCGTAACAACAAATTGTCTAAGTGAAACCGATCAGCTTCAATTTTAAACCATATAGTGAAACTTTAAAAAATCTATTGCGATTTTTAGTTTAATATTTATAATGCAACAGTTTCACAGAGTAAGGATAGAAATCATGTACACAATGGAAACTAAAATTTTATTTATGTGATAATTTGTTAAAAAAATTACAGTAAATGTTCTATATGATGTCCATCTTCTTGAATGCATGGTGTTATTCTTTTTTCCAACGAACATCTTAAGTTTTGCAACATATCAGGGGTAACCGTCTCAAAAGCATTTCTGATTCTTATTTTCATATCATCTGCACTGTAAACTAAATTTTTGATATAGCGCCAAAGGAAGAAATCCATGGATGTTAGTTGAGGAGATCTAGAAGGCTAGGCGATTGGTTCTCCTCTCCCAATTCACTTATCAGGAAACTTCCTATTTAAATATTCTCTAACAGCACGTGACAAATGTGCAGCTGCTCCATCTAATTGCAACCACATATTTTGTCTAATATTTAAAGGAATACTTTCTAAAAGTTCCCAAAAGTCTCTCTTTAATTTTTGGCCATATAAATTGCCATCGGAAAAATACGGACCAATAACATGATTTCCAACAATTCCACCATACTCATTAACACTCCATCGATTTTGACGATCAACATTATTAAATAAATGTTTATTTTCTGTGTCGTAATAATGGAAATTGTGCTGATTCAGTAATCCATTATTATGGAATGTTGACTCGTAGGTAAATAATACATTTTCAAAAAAATGTTCATTGTCACTAACTTGACCAAGGGATAATCAATACGTTTTTGAAGATCCGTGCCATATAGCCTTTTATGCATTTGTATATGAAAAGAGTGGTATTTATGTTTCTTTAAGATTCTCCACACGCTAGGCTGATTACTTTGTGTTTTTCTTGCAGTAACTCTTGTACTAGTATTTTGGTTTTCAACAACGGAACCTAATACCAAGAACTCATTATCGTCATCATTTGTAACAGGCTTCACTTTTAGTTGTTTTGGGTAAGCTACACTTCCTGTATCACAAAATGTTTGGAGTAACCTTTCAACAACCTTTTTATCGGGATGCACCCGCTCAGGGTATTTTACTGAGTACACTCTTGAAGCAAGTAAACAATTTTCATATCATTCACCAATGGTTAAAATCATATCAATTCTTTCTCGTTGTTATTAGATTGAAAATATTTCAACAATTTTCAAAAGACTCGGAAAAAATAACAATACACAATGACAAAAGCCACGCCCAATGTCAGAAATTTAACATTAACAAATACGTTACGGGCAATTGCACAGCACACTACAAATCTTACAAGATTAGCCACGTTAACATGATTTGTTAATATGTAAATTACAAATATCTGAAATCTATCACGTACACATAAGATTGGTACCGATCTTTTTACTTATTGGTAAAGAAAAATACTACTACATCAGTAAAAATGCATTAAGTAGGCATTTTGGGAGGACATTTCAGTCTACAAATGATACAGGAACAGACATATTCCTAAATTATTAAATAAATTGAAATTTTGAAGATTTAGGTATAGTAAATCCTTATAGAAGTTAAAAGGTAGTTAAGTAAGCTAAACGATAAGCGTATAAAATATAGGGTTTTCCATTTAAAATAAGCCGAATGTTTCAGTATGAATGTACTACTAATTTAACTGAAAAAATGAACACCCTGTAAAGAGTTGTTTACTGTTCAGTCAATAAATAGACTAAGGGAACAGGATTCTGTTTAAACCTAACAGTAAATTTGTTGGAGTTAATTTTATTAGCAGATATTCAATTTTTCCTGAAACCCTACATTTTCAAAGAAATTGATATAACTTTAAACACCCCGTATGTAGGTATAGGGAACCCTTATGAAAGTGCTACTTATTTTTTATGTAAAATTGCGAGATATGTCATTTAAAAAATGCCACTTTTTTTGGAGCACTCAGTACATTTATAAATATTTTTAGAATTTTGCTCATATTCACATTATATCGCTGTATTAGAAATTAACGATTATATGCCCTTCACTGTAGAACTCCGTGGCGTCGGTCGTGATTTATGTATATTAATATAATATATATATATATATATATATATATATATATATATATATATATATATACATAACAGTTAAAGGAAAATTAAAATTACTAATGGTAACCCTGAACTAATTTAGTTTCACTGAGTTAACCTCATAGTATTATTTAGTAGGAAGTCCAATGTCAAAACATGATTACATACTACAATTGCATTGGGATGATTATTTTGTGAAATGGATACACTTCTTAATGTGATTTTGAAGTATAGGGCACATATATACTCGATTGGTAGTAGTAACACTACTTAATTGGTAGTTCAAGCCGATTTGTTCTATTAAACTAGCATCTACCTCAATTTTTAGGTATTTTAAAGTGTGAATTTAGGCAGATTTGTATTGATATTGTTATTTAAAGAAAATTTTAAACACCACATAAGAACGTATTGTCACTCTCCACTAAATAATAAATTCTCATTTCAGAAAAGTCTAGGACATAAAGAAATAACATTGAAAATACCGTTTATGGGTGGTTCAAAAGATTTGACACATTCTACATTTAGTATATTGATAATTCAGTGAATTAATGATAGTTTGTACAATTTGCCAATTGCCTCTAAAAGCCAAATTTATTATATTTATTATTCAATAATGCTGTATAAGCTTTCCGTTGTAGTTGAAGGCATGTTTATTTAGTACGTAAAGGATCAGTCATTATATAATAACTTTAGAAATGATTTAATCTATCAATATGTTGCATCAATGTTTATGTATAAGGTTTAAACCAGATATTGAATATAATACATCTTATGACTAGTTATTTTGAAAATAAGCATCTACCTACTTTTGGTGCATTAATTGGTTATAATGTTATTCTTTATACATTGGTTTTGTAAGTTTTTGTTATGTTAATTGAAATAAAACTAACTTTATATATGTTAATAATTTCATAACTGAGGTGGTAACGATATTCAGTATTTATTATAGAAGACATTGAACATATTTTTAATTGAAATGTAACGAGATAATCATTACATTTAAGTTGTTTTAACTTGCGGTATTACTTCCACCACCATTTTAACCGAACCAAGCGGTAATCGGCTGACAAATATCACGAAGTAATAAAACGTAGCAGAACATTGAATTGACAATTCTGTGTTAAATAAAGCCTCAACTAGCACTACAATTTTGTGCATGCAATATGTTGAAAGCAGTGTGTCAACATTAAAACCCATGTATGTATCTAAGCCCTAGTCAAAGATCTAAGTCATTTACTTCAGTGTTTGACAGTCCACTATAAACTGGAAAATTTTTCAATAAATTTCAAGTTTGAAATTCAAAAACATATACCACCTTTAAATTACAGTTTACAGTACATTTAATTACGTTTATTATTACTTGAGAGCAATAACTTCTGTTAATAAAATAAAATTTCATTCCATCGTTAATATGTTTAATTTCCAGATGTAACTAATAAAACCAGTGGCGTCAACTAGTACTATTCCTTTTAGTTCGAATTTTTCGAACTTTTAACGTAGTAATTGAAATAAGCCATACAATCCTATAATACATTTATGCAATAATTTATTTTTATAGGATTGTTCATTACAATATTTGGTACGTCTATAAAACGTTCAAAAGTCATAATAAAATTAATGAGTGGTAGTTACGTATTACTAATACGTCACTGTTTTTATACCCTTTAGGAGTAGGAAAAGCATAGTACACAACTCGGGTGGTAATTCCTACTAGGCACTCGTGCAAATTACAACACTCGTTCGTAATAGGGTAGG